>CM055266.1:114137942-114541124 GCA_029237695.1 Conchocele bisecta
TAAAATGCATGGCAACTGACCACCGTCCAGTTTATTTTTAAGGACATAGTTGTATAGTTCATGGGAAAAGGGACATTATGATATTTGCGAAGAGCGCAGTACCAGATCAGCCTATGCATCAGGTCAGTGTATACAGTGGTAAGCAATTCAATACGTATCATACAATATTGAACAGGGCGGACGACGTGTGAAATATAAGCATAAACTGCACGGCAACTGACCACCGTCTAGTTTCTGTTTAAGTACATGATGTATAGACCCTGGTGCCTAAAACCAGATCCAAATATAACACAAATATTCACTGCATTTTATATGCGTATTTTGGAAAAGTATGTCATATTTTTGTTGAGTTGAGAAAACGTGTTTAGTATATATGTATTTACACACATATAACATGCAATTGTGTGTCAGATTTTAGGCACCAGATACAAGATGTCATTAAGGTAATTATCGGCCACCACGTGATGGTCACTGAATACACAGGGTGTTAATAGGATTTATTTAATCCCATCATATTTTTTTTAACGCGGTCAGAACTGACCACCGTTCTAGTTGTTTGCGCTATGGGGTGCCGGACATTGATTATTAATCCCATCATTTGATCAGTAGCTAACAGGACTAACTTGCACAGTCTCACAAATCAGAGTAGATCCCGATATATACATGTAAACATAGCGAAACGCTTGTTGTTTGTTTGTACAAGACATAAGATGTGTATTTTGATTACAGTTGTAGCAGTGGGGGCAATCACAAGTTCGTACCCACACTAGATAAACTGGTACCAAGGCCCGCCTTGTCGGGACATGGCATTGTACTTAATACGCTGATACACACGTGACGTGCTGTGAGAAAATGATCCAAGTGAATCTGCGACCAGTGTAGCCCAGAGCAAGTAGTGAATCGACACAGTCCACCAGCGTGAATACATGTATACATGTTTAGACATCAAATTGTGTTTTTATTATTAACAAAGTATTGTAATACGATTCGTTTTACTGCTAGCAGTATAGTCACACGCAGATGCTGAACATGTGGACATTGAATATTTGTATAGTTAACTGTAGGCTTTTTCGAGTTGTATTTCTCTTGTATTTCTCGCTTGACGTCCAAAGACTTTCCATGGGGCTCCACTAAGGGAACAAGTAGCTTAACGGGTATGTGGCGACGTTTTACCAGTTTTTTCATTAACTTTTCATATCAATAATTAGTTATTTATATCAAGAATGACTGGATGTATTGATATCAAAAGTTGATTGATTGTGTGACGTCGAATTAAGAACATATATATATATACCCAATTATGAACCCAACAGTTTCGTTAGGTTATGCGATGATCGCCAAATTAACCAAGCTGACGTTCCCACACCAATTGAAATGAAACGAAAACACATATACGAACATACACGAATATTATTCGTATCCATGTTTCCAGTATATGTTTGTGATTATAATGCTAGCATTAAATGACACATAATGCAGCAGTATATGTAAGAGTAGATGATAAACATGTGGGTATGAATTGTGACATGTGGTACATATACATGTATGTCGAGAACTCGCGGCAGTGCGCCCGATCATTACGCTCTGTGACATGTGGAACATGTACACGTATGTCGGGATCTCGCGAGAACGTACTCAATATATGCTCAAATGTACATGTCACACAGAGTAGTGGTCGGACGTACACCAGAGTTCCCGACATAGATGCACATGTACCACATGTCACACGGATAAATGAAGGGACGTACGCCAGAGTGCCCGACATACATGTACATGTACCACATGTCACACAGCGTAGTGACGGGAGGTACGCCCGAGTTCCCGACATACATGTAACACATGTCACAGCGTAATGACGGGACGTACTACCGAGTTCCCGACATACATGTACATGTACCCTCATGTCACAAAGCTTGGTGACGGGACGGTACTACCGAGTTCCCGAAAAACATGTACATGGTTTCACATGTCACACGGGTGAAACGACGGGATGTCCCGTCATTACTCTGTGTGACATGTGGTAGATTTACACGTATGTCGGGAACCCGATAGTACGTCCCATCACTATGCTGTGTGACATGTGATACATGTATGTCTGGAACTCGGGGAATACGCCCCGTCACTACGCTGTGTGTGACATGTGGTGCATGTACACGTATGGGGCGAGAACTCTGTATTAGTCGAGAACTCTGTATTACGTCCCGTCACTACGTTGTGACATGTGGTACATGTACATGCATCGTATGTCGAGAACTCGGTAGTACGTCCCGTCAAGTGCTACGTTGAGGCATGTGGTATATGTACATGCATGCCTGGAAGTCGAGAATACGTCCCGTCACCACGCTGTGTGACATGTGGTACATGTATGTCTGGAACTCGGGGAATACGTCCCGTCATTACGCTGTGTCACATGTGGTATGTCACATGTGGTACATGTATGTCTGGAACTCGGGAATACGTCCCGTCACTACGCTGTGACATGTGATACATGTATGTCTGGAACTCGGGGGAATACGTCCCGTCACTATGTCTGGAACTCGGGAATACGTCCCGTCACTACGCTGTGTCACATGTGGTGCATGTACATGTATGTCGTGAACTCGGGAGTAGGTCCCGTACATTCGGTCTTTATATTGTATGCCATATTGGTGGCCTAGTATCATGAGGTTGTAAGTATTACAATAGAGCATAGCAGTTATGATCATAATACTAGACAATCGATATGGCACAAATACACGTAAATCGGAAATTCTGGTGTACGCAGGTCACTGTGTGCCACGGGACATGTGGTAATTTAACATGTATGTCAGGATCGATCTCGGGAGTACATACGCACAGTCACTGCGATGTGTGACATATGGTACATTTACATTCAGTCACGTATTATTTCATGCAAATTTCATTATTATAACACACATCAAACGCTGCTAAACACAATACTTGGGTATATCTGAACATTAATTTTGACAATATTTGGGTAATTATTGCGTGAGCAGTGACCCTGATCAAACGCCATATTTATTCTAATTTTTCGGTATACTCTCGTACATTAGTCGGTGAGACTGAATAGTACTAAGTAATAACAACAGTGCCTGATGTCACAATATACTCCCATCGAGTATATTTAGAATGCATATGTAAAATTTCAGAATGAATGGCTAAAAACTGTGGGAGGAGTTGATTACACAAATGTGGGACTCCAATATATGCAAAAACAGGGTGGATAAATGAGTGAGTTAAAAACGTTACATTTTTGTCAAAAATACATTTTTCGGTATGTTTAGGCTGCATATGTATGAAAATTGTGGGAGGAGTTGATTACACAAAGTTAGTGGTCCTAAAACGGACGGACGGACGGACAACTCTATACCATAATACGTCCCGTTTCACGGGCGTATAAAACGTTTTATACCTGGGTCGAGTTGACATGGCCCCGATTTCACTTGCTTCAACGAACAGTAATCTGAGTAATCTCCCTTGGCACAGTTTCACATTGGCCATCTCAGGTGTTGTTTTTTTGCACAAATAGCATATTATAATGGATATATATGACTATATCATATAATAAATACGAGTAGAACGTATTATGTTATGTTATTTTCATAAAACAACCACATTGGATGCTATTATATACTATATTTGGGTATATTTGGGCAGTATTTGGGTATTTCGTGTCACCCCTCATAAACATCATTATTGAAAAAGATTTACAAAGCATGGTTCTGTCAGTGTCCATCACTGGATTCTTTAGCCATTTTGAGCAGTCAATGTCATGTAAACACAGATTGGTAGCTGTCAAATTACCAGAATAGAGCTTCTCATTATTCTGGGGGGTCTTATATGAAAAACAATAAAAAACTAACACTTTACACAGAATTATATTTGATTACACAGATGTAGATATAAACTCTGTGTTTTTAATATAATTTATTGTTCTGTTGAATATAAAAATGCTCAGAATATCAATAATAGTCTACAGTTTGTAGATTGTTATTATCTTGTTGTTGGTATAAATCCTGCCTGTAGTGTGCACCAGAATAAATACGGTAAAATAGCATGTACCACAAATGAAAAATAAACGTGATCTGAAAGCATCTTTCATTATGATTATTAGCCTTGTGATAATATTATTGTCATTTATGACTGGCAAAGGAAAATTGTTTACTGTACACTCCTCTGGTAATTGTTTTTGTATGCTTATAGCTCTAGTAACTGGCCAACGAAGGCTTTTTATCCAGAACCTAGGTATATCCACTGTATATCCGGGGCATATCCGTGTTAAAACTGTGTCTGGTAATAAATCGTTGTGTATTCAGTTCTCCTAGTATTGATTTTACCTAACACGTGCATGGTAATTGGTACAATTTTATGTGTTGATAGCAGCTTAGTGACTTAAATAGACTGGCTTCATCGTAAAGATAGAGCTTTCTTAGACTCGCCATTTCTGATGATGTTAAAATAAATTAAAGAAACCCTGCACTGTCTTTATCTGTGTTCGTACTATTTAACCCCAATTAACTGACACGGACTATCGGCCCGGACTATTCCATATTAATTCACCATATTAAGTTAGGAACTGTTACATTACGCATATTAGGGGTCATTTTTGTCGAGCCCGCTTGCAGAAAGCGAGACATAGTGATCACAATGACGTCTGGGTCTCCGTGCGTGCCTCAGTCCGTCCGTCCGTCCGAAATCTGCGGTAAAGTTTTTAAATACCTCCTTATATCTCTGCAGTCCTAAGTCACAATCACTTGAAACTTCATATGCTTATTAGTCATCATCCATATATTCATGCTGTATCCCACTCATGCGGTCCCTGTGCCCAAGGTCAAGGTCAAGGTCAAATGACTTAGAAGTTTGCATTAAATTTTTGTCAAAATTTGCGTTGGAAGTTTTAAAATACCTACTGTCTCTGTAATCGTAAGTCAGATTTGCTTGAAACTTTGTATGCTTATTGGTCATCATCCATGTATTCATTCTGTGTCCCACTCATGCGGCCTCTGTGCCCCTAGTTCAAGGTCAAATCACTTAGAAGTTTGCGTTAAAGTTTCTGTAAAAATTTGCGTTAAAGTTTTCACATACATGTACCTAATACAGTATCTCTGTAACCATAAGTCAGATTTGCTTGAAACTTTGTATGCTTATAATCATTCTGTGTCCCACTCATGCGGCCCCTGTGTCCCAAGGTCAAGGCCAAATGACTTAGAAGTTTGCGTTATTATAAAATCTGCGTTAAAGTTTTTACATATCTTATATCTCCACAATTGTGACTCCAATCAGCACTGATCGCAAATTCCAGAAGTCCCCATTTCCCCAGTTACTGCTACATATGTGGATGCGACTGCAGAAATGGGGCTTGGTGCATTTGTATCCTATGTAGTAAAATCTGCTAGCACCCACATGCAGCCGAATCAGGAACTATGCTACTTGGTAGAAGCCGAATGGTGGGTGTTTCACTGATTTGCCGACAGTGCAGGCTCAACTGGGCTCAACTGGGTCGCAAAGACCATAAGTCATATTTCTCCAGTCAAATTCACATTGGGCGAAATCAGAGCTCCAGTTAAGGTGCATAATTTGACCAACTTGGGTGAAATATTGTTATTTCTTCATAAAAAATGGCAAGTTGGGACTTTAGAATCGTCTCATTGAGACTATTCTAAAGCACTCCCAACTTGCCATTTTTGATGGAGAAATAAGAAATTTACCTCCAAATTACGCACCTTAACTGGAGCTCTGGGCGAAATATGTGCACATGCAGCCATATAAAATTTCATATTGATTGATTGACATATTTCATTCACTGGGAAGTGAACATTTATAACCCTGATCAGAATAGATACTGGGGTCCGTTTAAATGATTAGAGCTACATGTACATGTACCTTTAAATAATTGGGGCTAGCTCTATTTGTTTTAAAGTTATTCCCCCCCCCCCCCCCCCCCCCCCCCCCCCCCCCCCCCCCGTATACTGGTGTCAGGTTGTCCGTTCGTCCATGCGTCCGTCTGTCACTAAACTTAACATCTATTTCCTTCATCTAACATTCTTACTTTTTCACGCATGCATTCCTCTAAGGGTCTACTGTCATGCTGTGACAAAGTCATGACTGCCCGACCCCCGCTGATCCCGAGGTCAAGGTCAACTACTTAGTCTCTTTACAAAACTTAACATCAGAGAAATCTGTTATAACTTCTATTTCCTTTGTCGAAAATTCTTAGTATTTCACGCATGCATTCCTCTTAGGTTCTGCTATGATGCTGTAACAAATCCATGACTGTCCCCAACCCCCGCTGATGTCAAGGTCAAGGTCACATACTTAGTCTCTTTACAAAACTTAACATCGGAGAAAAGGTTTTCATTTTTAGCCAGGTTTTTAAAAAAAACAAAACCAGGCTATTGGATTGTCTAAAGCCGGGCGGCGGGCGGTGGGTGTTTGAGTCCATTTCTTTGTTACTGTACCTCATAGGACCAACAAACTTTCACAGCTTCATAACCAAGGGGTGCCCACCACATATCACTATCCAACATGTTACCTTTTTTTGAACTTGACCCATTTTTTTCCGCGCAGTCGACTTAGCCATTTTCAATGTTAACTTTTCGCGTTTACAATGTCAAGTTTTCCTGTTTAAGTCCATTTCTTTGGTACTGTACCACCTAGGACCACCAAACTTTCACAGCTTCATAACTAAGGGGTGCCCACCACATACAACTATCCAACATGTGACCATTTTTTTTACCTTGACCTATTATTTCTACGTAATTGACTTTTTAACGTACGTCTGGTTAAAGTTTTTTGGTTAATGTTTTTCATTATACTATATCTCTGCAACTGCTTTGCCTATTACCTTGAAACTTCACATGGGTGTTTATCATCATCCATATTTTCATTCTACCCCCCCAACCATGCGGCCCCTGTGCCCAATGTCAAGGTCAAATTACTTTGCGGAAAGCGCGATATAGTCGACATTTTGGCATACGTCTACTATATCTCTTTTTTTAGTGTCCATGCCTCGCCCCAAGGCGCGACATGCAGGCCACGGCCATCTAGTCTACAAAAAGTGGGTATAATTATGTTATACAAGTGTCTATGCTTGGAAAAAACCTGGCCTTCGTGGTTTTGCCTCGTTTCTTGTTATTTCCTTCATTGAAAATTCTTACGGTAATATTTCACATATGTAAAGGTACCTGGACCCTCGCTTGCTGAAAAATCTAGTTAATTCTGGACTAATTCATTTGCTATCACAGATGCCTCCGAAAAGGAAAGCAGCGGCAGGGAAAGCAGGGGGCAAAAAGGCGAAGAAAGAGGAGGCTGCCGGCCCGGCCAGCATGAAGGATGTGGCCTCCGCACTCAAGGCAGAGGATAAGAAAGTGGGCGGCAAGAAGAGCCATACAGTGGACCAGTTTTGTACCATTTCTGGATCTGTTAGTGTTACTGTAACCTGCAGTCAATCGCAGGGATTGTCCATTGACCATGGCTCCAGATAAGGAATTAGTAATTGAGTATTTTCACACCATCATTTCTGAAGCAATTGGGTATTTCAAAGATTTTAATTGGGTAAAATAAAATTACACTACTGTTTACACATCAACAGACATCAATTATTTAATAGTTTGCTTCAAAATGAAAACATGACCTTTGAGACAATTCTAATGAAATAAAAATATGCTATATTTGTGGTCTGTTTATTGTTTTCTGCGGCATGATAAAGGTACCACAAAATTGTGATTGCTTTTTGATATTTCAATTGGGTTTTTGGCAATTTTAATTGGGTATTTAAGCAAATATGCAGCTTATCTGGAGCGCTTCATTGACTTTTAAGTAGTGTCATTTGAGACAAATATACCGTATTTATTATAATAAACGCCCCCGGGGCTATGCAATTAGTGGGGATCAAAACATGGAAAATAGGATCAAAATATGTTATTTTCGAAGCCATTTTTTAGAATGCAAATATGTGAGGGGGGGCTACTATTATAATAAATACAGTGGTGTTATAAATGTGGCTGTGATTGGAGAAATGGGGCATATAGAATGTGTGACTCTGTAGATCCTGACCAAATATCACCCTCCTGTAGCCTAATAACGATCTATATTGCTTGTTGGAAGCATGACAGGTGTTGCATTGATGGAATGGCGAACAGTGCAGATCCTGATCAGGCTGATCTGGATCTACGCAGGTCACAAAACCCATAGACTCTATTTCTTCAGTCAGAGGCACAAATGTCTGTGTCAATGAATGTTTGAATGGAATGATGCTTAACGGCCCAAAAGAGTATCATTTAGGGGCAATTCAGATGCACAGGCTGATCTGGATCTACACACAGGTCACAAAACCCATAAGACTCCATTTCTCCAGTCATTGAGAGAAAAAAATACACACCCTTTTCATAAATGGACTAGTCTGAAAATCATTTGTGACGATTGGATTTGTCGGAAAATTAATATATGAAAATCCATTCCAGTTATTTAGGATTGAAAGGTTGAAAGTGCACAGTATTCTCGTGTTTTTATTGGTAGGGTTTACATACTACATGGTCTCGGCAAAGTCAATGAAATGTTTTGGAAAGTGGTAATAATGTAAAAAAAAATGTTTGATTGTAAAATATCTGCGCTTTAGGTGAATATACATGTAGCTTCCGACAGGTAATATGACACTTTGTCATACCACAGATAAGATGGTGGCATTTTGATTTTTGTCGGCTTAACAAACAACACAAAACTATGTTTCTGTCCAACCCATCAGCATTGATTAAGTTAAAATGGCGTAGGGTGACAGCAAAGTGCTCAAAATGCAGGCTGCAGCCTCTACATTTACTGAAAGTAACCTGTTTAGTGATCATTAATTTAGTGGAACTTCTCTAAAGCGGATATCCTTGTAACCTCCCAGGATTGCCTGGTTTACAGAGGCTCCACTGTGATTGAGGAAATTGACCACCCACTATATGTGTGTTTGCTTTGCAATCATGAACTCACACTATCATTATAGAATTGAAATTTTGTTGAAACCATAAACATTACGGAAGTTGTTCCTGGGTGTCTGGCGCAAAGAGGCTCAAGTAATAACCCTAAATATTCGGACACCATACATTTTGGGAAACCCCTACTCCGCAAACAAATTGTGTCCAAATACATTGGTTATTGTGATAAACAAAAGAGCTCCTGATAATCTTTGTGTCTAAAGCGTACTATACCCCCTGATTTCAAAATCATTTTACTTTTACAAATGAATTATTGATTTTCTTCATTACTAAATAGGCAACAAATGATAAAAAAATATAACAAATTTATACATTCACTTATTTGAGCTGCAAAAAGCAAACACTGTGTGTTTCTCATAATAAATTGTGTGTGTATATTTAGCGTTATTATGGTACTTGTAATACCAATCTTCCATTTCAGGTAGTGGGTGACTATGACTGCATGCTGAACCAGACAAACATTGGCCACAACAACAACAAGTTTTACGTTATCCAAGTTCTGCAACAGTGTGGCTCGTCCTACACCTGGAACAGATGGGGGAGAGTTGTGAGTAGGACGGCTTTATTGTGTCCTAATGTTGGTGTGTGTTTGTCCGTACGGATTCTGTGTTAAAGGTTTTACATACTTTATATCTCAACAACCCTTACCAGGGCTCCAGATAAGGAATTAGTAATTGAGTATTATCACTCTATCATTTCTAAAGCAATTGGGTATTTCAAAATTGTATTTGTTTTCTGCAGCATGATAAAGGTACCACAACATTTGTATTGCTTTTTGATACTCGCTCCTGATTTCAATTGGGTTTTTAGCAATTTTAAATGGGTATTTAAGCAAATACGCAGCTTATCTAGAGCCCTGCCTTACTCTGATTTATTTCAAACTTCAAATACTTCTATATCATCACCTGTCTCTATATGACCTTAGCTGTTGCTGGGACATTAAACACTTTCGCATTCACTTTTCTTTATTATCAACCATATTTTCATTGTATAGACTACCCATGCGGCCTACAAACCCAAGATTTATTTTTATTTTTGCCCTGTGCAGTCTGAGTTATGTCTCTTAAAGGTACATGCCCACTTAGTAGGCACAAAATGTTCTTTATATTATTTAAATAAGTGTATAATTGTGTCACTATTCGACCAGTTCTAAAACTTACGAGTACCCGTTATACAGATATAATCATTTAGTACTACATGTATTTATTTTACTGATAGTGACGCGCGGTGGTAACAGGCTATTTTCATATGCAAATGAGGCATGATATTTTTTAATTAATTATTTATACTAATTAAATGCGTCACCCGAAAAATTAATATTTACGACAGAATATAAGGTATAATGATTGCACATCGAAAAATAACTACAGAGAATAAATAGTAATGTCCGTTAACAACTTAAGGAAGCACGGTTATCGCCCCTGATATCAGTGTGGAAATTTACTTGTGATATAAAATGTATAATAGTGCCACTCAATACATGGGGTAATGGTGCATGAATGTTTAATTTGCCACAAAATGATTTCTCTGACAAAGAACATTTTGTGCCTACTGTGTGGGTATGTACCTTTAAAGGTACATGCCCACTCAATAGGCACAAAATGTTCTCTATATCAGATACATCATCTGTCAAAATAAACATTCAATCACCATTACCCCACGTTTTGATTGGCATTATGATACATTTTATATCAGACGTAACTTTCCACACTGATATCAGGGGCGATAACCGTGTTTCCGTAAAATGCTAACGGACATTACTAATTATTCTCTGTATTTATTTTTTGATGTGCAATTATCATACTTTATAATCTGTCGAAAATATTATTTCATTGGTAATTGGTATAAATAATTAAAAAATACCATGTCTCATTTGCATATGAAAATAGCCAGATACCAACGCGCGTCATTATCAGTAAAATAAATATTACTAAATGATTATACCTGTATTATAGAGGCCACTCGTAATCTTTAGAACTGGTGGAATAGTAACACAATGATACACTTATTTAATTCCTATAAAGAACATGTTGTGCCTACTGAGTGGGCATGTACCTTTAACTTAGTCAATTTGCACAATTTTTGTGTCGCACATATTTCCACAAGTATTTGACTAAGCTTTTAAGAAATGTTAATTACCACATGCCGTTGTGCAGCTGTTGTTTGCTTTTTATTTTTGCCTTGTGAAGGCGGAGTTATGGTCCTTGACTCAATTTGCACCAATTTTGTGTCACGCATACGTGTCTGGGTCATTATAGTATTTACATAACTTTAGGGCTCCAGATAATCTGCGTATTTGCTTAAATACCCAATTAAAATTGCCAAAAACCCAATTGAAACCAGAAGGAGCGAATATCCAAAAACAATAACAATGTTGTGGTACCTTTACCATGCTGCAGAAAACAATAAACAGACCACAAATATAGCATATTTTCCATGAAAACACATAGATCTTGGTATTTCATTTCGAAGGAAACTATTCAATAATTGCTGTCAGTTGATTTGTAAACAGTAGTGCGATTTTATTTTCCCCAATTCAAATTTTGAAGTACCCAATTGCTTCAGAAATGATGGAGTGACAATACTCAATTACTAATTCCTTATCTGGAGCACTGGAACTTTACAGAAATGTTAACTACCATGTGCAGTTGTGCACCTATTGTTTTCTTTTCATTTTCGCCCCGTTAAGGCGGAGTTATGGCCCTCGACGGAGTCAACATTTACCATTACAATTGATGGATTTACATTTATTGACTAAAATGTTTGTAAGTGCAAAATTATGATAGCTTGTGAATTTCACATTAATAATGTCTTCTTGTAAACAATTATTGGTTTTACATTTATTGAGCATAGGCTGCTCAATAAATGTAAATCCATCAATTGAAATTTCCAGACGATCTAAATTTGCACTTTAGTTTAATGAAACGGGCCCATGGGGTTTGTGTCTTTTGGTCCCCAATAAGGATAGCCAGAGCTATGATCCCATCTTGATGCAGCATGCAAGTGGGGACATCTGTGTCCTATGGACACCAGGGTTCCGCTGGGGAAAAAAAAAATTGCCACGTCAAAAGAATTGTAATTTTTCATCGCCAACTGTTTATTTTTATCGCCAATTGCGAAAGTGGCGATCGCCAGTGGAATCCCTGGGACACAGTTCCTATATCTCCATAACCCTTACTCTGATTTACTTTGAATGTGAAATACGTCTTTATCATCATCCATATCTTCATTCTATAGTCCACATGCTCAAGGTCAAATGACTTTGAAATTTGTGTTTCAGTTTTTACAAAATCAGTGTTAGTTTTTATGTACCTTATATCTCCACAACCTTTACTCCGATTTCCTTCACATACTTCTTTATCATCGTCCATATTTTCATTCTATATTTAGCCCACCCATGTGGTCCACATGCCCAGTGTCGAGGTCAAATGACATCAAAATTTGTTAAAGTTTTTCCATACCTTATTTCTCCACAACCCTTAATCTGATTGACTTCAAACTTCAAATAAATACAGCTCCCGAGACCATTAAATCCCTCAGCAGATCGACATGTGGGCCACAGCCCTCTGTTTGAATCCTCTATGCATTAACAAGGGGTGGGTAGGTGGGGTATATATTGCTTTGCTCCGTCTGTATGTTCATTTGTTTGGGATCGTACATGTAGGTGGTTGGAGATGTAGAACTTGTCAAGCTTAACAGATATATATAGTCTTAATACTTCTGCTTCCTTAGGGTGTGCAATTTGTATGCCCCTACTAATTTATTGGGGGGGGGCATTATGTTTTACCCCTGTCCGTCTGTGCGTCCATCCATGCGTCTGTAAGGCAAATGCGTTTAAGTTTTCAATAACTCCTTAACTCATTCTCCAACTTCAATAATATTTGCCCACAATGTCTGTCTATAGTCTGTTTCACGAAAGCTGCCCAAATTTTACGGCCATATAAACAATTCAAAAACAATATTTTTTTAGATAGTATTAAATTAAAGGAAAATTTAAGAATGACTCTTCTTTTTAATTCTTGAAATTCTGTCAAATATTGGTTTTATTACGAAAAATTGATTTGTCTATGGGAATTTAACATGGGGGGAAAAAGTGGTAAGGAAGTGTGGGAGGAGTCAAAAATACAAAAAAAATTGGAAATTGACTCCGAAACCTGACTAGATAGCTTGGATATGATCTAACTAAGAAAACAAAAGTTAAATTTTAAAAATCGGTCCAGTATTTCTAAAATTCAAAAACATTTCCCCATGTTAAATCCCCATAGACATCTTCGTGAATGTCTATGGGGATTTAACATGGGGAAATTTTGTTTTCGCAATAAAATCAATATTTGACCAAATTTCATGAAATATAAAGAAAGCTCATTCTTAAATTTTCCTTTAATTTAATATTATCGAAAAAAATATTGTTTTTGAATTGTCTATATAGCCGTAAAATTTGGGCAGCTTTCGTGAAACAGACAGTAGAAATGGTGCTTTGTTTTGCATACTCAAGGTCAAGGTCACTGGGGACTTATAATGTTCACCTTGTTTGTGAGGCAAATGCGTTTAAGTTTTTAATCTTTTCTCAATTGCTCCTTAATTCCTTCACCAATTTGAATAATATTTGCCCACAATGTCTGTCTATGGATTAGCTTCGAAATAACGATGCCCTTTTACTATCAAGGCTGCAGGTGGGGGCATCCGTGGGGGCACACTTTCTAGTTTTTTCTACTTTCCGTATTTTTCAATTAAAGTATATGTTGTTACCACTCAGTTGAACCGTCTCGACGAGACGGTTCAACTGAGTGGTAACAATATATAGTTTTGATGATAAATAATAAAAATGGACATTCTGTGAGAAAAATTGTGTACATGTATCTGTCTAGGGATTAGCTTCGTAATAACGATGCCCTTTTACTACCAAGGCTGCAGGTGGGGGCATCCGTGTTCTATGAACACATTTTCTAGTTTGTTTCAGCTTTTGGGACGTATATTATTGGATTTATTATAGGAATGAATGGTATTTTTGTGGAATTTATCGGGGTATTAACTTGGAAAAGTCGCAGGAATACTGGACGAAGGCCGGAAGGCCTCGTCCAGTATTCCCGCGACTTTTCCAAGTTTATATCCCCGATAAAAAAGGCCATTCATTTCTTATAATTCCAGCATTTGAAATAAATTCATCAAGAAAATGTGTTTATTTTCCGTTTTCTTAAGAATTATTTTAACTGCGCCTCACGGTTACGGAAAGTAATTCGGCGTGGGAGTTTACTGGGACATATACTTTGGACAGAGTCTAGCTACGGGCCAATCAAATGTTAGGGAATTGTGTAAATATGTTTGTGCTGGAATTATTCCCGCTTTCAGACCATTTTGCCATTGGCGTGCTATCATAGCGCTAAGTGGAACAACATTGTTTTATGGAAATATTTTTCCAAGGTCAGCTTGAGATTCAGCAGGGCTCCAGATAAGGAATTAGTAAATGAGTATTTTTACTCCATCATTTCTGAAGCAATTGGGTATTTCAAAATTTTAATTGGGTAAAATAAAATCACACTACTGTTTACAGATCAATAGACAGCAATTATTGAATAGTTTGCTTCGAAATGAAAACATGTCTCGGCATTTCATTAGAATTGTCTTTAGAATATGCTATATTTGTGGTCTGTTTATTGTTTTCTGCAGCATGAAATAAATTTACCACAAAATTGTATTTGCTTTTTGATACTTGCTACTTCTGATTTCAATTGGGTTTTTGGCAATTTTAATTGGGTATTTAAACAAATACGCAGTTTATCTGCAGCTCTGGATTCAGTATAAGTTTTAAGCATACACAGTTATACTGGGAAAGTGATGTATGTATTATCATAGAGTCATTTCTCACTTTCAGGGCGAGTCTGGTTCGAACTCCCTGAAAGCCATGGCAAATCTCGATGCTGCTGTGAAAGACTTCGAGAAGAAGTTTCGTGATAAGACGAAGAATAAATGGTCGGATCGTGCAAAATTTAGCCCACAACCTGGCAAATACACGCTGATAGAAATGGCAGATGAAGATGAAGACGAAGTTGATGCACCTGGACCTGTGAGCTTTAGTGTCTTGTATTTATGTAGGAATAAACAGCATGTGTTGAGAATAGCTTGTTACTATTAACCGGCTCATCTAGACCTACACTGTTTGCAAATACCTCTATACAGGTCTGTAGTGTTGATAGCGTTAATTATACCCCCGGCATACAAAGTATGTTGAGGGGTACATAGCTTTCGTAATTCTGTCTATCCGTCCGCATTATCTCTGTAACATAAAGTCTGGATGACTTCAAACTTCATATAATTACTAATACTTAATCATCATACATATTTTCATTCCATACCACACCCATGCGGTCTTCATGTCCAAGCTCAAGTTCAAATTACTTAGAAATTTGCGTCCGTAAGATTTGCATTACAGTTTTCGGGTATCTATTATCTCTCCAACGGTAAATTGGATTGACTTCAAACTTCATATACTTTCTTATCATCATCCATATTTTAATTTCATACCACACCCATGCGGCCTTTATGTCCTAGGTCAAGGTCAAATTACTTAGAAATTTGCGTTAAAGTTTTTTTAAATATACAATGTATGCGTTAAAGTTTTTATTTGTCTGTCCAGGCAGTGGTCGGGGGTAGACGTGAGCCCCTGCTCATTTTCTCTAGTGTTGGATGTTTTATGGTTTATATTCTCAAAATAATGTTGTTTATTCCATATAATTCCAAGCCAATCCAATTTCAAAGTGATAAATATGGATGGGCTGCAGTGCTCCAGATAAGGAATTAGTAATTGAGTATTGTCACTCCATCATTTCTGAAGCAATTGGGTATTTCAAAATTTTAATTGTGTAAAACAGAATCACACTACTGTTTACACACTGACTGCACTTATTGAATAGTTTGCTTCTAAATGAAAACATATCTGGGTATTTCATTAGAATTGTCTCCTTGGAGACAATTCTAATGAAATCCCAAGATGTGTTTTCATGGAAAAATAAGAAAATATGCTGTATTTGTGGTATGTTTATTGTTTTCTGTAGCATGATAAAGATACCACAAACTTTTCATTGCTTTTTGATACTCACTACGTGTGATTTCAATTGGGTTTTTGGCAATTTTACTTGGGTATTTACGCAAATACGCACCTTATCTGGATCTGCTTCCAATCTGGAGGTTGTGGGTTCAAACCTCGCATAAAAAAAAATGCTTTCATAGTATTTCCATCCCACTGGTCTTTCGGATGAGACTTGAAACCGAGGTCCCATCCTTAAATGACCTTAGCTGATGCTTTGATGTTAAACCTTACTACGCTGAATTAAATGTTGTCGTCTGCTGGAAATATTTTATTTTCAATATTTCTCGACAAAAACCTGGTTTTGACAGCGCATGAGAATCGTCTCCAGTGGAGACGATTCTCATGTGCTGTCAAAACCATTTTTTTGTTAAGAATTAAAGCAAAAATGAAAAACAGCAGACGACAATTTCCGTCAACTGCGTAGGAAGGGTTAAACCCATTCACTTTCACTTTTCCTTATAATTCCAAGACAATCTAATTTCAAAGGGGTCAAAATCAGTGATGTAGTGACATAGTGACGGTGGAAACCACAATGTTGCTCATAACCAGAGCTCCAGATAAGGTGCGTATTGGCGTATTCTACGCAATTATTTTAGCTGAATATGCATAATTGATTATCAAAAGTGGGAGTACAAAATATGCACAGCAATGTGAAAATACGCATTGATTTTCAAATTGAGTAGTGAAAATACTGTCATAAAGTTGAAAATTCACTTAGTTGAGCTGCAAAAAGCTTTTTGCAGCTCAAATAAGTGAATATTTAAATTTGTTACATTTTTGTCGAGCCGGGTGTCCTTCCGTCCGTGCGTGCGTGCGTCCATCCGAAATCTGCGTTAAAGTTTTTAAATACCTTATATCTCTGCAGTCCTAAGTCACATTGACTTGAAACTTCATATGCTTATTAGTCATCATCCATATATTAATGCTGTATCCCACTCATGCGGCCCCTGTGCCCAAGGTCAAGGTCAAATGACTTAGAAGTGTGCGTTAAATTTTTGTCAAAATTTGCGTTAAAGTTTTCAAATACCTACTATAACCGTAAGTTGGATTGTCTTGAAACTTTGTATACTTATTGGTCATCATCCATATATTCATTCTGTGTACCACTCATGCGACCCCTGTGCCCTTATGTCAAGGTCAAATGACATAGAAGTTTGCGTTAAAGTTTCAGTAAAAATTTGCGTTAAAGTTTTCACATACTTACTATCTCTGTAACCGTAGATTTGTTTGAAAGGTAAAGGCCAAATGACTTAGAAGTTTGATTTATTATAAAATCTGCGTTAAAGTTTTTACATATCTTATATCTCCACAATTGTGACTCCAATTTACTTCCAACTTCCAATACTTTTCATCATCCATATTTTCATTCCATAGCCTGCCCATGTGGTCCACATGCCGAAGGTGAAGGTCAAATGACTTTGAAATTTGTGTTACTTTTTACACACCTTATATCTCCACAACACTTACTCCGATTTACTTCCAACATCTAATACTTCTTATTCATCATCTATATTTTCATTCCATAGCCTGCCCATGTGGTCCACATGCCCAAGGTCACGGTCAAATGACTTTGAAATTTGTGTTAAAGTTTTTACATACCTTATATCTCCACAACACGTACTCGTACTCTGATTTACTTCAAACTTCTAATAATTGTATCCCCCAGACTACCGTCGGGGGATACTATGGATTTGACAGCGCGCCGCGTCCGCGTCCGCGTCCGCCGTAGACACTTCTTGTCCGGAGCATAACTCGAACACCCTTTGGAATATTTTCATGAAACTTCACACATGCATAGACCACGACCCGAAGGTGTGTCGCGCACAAGAATGACAACTCTTGCATAGCTAATTTTTGAGTTATCTCCCTTTTTTGTTTCTCGAACTGATTTCGTGTCCGGAGCATAACTCCACCACCCTTTCGAATATTTTCATGAAACTTCACACATGCATAGACCACGACCCGAAGGTGTGTCGCGCACAAGAATGACAACTCTTGCTTAGCTAATTTTTTAGTATCTCCCTTTTTTGTTTTTCGCGCACTGATTGACCATAACTCGACCACCCTTTGGAATATTTTTATGAAACTTAACACATTCAATTAGACCACGAACCGAACCGAAGTGTGTCGTGCACAAGAATGACAACTCTTGCATAGCTAATTTTTGAGTTATCTCCCTTTTTTGTTTTTCGCTCACTGATATTTCCTGTCCGGAGCATAACTCGACCACCCTTTGGAATATTTTCATGAAACTTCACACATGCATAGACCACGACCCGGAGGTGTGTCGCGCACAAGAAATGACAATCTTGCGTAGCTAATTTTTCAGTTATCTCCCTTTTTTGTTTTGCACACTCTACAAACTGGACAATAATGCATGAAGACCTGTTTTCTCGTCTGCTCTGTATACCTTTTCTCGTGTGCTCTGTACACCTTACCTGTAGAGAGAACAATAGAAACTGGGAGAACCATGTGCTAAGCATGGGCTAGCATGTGCAGATGTCCACTGCTTGACCACTGCTTGACCACTGCTGACCAGGTAATTTATACAGGTAAATCACTACATTGGGTACTGTGTTGAAAATATTGTGGCATTATGTGGACCTCTGCAGATATATGTAGATAAATATAGGACTATTAAAAAAAAATCTGGTCTCCAATAGCAAGCATTATTATTTTTAAACTTTTTTTTGTCATTTTATTTTTTTTTTTTTTATTTTTTTTTTTTTCATTATTTTTTTTCATTTTTTTTTTCAAATTATTTTTCAATTTGACTGGAAAAAAAAAAAAAAATCTGGGCTCCAGTAGCAAGCATTATTATTTTTAAACTTTTTTTTTTCCATTTTTTTTTTTTTCATTTTTTTTTTTCATTTTTTTTTTCAAATTATTTTTCAATTTTTGTCCAGTAGCATAAGGTCGTAAGTGCTATATACAGACTATTCACCTGTGCATGTGCTAGCATGTGCAACTGACCACTGACCACTTACAGGTAATTTATACAGGTAAATGATTATATTACATTTCCGTAAACTGTGTTGAAAATATTGTGGCATTATGTGGACCTGTGCAGATATATGTAGATAAATATAGGACTATTTTATTCTGGGCTCCAGTAGCGAGCATTATTATTTTTAATTTTTAAACTTTTTCCATTTTTTTTTTTTCATTTTTTTTTTCAAATTCTTTTTCAATTTTTGTCTAGTAGCATAAGGTCGTAAGTGCTATATACAGACTATTATCATATAATAAAACAATTATTGACTAGTGAGCCATAGAATATAATCTGATATTCTATGGTTCACTAGTCAATAATTGTATAATATGTTCGGGCCAGTGAAAATTGCTTTCGGGCCCAGGCTCGAGGTCAAGGCGGGACAAGGCGAGGCATCTGATTCCGCGGAATTCTTGTTTACTTATCTCCCTTTGTTGTTTCGTGCTCTGATTTTGTATCCAGAGCATAACTCGAACACGCATATACGCATTGCTCTAATGGTCCTCTACCGCCTGTGCCAAATCCACGTTCGTTCTTTCTGCCCCCGTCAAGCCCAGGGTCAAGGTCACATACTTAGTGCTTCAAAAACATTAACGCTTGGGTAAATATCTTATACTTTCTGTTTTCTTTCATGGATCATGGATCATCTTCATACTTCATATACGCATTGTTCTAATGGTCCTCTATTGCCCTGTGCTAAATTCACGTTCGTCCTGCCCCACCAATCCCAGGGTCAAGGTCACATACTTGGTGCTTCAAAAACTTTAACGCTCAGGTAAATATCTAATTTTTATTTCCATTCACGGATCAACTTCATATTTCATAATACGCGTTGCTCTAATGGTCGTCTAACCGCCCTGTGCCAAATCCACGTTCGTCCTGACCCCCGCCAAAGCCCAGGGTCAAGGTCACATACTTAGTGCTTCAAAAACTTTAATTTAACGCTCGGGTAAATATCTTATAATTTCTGTTTTCTTTCATGGATCATCTTCATATTTCTATACGCATTGCTCTAATGGTCCTCTACCGCCCTGTGCCAAATCCACGTTCGTCCTGCCCCCCGCCAATCCCAGGGTCAAGGTCACATACTTGGTGCTTCTAAAAACTTTAATGCTCAGGTAAATATAATTATAATTTTTCTTTCCATTCACGGATCAACTTCATATTTATGCCCCCGCCACCGAATGGTGAGGGGGGCATATAGTGTTACCGGTGTCCGTACGTACGTACGTACGTACGTACGTACGTCCCGAAACCTTAACGCTGGGTAAATGGCTTATAATTTCTGTTTCCTTGCTCGGATCTGCTTACATTTCACACACGCATTTGCTCCAATGGTCCTCTACCGCCCTGCGACAAATCTACATTCGTCCCGCCCCCGCTAAGCCCAAGGTCAAGGTCACAGACTTGGTGCTTTCGAAACCTTAACGCTGGGTAAATGGCTTATAATTTCTGTTTCCTTGCTCGGATCTGCTTCACATTTCACACACGCATTGCTCCAATGGTCCTCTACCGCCCTGTGACAAATTCACATTCGTCCGCCCCGCTAAGCCCAGGGTCAAGGTCACAGACTTGGTGCTTTCGAAACCTTAACGCTGAGTAAATGGCTTATAAATTTCGTTTCCTTGCTCGGATCTGCTTCACATTTCTTTCACCACGCATTGCTCCAATGTCCTCATACCGCCCAGTGACAAATCCACATTCTCCCGCCCCCGCTAAGCCCAGGTTCAAGGCACAGACTTTGGGTGCGTTCGAAACCTTAACGCTGGGTAACTGGCTTGTAATTTCTGTGTCTTTGCTCGGATCTGCTTCACATTTCACACACGCATTGCTCCAATGTTCCTCTACCGCCCTGTGACAAATCAACATTCGTCCCGCCCCCGCTAAGCCCAGGGTCAAGGTGACAGACTTGGTGCGTTCGAAACCTTAACGCTGGGTAAATGGCTTGTAATTTCTGTTTCCTTGCTCGGATCTGCTTCACATTTCACACACGCATTGCTCCAATGGTCCTCTACCGCCCTGTGACAAATCCACATTCGTCCCGCCCCCGCTAAGCCCAGGCTCAAGGTCATAGACTTGGTGCGTTCGAAACCTTAACGCTGGGTAAATGGTTTGTAATTTCTGTTTCCTTGCTCGGATCTGCTTCACATTTCACACACGCATTGCTCCAATGGTCCTCTACCGCCCTGTGACAAATCCACATTCATCACGCCCCCGCTAAGCACAGGGTCAAGGTCACAGACTTGGTGCTTTTGAAACCTTAACATTCAGTTAAATGGCTTATAATTTGTTTTCCTTGCTCGGATCTGCTTCACATTTCACACACGCATTGCTACAATGATCCTCTACCGCCCTGTGACAAATCCACATTCGTCCCGCCCCCACTAAGCCCAGGGTCAAGGTCACAGACTTGGTGCGTTCGAAACCTTAACGCTTATAATCAAATATGCCTCGTTTTCTTTGGCTGCCAGCGGGGGCATTCGTGTGCCGACAGGCCACATTTCTAGTTCATATATGCGTTGCTCTAATGGTCCTCTACCGCCCTGTGCCAAATCCACGTTCGTCCCGCCCCCGCCAAGCCCAGGGTTAACATCATATACTTAGTGCTTCAAAAACTTTAGCGCTCAGGTAAATATCTTATAATTTCTGTTTTCTTTCACGGATCAGCTTCATATTTCATATATGCATTGCTCTAATGGTCCTCTACCGCCCTGTGCCAAATCCACGTTTGTCCTGCCCCCGCCAAGCCCAGGGTGAAGGTCACATACTTGGTGCTTCAAAAACTTTAACGCTCAGGTAAAAGAAAATTTTGACTTGCAATTTGGCCTCATTTATTATCAAAGCGATATGTGGGACAATCCGTGTTCTATGAACACATTTTCTAGTTTATTAAACTTCACACATGCATAGAAGACGACCCAAAGGTGTGTCGCACGTAAGAATGACAACTCTTGCGTCGTTAATTTCTTAGTTATCTCCCTTTGTTGTTTCGTGCACTGATTTCGTGTCTGGAGCATAACTCGAACACCCTTTGGAATATTTTCATGAAACTTCACACATGCATAGACCACGACCCTAAAGGTGTGTCCCGCAAGAATGACAACTCTTGCATCACTAATTCTTTAGTTATCTCCCTTTGTTTTTCCGTCACTGATTTTGTCTCCGGAGCATAACTCGAACACCCTTTTTTCAAACTACTTGTGTATCTGGGGAGGGGGATACACATGCGCTTGTCGACAAGCGTCCATTTCTAGTTCTTTCTTATCATTCATATTTTCATTCTATAGCCCACCCATACGGCCCACATGCCTAAGATCGAGGTCAAATGACTTTAAAATTTGCGTTAAAGCTTTTACATACCTTATATCTCCACAACCCTTAATTCAAACTTCAAATAAATACACTCTGCAACCATCAAACGCCTCGGCGGGCTCGACATGCGGGCCGCGGCCATCTGGTTTTATCATACGTTCCCTATTTAGTAATGAAGAAAATTAATAACCCATTTGTAAAAGTAAAATATGCAATGATTTTGAAATCGGGGTATAGTACGCTTTAGATACAAAGCTTATCTGGAGCTCTGCAGAACTAAAGGAAAGTGAAGATATGTAGATGATCTCTTCGCAATATTGTGTTTTTGTGTGAAATTCAAATCTATACATTTTAACTGTTCTATAATTGAATATACATGTATTTTCATGTGAATGCCCATTGCCCTTTATACCTTATTTGACCCGCCCCGACCACCCTCTGGCTACACCTCTGGCTGGCCACTGATTTTGTAGAGCACCTGTTCTCAGCGGGCGGTGTATTTGTAGTACAGGGGGCCGTTTCACTAAACTTTGTACGACTAAAATGTTCGTAGTGAAAATTTAAGATCGTCTGTAAATTTCAATTGATGGATTTACATTTATTGAGCATAGACTGCATATGCAGCCTATGCTCAATAAATGTTAATCCATTAATTCTTTACAAGAAAACATTGTTAATCATAATTTTTCACTTACGAACATTTTAGTCGTACAAAGTTTAGTGAAACGGGCCCCAGGTGTACCGTAATAACCATAACTATTCGGACATCATTTGTTTCGGGAAACCACTATAATCATGGCAATCATACTAACTATAAACAAGGTGACACTCTTTGTTGTTGGAAACCGTACATTTATAGTAATTTCCAATAACCTCCGAAGGGAAGCACATTTAATACACATTGTTTTAAAGTCACTCTTTTTATTAAATTACGACTGAAACTGTATTGGCAGTCAGTCCTATGTGACGTCCATTGTGTAGCAGTAAACCAGATGTTATGAGCAATATTGAGCTCATAACATCCGGTTTACTGCTACACTATTGGCGTCACATAGGACTGAAAATACAATTTCACACTATTTTGATAAAGACCATGTGGTCGAAAATGTAATAAAAAGAGTGACTTTAAAACAACATGTATTTATATGTGTTACCCAAATAAATTGTGCGAATAGTTATGGTAATTACAGAATGTATTTTTGTCATCACATTTTTATCCCGTCAACACAGTGCCTATGTGCCGTGAAACACGGTGCCGTGAAACATTTTTGATATCCAGTCAATACTATTTTTGCATTTTACAGCCATTTGTAGGTGTTGACGGGATAAATAGAATAGTAGGTTAGTGCCGTGAATGGGAAAAAATATCTGGCGCGGCACGGAAACGGGATGTGCTCGGCCTTGAGCCTTGCCAGATATTTTTTCCCATTCACGGCACTAACCTACTATTCTCTATTTCCTGTTCTCCAGTCCGCTCTGATTGTGAGTAAAGGTGGGAAGGTGGCAGACAGTACACTCGACAAAGCGACTCAGAAACTGATGAAACTCGTATTCGACAATGATATGTTCAACGACTGCATGAAGAAATTTGATATTGGTATGTTTAGAAAACTTGATTCCATGTGATGATATATATTGCATCATTCTCCAGATAAGCTGCGTATTTGATTAAATTCCCAATTAAAATTGCCAAAAACCCAATTGAAATCAGAAGTAGCGAGTTTCAATAAGCAATACAAAATTTATGGTACCTTTATCATGCTGCAGAAAACAATAAACAGACCACAAATATAGCAAATATTTCTTATTTTACATGAACACACATCTTGGTATTTCATTAGAATTGTCTCCAAGGAGAAAAGTCTAATAAAATGCAAAGACATGTTTTCATTTCGAAGCAAACTATTCAATAATTGCTGTCTGTTGATGTGTAAACAGTAGTGTGATTTCATTTTAACCAATTAAAAGTTTGAAATACCCAATTGCTTCAGAAATGATGGAGTGACAATACTCAATTACTAATTCCTTATCTGGAGCACTGTGCATCCTCTCTACAATAGCCACCTACCGTATGAAACGAGCCTGTGTGTTGTCCTGGCTTTTCTATTATAATTAGCTAAATTATCTCATATGTTCTCATTTTCCTTTCTTTGTGAAACACCACAGATGACCGACTTGGCCACTCCATGTGTAGTAATGAGGCAATGTTCACATATATGTTATACATATATCACATTTATGAAGCAGTTCTCTTTGAATCAAACGATGATTAGGTATAGAATGGGTCCTTATTTCTAAAAACAATACCCCACTCTGATAAATGGAACAGCCTGAAAAGTAACATGGGAGTGTACATTCCAGTTACTTCGGGATCAGCTCCAAATAAGGAATTAGTAATTGAGTATTGTCACTCCATCATTTCAGAAGGAATTGGGTATTTCAAAATTTGAATTGGGTAATATAAAATCACACTATTGTTTACACATCAACAGACGGCAAATGTTGAATAGTTTGCTTCGAAATGAAAACATGTGTTCGCATTTTATTAGAATTGTCTCCAAGTCTAATGAAATTTTTAGCCGACAAACTTTTTGCTATTACCGTAAACATATAAAATCTCAAAAATATTCAAATTTAAGTACTTTTTCATCAAAAACAAGTCACCCTCCCCAAGTTTGTTTATTTCATGAAATTCCATCAAATAGTGATTTTATTGCGAAAAAACAATTTTGCTGTTGGAATTTAATATGGGGCAAAAAGGAGGAGTGAAAATTAAAAAAAAAATGGAAATTGAATCGGAAACCTGGTGAGATTGCTTGGAAATGATGTAAATAAGAAAACGAGTTAGATTTTGAAAATTGGTCCACAAATAAAAAATTATTTAAAAAAAAATTGTTTAACCCCTATGTTAAATTCCCATAGGAAAATTGTTTTTTCGCAATAAAATCAATATTTGATGGAATTCCATAAAAAAAATTTTTTTCGGGAGGGTGACTTTTTTATAATTAATAAAAACTTACAATTAAATATTTTTTAAATTTAATGAGTTTAATAGACAAAAGTTCGTCGACAGCAAAACGTGGAACAGACAGTAGGGGTTATGGCATTGGACTTCAATACCGGAGGTTGTGAATTTGATCCTCACCCTAGGCGTGAAAAATACTTAATTAGTATTGCCATCAAATTCACTTTCATAATAAAAATTTATCCTTAAATTGAAAATTTCTCCTTCAAAGTGTACTTACATGTAGCAAGATAAGTACATGTGTACTTAGCAATTTTGGTGAAATCGGCTACAGATGTGAAGAAGATGCCACTGGGCAAGCTGAGTAAAGGACAGATAGCCAAAGGTTTTGAAGTCCTCGATGAGCTAGAGAAGGAGATAAATGCCAATCGCACAGGCAAGTTGAACGACTTGTCATCGAGATTCTACACAGTCATTCCACACAACTTTGGCAGAATGATTCCACCACCCATTCGAGAATTGGAAAGTCTAAGGGCCAAAATGGAAATGCTCATGGTATGTTTTATTCACGTATTTCTTATATGAAATGTTGTTGAAGTCATAGTGGTGTTCATTCAACATACATTTTAAATAACTCTTTCAACCCTCAGTAACTGATGTGGACTGTGATATGTTCCAGCAATCCAATTGGCAAAACATTATTTTGGTGAGGAATGAGAAAAATTGCCGAACAAAATATTTGTATTTTAGAAAATTTGACGATCATGTGTGTCTTGTTTACAATTGACAATCCACGCCCCCATCTAGACCTAAATGCGGGATCCACTCCTGGTATCAGAACCAATCTGTCCATGTCTACATTCTGGAATGTTCTGTACTTCCAGGTGTTGGGAGATATCGAGGTTGCTCTGAGTCTGCAGAAAGAGAAAGATAAGAAAATGAATGCCGTGAGTATTTTGTTTGTCACCTCATATAAAATAATTGTTATCAAGCATACTTACCGAAAGTGATAGAGATGTCCATGTGTTTGTTTCATCCACAGGTTCAAAATTCTGTGTTAATGTTTTAAATTTACTGACATTGCTCATACTCCTGGGGTCCGTTTCACTAAACTTTGTACGACTAAAATGTTTGTAAGTGCAAATTATGATAATCTGTAAATTTCACAGTAACAATGTTTTCTTGTAAACAATTATTGGATTTACATTTATTGAGCATTCAATAAATATAAATCCATCGAGCATTCAATAAATATAAATCCATCAATTGAAATTTTCAGATGATCCTCAATTTGCAATTACAAATATTTTAGTCGTACGAAGTTTAGTGACACGGCCCCCTGCTGTCTTGAGTACAATTTGGCATAGGGATTTCATGTACATGTATCAAGAATATTCTATGCATTTGTCTATTCTTGGCCTGCAATCATAAACATTTTTGAGCATGTTCTGAAAATTAGCACTCGAGACTAGGCAGATTTAGCATAGCTGTCAAAACGAAATTTTATTTTCGCAAAGAAAATGTAAAACAAATACTGATGAATGAGACACCATGTGATTTTGTACCCAAGAACATGTCCGGCTTTAGATACCCTTTGCTGTTGATAGGCCGTTAAACACCAACAAACAAACCTTAGAACATGTGCAACTTTTCATTAAATATATTTACAGAAACTGCGATATTTTCTGTAAATGATGTCGAAAGATGACAAAATTTTCATAGCAAATGCAGAATTATTTGCTATGAAAATGTTGTAATATTTTGACTCCATATACAGAAAATATCGTAAATTCTGTAAATACTTTTCATGAAAAATCGCACATGTTCTTAGGTACAAAATCACATGGTGTGTCTCAAATGTCAATAACTGTAAGTCAGTATCTCGCATGGAGTAAACAGATTGGTTCATTATTCATTTGGGTGGTTTGTTGGGAGCATGCGAAGGGTAAGTTTAACAATGCGATTCATCCTTGCCAAAATCCCGATATGCCATGTTGGCCCTCAGGTACATTTTTGGCTTTCTTGCTACTTTAGAGTTGAATATAGTTATTCCCATTATAAAAATAGTAGGATTCGTTCTAATCATATTACTTTTAGGGAGTGGTGCTGAGTGACTCTGATGTGGTGAGGACCTGTCACCGGGTCAGGTTATTCTAATTTCTGTGCTGAATATATATTTTTTCTGTAAATATTCAGTTCTGATTTTGACCCCGTTAACCTGGCCTAAAATGACCGTTGCTGTTAACAGGCCGTTAAACACCATTAAATCTACTAATTTATTCAGGGTGGAGATGTGCAGCCCAATCCCCTGGATACCAACTATGGTTTGCTGAATTGTGAGCTGGAATTGGTGGACAAGTCTGGTAAAGAGTTCAAGGTACGCTTTCATATGCATTCTGACTTATTAACCGTTACAATGCTAAATTAAATTTTATTCCCCCGGTCTATGTAGAACCGGAGGCATATAGTGTTTGGACTGTGTCCGTGTTTCCCCGTGTCCGTGTGTCCAGCACATTAAGAAGTTTGCCAGAGTTTTCTTAATTATGTCATAACGTCTATATCCCTTGAAGGATTTCTTAAATATTTCAACACAGCATACCTGTGGAAAAAATTTCACACAGCCATGCTGTCATTAATATGACATTGACCTTTTGACCTATACAACTTTGAACTTTTTCACACATTAAGAAGTTCGCCAGAGTTTCTCAATTCTGTTATACATCCATGCTGCCCTTCATATGACTTTGACCTTCACATTAATAAGTTTGCCATAACTTCTTTATCCCTTGATGGATTACTTTAATATGTCAATACATCATACTTGAGGACAAATGCCACACATCTATGCTGCCCTTAACATGACCTTCACAACTTTGAACCTTTTCACACATTAAGAAGTTCGCCAGAGTTTCTCAATTCTGTCACAACTTCTATATCCCTTAATAGATTACTTCAATATTTCAATACATCATACTTGTGGAGAAAATGCCACACATCCATGCTGCTCTTAATATGATGTTGACCTTTTGACCTTCACAACTTTGAACTTTTAATTCACATTAAGAAGTTCGCCGAAGTTTCTCAATTCTGTCATAACTTCTATATCCCTTGGTGGATTACTTTAATATTTCAATACATAATAGTTGAGGACAAATGCCACACAAACATGCTGCCCTTCATATGACCTTGACATTTTGACCTTCACAACTTTGAACTGTTTCACACATTAAGAAGTTCGCCAGAGTTTCTCATTTCTGTGATAACTTCTATATTCCTTGATGGATTACTTTAATATTTTAATACATCATACTTGTGGACAAATGCCACACTACCCTTAATATGACCTTGACCTTTTGACCTTCATAAATGTGCTTGTGAATACTTATCATTTTGATTAATTAATATTTGCCATCATGCAAATTGTTGAATCTCATATGTGACTGTGGCTCGAGAAATTGGACTTGTGATAAGTGTAGCTCCTGATTAATAGCACAATCCTGCTGCCTGATAAAGATATATGATGTTTGTTAGAAACATGATTGGTGAACAGTACAGATCCTATCACATTGTATAGTTAATTGTCATACCACAGATAAATTTCTCACGTTTTAATAAAAATTATTAGAAGTCACCTCCGAAACATTATCATAGGGATTGGTATTAATGACAATGTCATTAATACCAATCCCTATGATAATGTTTCGGAGGTGACTTCTAATAATTTTTATTAAAACGTATTAACAAATTTATACTTGTGTATGTCGGGATGACGTCGGGTAACTTTTTTTAACCTCATGACGTCATGCCATTTGGCGCCATATTTCTATAACGTTAAACATGTACTAATAAACTAACTTCTGGAGAAAAATAAAGAATCTGCGCTATGACAAATACGTTATTGTGATTCTACAAAGTCAATATGGTGACACATTGCCCGTCTGAATCTATACTCCCATATAGATTCAGACGAGCAATATGACACCATATTGACTGTAGAATCACAATAACTTATATTATGAACGCATGATGTGTTTTGTTTTCTCAATAACCTTTTATCACATTGGCCGACTTGATCATATTTTACTGCAATTGAGTGGGTGGCAGGTGGGAGCATGCGATGGGTAATTTAACGATCGGGGTTCATCCTTACCTGAATTCCAACTGGAGACCTGGTTTGGCCCTCGCATACGTCTTTGGCATTTTGTATGTGACAGTTGAATCTGGTTATACCCCTTATGTGAGCATTATGATTACCGGTACTCGTAATCCTATTTAAGGGGAAGAGGCCAAGTGGCTTTGGTGTGGTATGGACCTGGCACCAGGTCAGGTTATTCTAATTTCAGGGCTGAATATACATGTATTTTTTCTCGATGTAAATATTCTGTTCTAATTTTGGGATTTTCCCCCCAATGCAGCAGGTTAAAACGGGATCGAACCTGTTTGCCCGGCCTTACATGACCTTAGCTGTTGATAGGCCGTTAAACACCAATAAACAAACAAGCAAATTGATGCAATTGAATAATTTATTATCTGCCTACATGTAACCTTATAGGTGATAGAGAAATATACTAAGGAAACTGGAGGAGGATGGAGAATACCGAAGATCCAGTCTGTGTGGAAGGTCAACAGGGATGGCGAAGTTAGTAGTCACCTCAAGCAGCTAGCCTATTACAGTGAAACCTCTCTAAACCGGACACCCTGGGAGGTCCCCAGGGTGTCCGGTTTAGAGAGGTTTCACTGTAAATCATACATTTGATAATTCTGAGCTGTTGTTGTGTGCTCTGCTATCACGAACAGACATTATCACCTGAGATAAATGACCAAGAAGCTCATCAAAATATTATCACAGGTGTTTTCTTGGTGTCCGGTTTAGAGAGGTTCCACTGCATTACCTTATTTATCCCATAGCATAACGAATATGGGATATAGGGATGCAAAAGTCGTCCGTCTGTCGGTCATGATTTCCTTTCTGCTATAACTTCTTTACCGTATTACCGATTGTTGGCTTGAAACTTCATGTCAAAACATATGCGATACATACTTTATTCTTGTATAACACCTTTACCGTAAGGACGATTGATTTGAAACTTCATGTGAATGTTTATTACAATCCATATTTTCATTCCTCACCCCACGTATGCCCAGTTTCAAATGTTTGGTTCAATAGATATGTTCGCGTTTCTCCTTTCTCGTGTAACTTCTATTTCATATGCACAAGTAGCTTGAAACTTCACTAACCCACTTAGTCCGGATACCATCACAGTACATGTAGTATGAACACTTGGGAGAATTTACTCTATTTCTGTTTGAAAGTATATGTTGTTACTGTCGTACCACTCCATTGTATAATTTTGCCTCGTTTTCTATCAAAGCGGTATGTGGGGACAACACATTTTCTAGTTTCAATAAAAATTAGTGTATCCACAGACTTCAATGGGTTAACTGACATATTGTTTACAGGGTTCCCGATTTAAGGTTCATGACAAGATGGGCAACAGAAAGTTGTTGTGGCATGGAACCAACGTTGCTGTGGTGGCGGCCATCTTGAAAAGTGGGCTCCGTATAATGCCTCACAGTGGTGGCAGGGTCGGCGCGGGCATTTACTTCGCGTCAGAAAACTCAAAATCTGCTGGTTATGGTGAGTCATGTCAGTTTTATTAAGTAAAGAATAGGGAGATCTTGCATGATCGCCCCAGCATCTGCAATGGCTTTCGTTTCGGTGTTGGTGTCCGTCACATACAGGTTTTACTCGGTTTAATGGACAGTAAGATTGCGGCATCGAAGGCGGCGACATGAACATAAAGCATATATACTGAAATGTTCATCAAGGTCCGTGCACATTCTCCATTCTCGTGCTCGAAATCAAGCAAATGGCTAAACAGCTGATGTGACTTTTTATGTCCCTTGTGTCCTTGACCTTCAATTGCAATATTTACATAGTTATTTCCCTTGGTTAAACTTTGTGTGTTCAGCTTGTGTTTTCAATAGTATTTAATAGTAATTTCAATAGTAATAAGCCTACAGCCATAATCCTTGCACACTATCATAAGCCAGTGATGTACACCGCAACCCACTGTCAATCAGGGGCCCGTTTCACTAAACTTCTTACGACTAAAATATTCGTAAGTGCAAATTTAAGATCGTCTGTAAATTTCAATTTATGGATTTACATTTATTGAGCATAGGCTGCATATGCAGCCTATGCTCAATAAATGTAAATCCAATAATTATTTACAAGAAAACATTGTTAATGTGGATTTACAAACATTTTAGTCGTACGAAGTTTAGTGAAACGGCCCCCTGATTCATCTGCAGTTATGCCCCTTTGGTATGCCTACAGCCATCATCCTTGCACACTATCATGAGCCAGTAATGTGTACCACAAACCATTGTGAAACTCATGACGTCCATGTGACCTTTACCTACAATGTCCATGTTTACATAGTTATTTCCCCTGGTTAAAGTTTTTTTATGCCCCACCACGATACATGTAGTAGTGTTACCCTTGTCCTTCCGTCGTCCGTCGTAAAACTTTTAAACCGTACTAGCTACAGACCTCAAACTTGGTATGTAGCTTTCTTATGATGAGTAGATGCACAAAGTTTATTTCAAGTTTTGATTTGACCCCCTGGTCATGGATTATCTCCCCCTTTTCGACTTAGAATTTGGCAATTTTGCTTTGCCAGTTGTAAAACTGTTAAACCGTACTAGCTACACACCTGAAACTTGGTATGTAGCTTCCTTATGATGAGTAGATGCACAAAGTTTATTTCGATATTTGATTCGAAACCGGGGTCATGGATTATCCCCCCTTTTCAACGTAGAATTTTCAATTTTGGCTTGTAAGTCGTAAAACTGTTAATCTGTAACAGCTACAGACCTGAAATTTGGTATGTAGCTTCCTTATGATGAGTAGATTTCTGATTTGACATCCGGGTCATGGATTATCTCCCATTTTATACAACCAATTTAAAAAAAAACGGTACATATTATGTTTTTACCGCAGTAGTCGGGTGTGCGGCGGACAGAAACACTGCATAGTTTGTGTACACAACTCTTTCAGAGGCTCTGTAACCGTTCCGTCAATCGATCTGAAACTATACACACGTCTTCTACACATATTGAAGATGTGCACCTTGGTGTTTTTATGCCGAAAAAATATTTTCTAACAAAAATATCACCTTTTAAACAAAAATATCACCTTTTTAACTTAGCATTTTTTTCTTCATTTTTGTATTCAGCTCTATATAGGCTACAGAGTTTGTGTACACAACTCCTCTGAAACCGTTCAATCAATCGATCTGAAACTATACACGCGTCTTCCACACATATTGAAGATGTGCACCATTGTGTTGTTATGCCGAGAAAATCTTTTTAACAAATATATCACCTTTTTAACTTAGCCATTCTTTCTACATTTTTGTATCCAATTCTACATACTTTCTACTTTACACATCTCTACCTAAATTAGTATACCAGTTTATCACAACAAGAGGAAGAAATAATGCTATAGATTTTCAGATTCTCATTATGTTTCTTGCCTTGGTGACAGCTTCACATTTCTGCATTTTCGCTGTCTGGCCCATCTTCGACGGGCGTATTTTGTGACTTACCGCACTCTTGTTCTAGTTTTGTTTGAGCCTGTATTTTTGGAATATTGCAATTGTGTCTTGTTTATTAACAAAGCTGTAGGTGGGGCCATCCATGTTCTATGAATAACATTTGAGTCCCCTTTCTCATGGAGTGTTATGTATGAATGATCCACTGTTTTCAGTTGGCACGGTCGGGACAACGGGTATCATGCTTCTGAATGAGGTGGCATTGGGCCGGGAGAACCACGTCTTGTGTAACCAGTCTGAATTGAAAGCCGCCCCAGCGGGATATGACTCGGTTCTCGCCATTGGCCGCACAGAACCAAGTAAGTGGAAACAACTGGCTGATAAATAGAGAATACCATGCTAGTGTCTTTTGATATCAAGTTTATCAGGCAAGGCTAGGAAACGCGTAGGAATTCCGAGGCTTGCCGTTTCCGAGCCAAGCCTGATACACTTGACATCAAAATACACTACTGTCAGTTCCGCGTGTTGCTGCCGACAAACTTTTGGCTATTAAACATATTAAATCTAAAAAATACTTTTTCATCATTAACAAAAAAGTCAGTCTCCTGAAAAAAAATTATTTGATGAAATTGCGAAAAATATAATTCCTATGGGAATTTAACATGGGGCAAAAGGGTGGGGGTGTTCTGGAGGGTCAAAAAAAGAAAAATGTTGGAAATTGATTCTGATACCTGGCGAGATAGATAGCTTGGAAATGATGTAACAAAGAAAACTAAAGTTATATTTTGAAAAGCGGTCTACAAATAAAAATATACAATAATCTATTTTTAGCCCCCAGGTTAAATTCCCATGAGAAAATCATTTTTGGGGTAGGTGACTTTTTTATACGAGTTGGGGGGGGGGTATACTGGAGTCTGTCCGTCCGTGCGTCTGTCCGTCACTAAACTTAACATCAGATAAATATTGTTATAACTTCTATTTCCTTCATCTAAAATGCTTAATATTTCACACATGCATTCCTGTAAGGCTCTGCTACCATGCTGTGCCAAATCCACGACCGTCTAACCCCCACTGATCCCAAGGTCAATGTCAAATACTTAGTCTCTTTACTAAACTTAACATCAGAGAAATATTGTTATAACTTCTGTTTCCTTTATCTAAAATGCTTAATATTTCACACATGCATTCCTGTAAGGCTCTACTACCATGCTGTGCCAAATCCATGACCGTCCAACCCCCGCTGATCCCAAGGTCAAGGTCAAATACTTAGTCTCTTTACAAAACTGAACATCAGAGAAATATTGTTATAACTTCTGTTTCCTTCATCTAAAATGCTTAATATTTCACACATGCATTCCTGTAAGGCTCTACTACCATGCTGTGCCAAATCCATGACCGTCCAACCCCCGCTGATCCCAAGGTCAAGGTCTAATACTTAGTCTCTTTACAAAACTTAACATCAGAGAAATACTTCATCTAAAATGCTAATATTTCACACATGCATTCCTGTAAGGTTCTACTACCATGTTGTGCCAAATCAACGACCGTCCAACCCTCGCTGATCCCAAGGTCAAGGTCAAATACTTAGTCTCTTCTATTTCCTTCATCTAAAATGCTTAATATTTCACACATGCATTCCTGTAAGGCTCTACTACCATGCTGTGCCAAATCCACGACCGTCCAACCCCCGCTGATCCCAAGGTCAAGGTAAAATACTTGGTCTCTTTACAAAACTTAACATCAGAGAAATAAGTTATAACTGCTATTTCCTTCATTTAAAATTCTTAATATTTCACTTGTGCATTCCTCTCTAAGGTTGTACTATCATGCTGTGACAAACCTATGACCATCCAACCCCCGCTGATCCCAAGGTCAAGTGGCATACTTAGTCTCTTTACAAAACTTGACATCGGAGAAATATGTTATAACTTCCATTTCTTTCATCGAAAATTCTTAATATTTCATGCATGCATTCCTCTAAGGCTCTACTATCATGCTGTGACAAATCCCCACTGATCTCGAGGTCAAGGTTACATACTTAGTCGCTTTACAAAACTTAACATGAGAGAAATTGGTTTTCACTTCTATTTCCTTGCTCGGATCTGCTTCACATTTCCGCACTCACGCATTACTCCAATGGACCTCTACCACTGTGTGACAAATTCACGTTCGTGTCCAGAGTCAAGATCACAAGCCCACACACTTGGATTTCTTTTTACATATTTAGGGGTACCTGGGCCCACGCGGGGGGTATTCCGTAAGCTTCGCTTACTGACAAATCTAGTTGTTATTGATGAAAAAGTACTTACAATTAAACATTTTTAGCTCGCCTGCACGAAGTGCAGAAGGGATTATGACATACCCCCGGCGTCGTCGGCGTCGTCGGCGTCGTCGGCGTCGTCGGCGTCGGCATCCACAAACTTAACATTGGGGTAAATGTCTTATAACTTCTGTTTTCTTTCATGGAATACCTTGTTATTATACCCCCCCGCAAAGAGTTGTGGGGGCATATATTGAAGTTAGGTTGTCCGTTCGTCTGTGCCTCCGTCCGTCACTAAACTTAACATCAGAGAAATATTGTTATAACTTCTATTTCCTTCATCTAAAATGCTTAATATTTCACACATGCATTCCTGTAAGGCTCTACTACAATGCTGTGCCAAATCCACGACCGTCCAACCCCCGCTGATCTCAAGGTCAAGGTCAAACTACTTAGTCTCTTTACAAAACTTAACATCAGAGAAATATGTTATAACTTCCATTTCCTTCATCTAAAATGCTTAATAATTCACACATGCTTTTCTGTAAGGCTCTAGAGAAATATGAACTTCTATTTCTTTCATCGGAAATTCTTAATATTTCATGCATGCATTCCTCTAAGGCTCTACTATCATTCTGTGACAAATCCCCGCTGATCTCGAGCTCAAGGTCACATACTTAGTCGGGAGCACGCGATGGGTAATTTAACGATCGGGGTTCATCTTTACCGGAATTCCGACTGGAGACCTGGTTTGGCCCTCACATACGTCTTTGGCATTTTGTATGTGACAGTTGAATCTGGTTATACCCCTTATGTGAGTATTACGATTATTCGTAATCCTAATTTCGGGGAAGGGGTCAAGTGACTTGGTGTGGTATGGACATGGCACCAGGTCAGGTTATTCTAATTTCAGGGATGAATATATATTTTCTCGATGTAAATATTCCGTTCTGATTTTCCCCCCAATGCAGCAGTGCCACCCTGTTAAGCCCAGAGTCAAGGTCACATGCTCACATCCTTGGATTATTTTTTACATATTTAGGGGTACCTGGGCCCACGCGGGGGGCGTATTCCGTAAGCCTCGCTTACTGACCAATCTAGTTTCATACATGCATTCCTCAGATGACCCTCTATCATGCTGTAGCAAATCCATGATCCACCACCCACCCCTTACCCCAAGGTCAAGGTCACAAACTTGGCACATTCATAAACTTAACGTTGGGGTAAATGTCTTATAACATCTGTTTCCTTTCATGGAACGCCTTGATATTTCATACATGCATTCATCTGATGATACTCTATCGTGCTATAGCAAATCCATGACCCACCGCCCACCCCTCACCCCAAGGTCAAACTTAGCACATTCATAAACTTAACGTTGGGGTAAATGTCTTATAACATCCGTTTCCTTTCATGGAACTCCTTGATATTTCATACTTGCATTCTCAGATGACGCTCTATCATGCTGTAGCAAATTCATGACCCACCACTCCAACCCTTACCCCAAGATCAAGGTCACAAACTTAGCATGTTCATAAACTTAATGTTGGGGTAAATGGTATGTAACTTCTGTTTCTTTACAGGGAACGCCTTGATATTTCATACTTGTATGCATTCATCTGATGATCCTCTATTGTGCTACAGCATGACCCACCCCCCTCCACCCCTTTCCCCAAGGTCAAGGTCACAAACTTAGCACATTCATACATGCATTCCTCATGTGAATAGCTATCATGCTGTAGAAATTCACCAACTTGGGTCCACCGCAAACCCCTTAACCCAAGGTCAAGTTATATAATATTCATGTTTTTTATACAACTTCGCCAAGTTTGAGTGAAGGCTGCCAACAGGTGAGCTTCGTTGTCTTCTGACAACTCTTGTTTGTTTAAGGCAAAAACTAAAAACAGCAGACGACAATTTTTGTCTCCCTCATAGTGAGGGTTAATTCCCTTGTAGATATATTAACTATTGTCATATCGCAGATAAGTTTCTCGGCTTTTGATTGGCTAGCTTGCCTAGTCATATATATTATATGACCTGCCAAGGCCGTCAGACATACAGGAATTGCGATTCCCCTCCGGCGCCTCGCGTCCAATGAAGACACATTTTGCAAGCGTCTACCGATTGCGAATTGTATTCCTCACTAAACACAATAAAACGCCGAATTGATCAATAAAAGTAACAAATTGTACACTCAAAACCAGTCTTTATTGTTTATTTTTCCATAAATATTCTTTCGCTCATCAAAATATGAGCGAAAAATACCACAAACTGTCCCGTTTAGTGTTTTCAAATCTCAACACAATTGGCTTCGTGACACAGCTATATTTAGGTCATAAACTATGGGTTCCACGCACGAAACGCGGCGTAGCAATGACAGCGAATATTTGGGAACCAGTAGCATTCTTCTAGAGGCGCCAAAGGGAGAGCAGATCGATAGAGCAGTGGAATATAAATTAGATTACACGATATAAAAAAACTGTCATAAAGTCGTTTTCGATGGATTTCTTACTCCATATTTAGTTTGTTTTCGTTTAATAAAAAAACAAAATGTTCATTTACACCTTTATATTAAGACTGACGGTAGAAAATCGAATCTCGGATTATTTTTATGCCACCGGGTATCGAAGAAACGGGTGGTATAATATAGTGTTTGGACCGTCCGTCTGTCCGTCCGTCCGTCCGTCCATCACACTTTTCGGTTAACCACTTTGTCACAGTTTCTCAATTATGCTGCAGGTGGCATCCGCGTTCGACAGACGCATTTCTTGTTCTTCCTGAAAAAACGCAAAGATTTAAAGAAGAGATATGTTTATACGGCCAAATAACGGATCTGCTATCGCCTCGGGTGAACATACCTCCAGACGGGCAATATTACACCATATAGCCTGTGTAGAATCACAATAACTTATAATATGACACTGAATGTGGTTATGTCATTACTATTATGTTTTGAACCCTTGGCATTTGTGACGCCAATTAAAATTTATGTAAACTGAAATTGTGCCGTTTCTTTGGGCATAATATGTCACGGATAAACCCGTCAATTCCACTACAACATTTACACAGGGACATATAATACAGGGCGTCCTAATAAACCGGAGACCTAATTCAAATAGCTGTAAAGTATTTTATTCAAAATGATACATGTTCATCAATTATACTATATTTTCCATTGAATTTTTTATCCAATACAGTGGAACCTCTCTAATCCGGACACCAAGAACACACCTGTGATGTTATTTTTTATAAGTTTCTTGGTCATTTATCTCCAGTGATAATGTCTGTTCGTGATCGCATAGCACACACCTATGGCTCAGAATGATCAAATGCCTGATTTACAATGAAACCTCTCTAAGCCGGACACCCTGGGGACCTCCCAGGGTGTTCGGTTTAGAGAAGTTCCACTGTATTTGTTTCTAGATCCAAAAAATGACACGAAGTTTAAGATGGATGGCAAGGACGTTGTGGTGCCCCAGGGCAAGCCAATCAATGTTGCCAAGGCAAAGCTTAGCCACTTCAGCCAGAGTGAATACCTGATATACAAGGAGAGCCAGACCAGGATCAGATATCTGCTGTTGATGGACTTCTCCTAGACGACAAAGTCACATAATCATTGGTGTTGCACTCCACGCTGACGTAGATGCTTCACGTTGAAATGGGCGCTGGATTCCTGACGAATTCCAATTCAGTCACATGAAGAAGGCACTGCATCAACACATTTTTTTCTAGTAACCGGCACAAGAAATCTAGAGAACTAGACGAAAACTGTGCTTGTGCGATAACTCTATGTAGAGCAGAGTGGCATCTCGGCTGGAAACGGTTGCATTTGTCGACTTGAAACATTTTACACCGGCGCATAGTGCAGCACCAATAATAATAGGGGTTACTGTAGTTTCATTCTGGATATATATTACAATACTATGGAAATAAAAATATGTATCCCTTTCTGTAGAGCATGGTTCCAGATGTCGTTTAACCCTTTCACCCCTAAGTAACTGGAATGGATTTTGATATGTTAATTTTACAACCAATCCAATAGTCTCTAAATGATTTTCACACTGGTCCATTTATGAACAAGGTGTGTTTTGGTTCTCAAAATATGAACATTACTTGCAAAAGATACAGATCCTGATGAGACGGCTTGTGAAGAGCCGGCTCATCTGGATCTACACTGTTTGCCAATACCACTATACAGGTCTGTAGTGTTGAAAGGGTTAATTGAACCCTTAGAATGCTAGACACGAACATTATCGTCTGCTGTTGCTTCATATTTTGCCTTTTTTCACAATAACAACATGGTTTGCCAGCACTTTAGAATGATCCGACTATCAGATCAGGAGATATTCAACATTTGGACATAATTGGTGACCCCTACGATGACACCTATGACGACGACACAGAACGCTATCTCACTTTCCACTAAAGTGAAACTCTAAGAGCAAAAATACTAACTTTTCATAAACGGACTAGTCTGAAAATCATTTTGTGACAATTGAATTGGTTGCAATGTGGTGTTGTAAGGGTTAAACGCAACTAACTGGGGGCCGTTTCACTAAACTTCTTGCGACTAAAATGTTCGTAAGCGCAAATTTAGAATCGTCTGCAAATTTGAATTGATGGATTTACATTTATTGAGCATAGGCTGCATATGCAGCCTATGCTCAATAAATGTAAATCCAACAATTATTTACAAGAAAACATTGTTAATGTGAAATTTACAGACTATCATAATTTTGCACTTACAAACATTTTAGTCGTAGGAAGTTTAGTGAAACGGCCCCCAGGTTACTAAGCTAACTAATACATAGCTGTAGAAATAGTGCTTATGCAGTGGTGAGGTCTAATTGGAGTCTGTCCCATTGCAGCAGGTTGAATATGGGTTCAAACCCGTTGGCCCGGCCTTAAATGACCATAGCTGTTGATAGGCCGTTAAACACCAACAAACAAACAAACTAATTGGAGTCTGCATTGTTCAACATTAAATCTATGAAACACCTCTTGTGCATCATACGCAGTGCATACTAATCTGCAGGTAGATAGGTCTCAAAAAGTGTTGACTGTGATCTATAATATAGGTGGCCGTTATTCGTATTCTATCAAACTAAGTACATTGTATACTATATATGCCCAGAGCTCCAGTTAAGGTGCTTATTTGGACCAAATATTCCGGGTATTTTTCTTATTTCTTCACGAAAAATGGCAAGTTGGGAATGCTTTAGAATCGTCTCATCGAGACGATTCTAAAGCAGTCCCAACTTGCCAATTTTGCCGAAGAAATAACGAAAGTCTCCCCAAAGTTGATCAAATTACGCTCCTTAACTGGAGCTCTGTATATGCCTTAATGCTGACTACGTGTAAGTAACCAAAGATATATAACAGGTAACCCGAGTAACCAAAGATAATAGTGGTTACAAAATGCATTGCATTGTGCCAGGGCGCACATTTTAGGCCATATACAGGTGCAGGATAGTTAGACTTGCCTCAAATGTCTCGCTGTCACATTCACAGAGTGGTCAGGGGCACCCGATTCATTAACAAGTCATTCTGCCCTTTTATGTACCAAACCATCATTGAAAGTTCATCTGCTTGAAAATATGTTTTGTATATGTTCTTGAAAAAAATTAATTGAATTGTTTTTAATAGTAGTTTGTAGCACTATGTAGTTGTTTTTTAATAAAAATATTTTCTATAATATATAATATTCATGTACATTTTTAACTTTTAGCTTTTTGACTTGTCAAACATTTCCATGTGACTTGTTTATTATTGAATGACCAGTGCCTTTCTGTATTTTGGCACAAGTTATGTTTGTAGCTTATTTTAAAATTTACCTTTCATCGAGTTCTATGTAACAATTTTATGATTTTGAATTCCAATTCCTTTTATATATTTACAGGTGACAATTCCAAAACAAATCGGCTTATTTCATTGTGACCAGTGCATACCCAGAAACCTGATGCGATTAGTCTGATCTAGTCTACACTGCCATTTGGCCCACAAAGCATTATTTTTGTATCCAGCAAACAATGTAGACCTGGACCAGCCTGCTCATCAGCACAGTTGATCAGGGTCTACCCGCATCACCACTGAGCAGATATCAATCAGCATGTATACACATGCAAATCAGGAGCCTGTTTCACTAAACTTTGTACGACTAAAATGTTCATAAATGCAAATTTAGGATCGTCTGGAAATTTCAATCAAATGCAGCATATGCTCAATAAATGTAAGTCCAATAATTGTTTACAAGAAAACATTGTTAATGTAAAATTTACAGACACAACTTTTTGCACTTACGAACATTTTAGTTGTATGAAGTTTAGTGAAACGGACCAGCCTGCACATCTGCACAGTTTGATCAGGGTCTACCCGCATCACATGACAATCAGCATGTATACACATGCAAATCAGGAACTACACTTGTCAGAATGAAATTAGTTCAGTTATTATTCCGTTGCTGATAGGTAAGAGGGATATAGCGTTAGTCCATGTACCTACGTGCGTGCGTGCGTTCGTAGCACCTTACATTTTTCTATATCTTTTGAACTGCTTGACTGATTTTGATAATATTTGTCAACAATGTGTGTCTAAGGATGGTGCTTTGTTTGCATATGACCCACATTCGACCGCCCAATGTGAAGGTCACTGAGGACTTGTGTTCACCTTGTTTGTAAGACAAATGCGTTAAGTTTTTTATTTTTAGTATCAAGGCTGCCAGCGAGGGGATTAGTTTAGTGATAACAATTCCCTTGTTAGAGATTGTTTCCTTCACATATTTTACAAATTCATATACATTTGTGTGACTTTCTATGAAGACTTCTTATCACCTAATTTGCTCACTTTGACAATGCAGATCAGAGTACTTGTCTGTGTTCTACACTGACACTTATATAGTCTGAAGAATCATTGCAGATTCAGAACAACAGTTGTAAAAACATACAATTTGTTTACACCTTATATATATAGTTGTTGTGTACACTTATAAATATCACAGGCATATTCTCATATTCATTGACAAACTATTATGATTGTGGCTGTGACTGGATATTAAATCGGGCTTATCGGTTATGCGACAGATATATAAACCATGCAAAAACAGTATTTGTTTCGATAATGTTAAATTTTATCAAAGTTTAAGAATGAGCCTTCTTTTTATTTTGTTACCATGGGGAAATTTTTCTAATTTCAGAAATAGTGGACCGATTTTCAAAATTTAACTTGTTTTCTTAGTTAGATCATTTAGAAGCTATCTGGCCAGATTTCGGAGTCAATTTCCAAATTTTTTAGTTTGTTTGGCTACTTTCCCAGCTCCTCTGCCTCCTTTTCCCCCATGTTCAATTCCCACAGAGAAATCATTTTTATGCCCTCACCAATTTATGGGGTGGGTGGATTATGTTTTACCCCTGTCCGTCCGTCCATGTGTGCATCCGTTTGGCAAATGCGTTTAAGTTTTCAATAACTCCTCAACTCCTTCATCAATTTCAATAATAGATGTATTTGGCCACAATGTCTTGTCTAGGGATGGTGCTTTGTTTCGCATACGACCCACGCCCGACCCAAGGTCAAGGTCACTGGGAACTTATGTTCACCTTGTTTGAAAGGCAAATGCGTTAGTTTTTAATCTTTTTCTCAATAACACATTAACTCCTTCACCAATTTCAATAATATTTGCCCACACTGTCTGTCTAGGGATTAGCTTTGTAATAACGATACCCTTTCACTATCAAGGCTGCAGGTGGGGGCATTCTTAAATTTTGATAATATAGGAATGAATGGCCTTTTTGTGGAATTTATCGGGGTATAAACTTGGAAAAGTCGAGGGAATACTGGACGAAGGCCGGAAGGCCTCGTCCAGTATTCCCGCGACTTTTCCAAGTTTATATCCCCGATAAATTCAGCAAGAAGGCCATTCATTCCTTATAATTCCAGCATTTGAAATAAATTCATCAAGAAATTATTTTAACTGAATAATTATTTTAACTGCGCCTGACGGTTACGGAAAGTAGTTCGGCGTGGGAGTTTACCGGGATATAAATTTTGGACAGAGACTTGCTATGGACCAATCAAATGTTAGGGAATTGTGTAAATATTTTTGTGCTGGAATTATAATTTAATATTATCAAAGTAAATATTGTTTTTGCATTCTTTACATAGCCGTAAAATTTGGGCAGGTTTCATGAAACAGACATTAGTCTTGTTGGTAATGGTTGTAGTGAGGTTTGTCTAGTGTTATCTATGTTGCAATGTAGAACTTCTTATTTTATGAATATTTTACTTCTTACGTACGTGTACTATGGTTTTCATTTTATTGATTGTTTTTATACAAATAGTGCCATAATTGTAGAATTGGTTTGAAATTTTTCATCAAACCTGTCATCAAACGTATAGAATAGAAAGTGAGCATTTAATATGATATTTATTACGTGTTTACTGATTTCACAAGTTGCGATGTTATTCTAAGTTTCTTATGTAGACACTCAACAAGTTTAATAAATATCATATTAAGTCAACACAAATGTATTTATTATAGGAATGAATGGCCTTTTTATGGAATTTATCGGGGTATAAACTTGGAAAAGTCGTGGGAATACTGGACGAAGCGATAAAAAATTACAATTTTCGGGGGAAAAAAATCAAAAAAAAAAAAGTATTCCCGCGACTTTTCCAAGTTTATATCCCCGATAAATTCCACAATAAGGCCATTAATTCCTTATAATTCCAGCAGTTGAAATAAATTCATCAAGAAAATGTGTTTATTTTGACAGACGACAGCCATTTGTTTACATTGGCAGCACTGACAGCGCACCTGTAGAAAGTAGTTCGGCGTGGGAGTTTACTGGGATATAAATTTTGGACAGAGACTACGGGCCAATCAAATGTTAGGGAATTGTGTAAATATTTTTGTGCTGGAATTATTGCTTAAACACAACATCTCATATATTGAAGCTGTACATATCACCTAACATTCTTTCAATAGCACCATCATATACATATGTATTACACTCCAGATTATCAGACAAAAATGGCAAATTCTTTTACGATATTTTTCTTGAAATAGCAGCTATGGGGGCATAACATTTTCACAGAACAATCCTTGGTTGTTGCTTTCTCAACCCATGTCAACTATTTAGCAAAATGTCCCGTCTTTCTCACTTAAAATTGGGTCAGATCATCAGCCGTAATATTGCCCCAAAATTTACATTGAAAATCAGTTATCCGGACAAACGTATAATCGTCTTATAACTTCTATTCTCACATTGAAATCATAATTTTATCGCCTGTAAACCAGAGTAAACAGCATTGTGTAATTCTGCAGAAAAAGCAATCGCCCTTCTCGCAACGGTGTAAATTAACGGTAGGGGTGCCTCCTTATAGGAATCACGATCTTTTGTTACCTGGGAGTTGAATTGGGTTATTGCCCATTATAAAAGTAGTAAGATTATCACTGATACTACTGCTTTTGGGAGGGGGCCATGTGATTCTGGTGTGGCGAGGACCTGGCATCAGATCAGGATTATTCTGATTTCAGGGCTGAATATATAGTTTTTTTTATTGTAAATATTCAGTTCTGATTTTGGGATTTCCGCCCCCCCATTTGTATATGTACTTGAACATGTACATGTACTTGTACAGGTAATATATGGGATTTAGTACTAAACCCATTGACCCAGCCTTAAATGACTTAGCTGTTGATAGGCCGTTAAACCCCAACTAACAAACAAAAAATTAATCATTGTGGTACTTGTATTTAACTTGGATTTAACTCTGCATGCTGGGAAATTTATGAGCTATAAATAGTTAAAAAATAGCAGACATCATATCATATCTTTAAATTTTCTTTTATTTCTCCTTATAAATATCATGAATATGTCTTGGAATTTCATTAGAATTGAGTCCTGAGGACTCGATTCTAATGAAATTCCAAGACATATTTACAGAGAGAAATAAAAAATATACTCCTAATTTGTTTGGCGGATATTTTCAACGCTAGCATGCAAAGAGTTACCACACATGTACAAGTAGTCTGCTGTGACACCATAAACTACAGTTTCTTCGTACATCTTGACTTTGTTGTTTGTGTACATGTTAATGTACTCCAGTGATATTTATATTAGTCATAATCGGGCCAGTGCTTATTATATTTTCGGAGCATGTACTCGTGATCAATTTGGAGAAATACTCGGGTAGTTTCTGTCTCGCCCTAAATAGTGGAAAGAGGGACCGAGCATTCGGTGATGGCTATCAAGCCAGTGTGACATTGACATTTGTGGGTGAGACACTCTGCAGTGATCGCCTTGTATAATATGTTCTGACCAAATTATTAAGTATGCTTAGCAAATTTGGTGAAATCGGCTACAGAAAGGTTGATAAAAGCTTGAGTTCTGGATAGGACCATAGGCTGCCACTACTGTCACAGCGTTTGCATACAACATAATGCACATGGGCAGGGATTCTTTTTTGATTTTTTGAAAAATATTTTGGAAGTGGCGATTTTTTTATTTTTCCCAGAGGAATCCCTGCATGGGTCTACACATTTGTTCAGTCTGATTAGGGTATACACTGTCGGCCATTCAGCAACTGGAGCGTGCTGTCAATCATTAGTGAAGGATGGGTTTATAGTCGTATAAGTGGTAGATCATTGAACTTCTATGCCCGAGGTCGTGGGTTCATTCACCACGACAGGCATGAAACATAATTTCGATAATTTTGTAGTACATGTACATTTATTTCCATTCAAATAGTATTTCGCGTGAGTCTTGAAACCAGAACCGGTCTCTATGTCGTTAGCTGTTGCTGAGCCGTGAAGCATTTTCATATCACTGTCTGTGTGCCCGGCACATTAAGAAGTTCGCCGGAGTTTCAAAATTCTGTTATAACTTCTATACCCTTAAAGGATTACTTAAATATTTCAACATAGTATACATGTGGAAAAATGCCACACATCCATGCTGCGCTTAATATGACCTTGACAACTTTGAACTTTTTCCCACATTAAGAAGTTCACCGGAGTTTCTCAATTATGTCATAACTTCTATATTCCTTGACAGATTACTTTAATATTCCAATACATCATACTTGTGGACAAATGCCACACGTCAACACTGTCCCTTAATATGACATTGACCTTTTTACCTTCATAAATGTGCTTGTGAATACTTTTCACTTTGGTTAATTAACTTTGCCACAGTTTCTCCAATCTGCCACCGCCCCGTGCAGGCACCGGGGCGGGATCAACTGATCCTGAGAATAGTGCTGCAGTAGCCATTGCTTGTCGTAAAAGGCGACTAAACTGGCTTAACGATTGGGTTCATACTTTCCGGAACCCACTATACCGGATTTGGCCCTCATGTACATTTTTGGCTTTCTTGTATGTGAGAGTTGAGTCGGGCTATGCCCCATATATAAAAGTAAGATTAGCGCTAATCCTATTACTTTTAGGGGATGGGATAAATGATGCTGGTGTGGCGAGGGCCTGGCACCAGATCAGGTTGTTCTAATTTCAGGACTGAATATATATTTTGATTGTAAATATTGAGTTCTGAAGTTGGGATTTACCCCCCTCGGACAGGTGGATACGGGACACGACCCCGTTGACCCGTCTGCGTGTAGACTCCCTGAGGCTTGTACCTCTATGTCAGAAAAGCGGACGTTAAACCCTATTCACTCACTCACTCCAATCTGCCACCGGAGGAATTCATGTGCCAACAGGCCACATTTCTTGTTGGAAGTAATTTTTATAAAAACACCCCCTTTTCATAAATTAACTAGTCTGAAAATCATTTTATGACGATTGGATTGGTTGCAAAATTAACACATCAAACTCCATTCCAGTTACTTAGGGGTGAAAGGTTAAAGATCCATACGTTAGCGTGACCCTTACTGCAGTCTGGGATTCACACCTGGGGCCCAGCAATTCAGTGTAGTAAGGTACCTGTCACCGGATCAGAATGCTAATCTTTCGATGCTGAATATTGTGCATGTATTGTGTTTTAGCGCTGAATGCACATTGCTGCCCACTATTCAGGTGCAATAGCATCTGTATATGTGGCTGGTGAAATATGGGTTTTGCGATCTGTGTAGATCCAGATCAGCCTGTGCATCCGCACAGTCTGGTCAGGATCTGCACTGTCCGCCATTCCATCAATGAAACACCCGTTAGGCTTCTAGCAAGCAATATAGGTCGTTATCAGGCTACAGAAGTGTGCTGTTTGATCTGGGTTGACTATTTCTCCAGTCACGGCCACATATGACATTGCTGTTGAATGGACTAAAAACCACACTCAATCAAACCTAGGTTAAAGATTTTGGGAACCTACGTTCTTGACTACAGTGGCATATAGTCGCCACACAGGAGACGCCAGCGCTGAAGAAGGACATTACAGTAGGTGTGGCCAGCGTATCCACAGATCGCTTGTCCATATTCAGCCACTGTACTAAGTATTAGTATGCCCGCTATGCCATAGCAGGTGGGGTGGGGGGGGGGGCATATTGCGTTGCTCTTGAGGTTCCGTACGTCGGTGTATATTTACGTCGAGTTGCTCCAACATGTAATTTCTTCAATACTTGGACACTTAAATCACCTGAACACACTCGCGCCACCATTAACACGACCTTGAACTTTGTCACCTTCAAATTGTCGCTGAAATACTTGGAGCAATTTTGTTAAGGCGAAAAGTTTGCAAGAGTTTCTCCTGGAGTTCAGTATGCCATGGGGGCATATCCGTTTTACAAACATAATGTCTATTTTTTAGATTGCAATTATCCACCGATTGAACTGGAAGATGGTGACGAGTTCCATTTCGCATTTGAATGTGATTATTTCGGCGATTTGAGAAAAATATCTCTAAAAATATTTCTGTAATCGACCCAATTTAAATTTGATAAACTACTCAATGAATCAAAGATTGGTCCGTTAACAAAACTGTGCAAAATTTGTGTCTGAGTATCACATTTAGGTCGGTCTATATTCTTAACTATTATAATGCGGAAAACAAAGATTGTCTGCTGTTGTCTTATATTTGTATTATTTCTCGATAAAAAACATGGTTTGGCATCACTTTAGAATCATTTCCATCGGAAATGATTCTAAAGTGTTGTCAAATCATGTTTTTGAAGAGAAAAAATGGAACAGATGAAATAAACAACAAATAAACAAATTACGCAGATGTCCCAAGGTACAAAATCACATGGCGTGTCTCATTTGTGTCTGCTTTTAGGCTTACATCCCTTGTTGTACTGACCTATGTCGCCGATATTAATTTCACGTAAATGACGTTGCATATTAACACAAAAAAAAAACTGTTCAAACAGGTCATGGTGTAAACATGTTTTAAGGGGAAGAATATGGCTATTGTAATAACCCTAAATATTCTGGGGAAACACACATTAATACATGTATATGGTTACCCACAACGAAGTGTGTTCCAATATTCAGGGTGAGTATGTTTGTACTGGTTCTTATTACAATAATAAAGTATTTGGATATAATTAGTTCTGGAGTGGTTTCCCAAAACAAATGGTGAATATTTAGGACTGACTCCGCTCTCTACTCCATCTGAAGAGATAGATATACGTCCAACCTTTGCTTATTCGTTGATATTCACCCTACTTCATCAATAGCTTCATCATGTTGATGGCTCGGCATTTCGCACATAGAACATAGGACATAGAACTGCTTCTTTTCCGAATGATATAATATGAAACTGTACACCCAAGTTTTACATACCCCCTGATAAGTTGTTATATATGGAACGCCAAATCCACATAAAGTCAAATATTAGATATTTAGAACATACATTCAGTATAATAAAAATTAATAAATTTATTCTTAAATTGAAAATTTCTCCCTCAAAGTATACTTTGCTAGAAAAGTATACTTTGCAATGTTGGTGAAATCGGCTACTGGTGCCACTAGCCTATTTCATCAACATTGCAAAGTATACTTTTCTGGCAAAGTATACTTTGAGGGAGTAACCATTTATTTTTCCTGAAATGCATTATTTCATATAGAACTAACAAATGGATATATTTCACGATTAAAAGTATGCAGAATTATTATACTGAATTTATTACATTATCACAGCCAAATTGGCTGTGATAATGTAATAAATTCAGTATAATAAAAATTAATAAATTTATCCGAAAATTGAAAATTTCTCCCTCAAAGTATACTTTGCTGGAAAAGTATACTTTGCAATTTTGATGAAACGGGCTACAGATCCTCACCACATCAGAGTCATTTAGCCCCACTCTCCAAACGTAATAGGATTATTACTAATATTGTTCCTTTTATAATGGGTATAACTGGATTCAACTCCCATGTAGTGAAAGCCAAACACGTATCTGAGGGATCAAACCAGGGACATCGGGATTCAACTCCCATGTAGTGAAAGCCAAACACGTATCTGAGGGATCAAACCAGGCACATCGGGATTCAGCTCCCATGTAGTGAAAGCCAAACACGTATCTGAGGGATCAAACCAGGCACATCGGGATTCAACTCCCATGTAGTGAAAGCCAAACACGTATCTGAGGGATCAAACCAGGCACATCGGATTCAGCTCCCCATGTAGTGAAAGCCAAACACGTATCTGAGGGATCAAACCAGGCACATCGGGATTCAGCTCCCATGTAGTGAAAGCCAAATACGTATCTGAGGGATCAAACCAGGCACATCGGGATTCAGCTCCCATGTAGTGAAAGCCAAACACGTATCTGAGGGATCAAACCAGGCACATCGGGATTCAGCTCCCATGTAGTGAAAGCCAAACACGTATCTGAGGGATCAAACCAGGGACATCGGGATTCAGCTCCCATGTAGTGAAAGCCAAACACGTATCTGAGGGATCAAACCAGGGACATCGGGATTCAGCTCCCATGTAGTGAAAGCCAAACACGTATCTGAGGGATCAAACCAGGGACATCGGGATTCAACTCCCATGTAGTGAAAGCCAAACACGTATCTGAGGCATCAAACCAGGGACATCGGGATTCCGTTAAGGATGAAATTACCATCCGCATGCTCCCAACCAACCGCCCAATTGTACCGAAGAAGATGTTTTGTAAATGACGTCGAAAGATGATGAAATGTACATAACAAATGTGGAATTCTCGGAATTCTATTCCGCATTATGCTCTGAACATTTCGTCAATTTCTGACGTCATTTACATGAAATATTGTAAAATCTGTAAATATTTTTTCATGAGATATTGCTCATCTTCTTACACATTTTTTAATTATCAGTAAGTAAGTAAGTAAATTTATTTCTTATATTTAATGGTGGGTATTAGTTCATATAACCTTCCATACCCGGGCATATGGGCCCCGAAGATTTGTCAAGCCAAGGGCCAATGACCCGTTTTCTATTCCGAATAGGTTATTAGTTGCAATGCAGTCGAAATGTGTGCTTTAACTTAAGCAGGTTATGAGCCGGTTAACTTAACCTAGCTAGTTCATTCTCCTATCCCACAAAATCACACAACTCAGTTTCTCCCGTTGATACATACATGTATATAGTCGGGAAAGCGATATTTCAAGTCATTCACGATACAAGTACAAATTAATGGAATGTAGATGATTACACTCAATATTGACACAGTAAAGTTCAATTCAGTTGTTCGCCTACGTATACAAACGTCCCTAACCAGTGTGAAAACCTGTAGTGCATATAACCCTTCGGGAAACGAAAATTGTCGTCTGCTGTTATCTTTTGTCTTTTTTTAAATATAATATAGTGGCAGTACTTTGGAATCATTTCCAGTGGAAGTGATTGTAAAGTGTTGTCAAACCATGTTTTTCTTTAGAAAAATGGAAATTAAAAAATAAACAGCAGACGGCAATATAAGGAATTAGGTCATAGATAGTTTGTTTGTTTGTTTATTGGTCTTTAACGGCCTATCAACAGCTACGGTCATGTAAGGCCGGGCAAACGGGTTCGATCCCGTTTTAACCTGCTGCATTGGGGGGAAAATTCCAAAATCAGAACTGAATATTTACATCGAGAAACAATATATTCAGCCCTGAAATTAGAATAACCTGACCTGGTGCCAGGTCCATACCACACCAAGTCACTTGGCCCCTTCCCCTAGAATAAGATTACGAATAATCGCAATACTCACATAAGGGGTATAACCAGATTCAACTGTCACATACAAAATGCCAAAGACGTATGTGAGGGCCAAACCAAGTCTCCAGTCGGAATTCCAGTAAGGATGAACCCCGATCGTTAAATTACCCATCACATGCTCCCACCTGCCACCCACGGTCATAGATAGATGCACTTGACTTCAACGATAATTGCTTCATATAAGAGTGATGTGATATATGAATATAACTGGCTGATGGCTGGAACACACGAGATGGCCGACTTGGCCACTCCATGCGCCGTATAGGATACAGTAACGAGGCAGTGTTATACATGTTATACATATATTCTATCACATTTACGAAGCAATTGTCTTTGAATCAAACGATGATCAGGTAAAGAACGGGGTGGGGGGGGGGGGGGGGGGGGGTGCCGTTTCACTAAACTTTGTACGACTAAAATGTTCGTAAGTGTAAACTTATGATAGTCTGTAAATTGCACATTAACACTGTTTACTTGTAAACAATTATTGGATTTACATGCATATGCAGCCTATGCTCAATAAATGTAAATTCATCATTTGATATTTCCAGACAATCCTAAATTTGCATTTACGAACATTTTAATCGTACGAAGTTTAGTGAAACGGCCCCCAGGTCCTTAAATCAGCATTGTAACGGTTAAACATTATAAATCCATGGCATCTAGAATGGGCCGCTAAACTACACTGGTATACACGATGAGAAAGGAAAAACACAATGTAGTAGACCATATGAACGTAGAAGCAAACGTAATTCAAATACTGGGCATTAGCAAGGTGATCGTCGAAGAGTGACTTTCCCATGAAAAAATAGACAAACGTCATCCAAATGACACGGGGTGACTAACGCAGGGATTCCACTGGCGATCGCCACTTTCGCAATTGGCGATAAAAATAAACAATTGGCGATAAAAAAATACAATTTTCAAAAAAATAAAAAAAAATATCCTTATTTTTTTCATTTTTTTTTCGAAAATTGTAACTTTTTATCGCCAATTGTTTATTTTTATCCTATGTGTTATTCATTTTTGAATCCCTGCTAACGTAACAATAGAGGTAATATGTAACATTCGGACGTGCGTCCAATATTGATGACGCTGGAATGGTGATTGCTACAGTGAAACCTCTCTAAACCGGACACCCTGGGAGGTCCCCAGGGTGTCCGGCTTAGAGAGGTTTCACTGTAAATCAGGCATTTGATCATTATGAGCCATAGTAGCGTGCTATGTGATCACGAACATACCACCTTATCACCTGGGATAAATGACAATGAAACTGATCAAAAATAAGATCACAGGTGTTTTCTTGGTGTCCGGTTTAGAGGGGTTCCACTGTAACACTCTCCACTAAAGTAAGCGACATAATAAGTTGGCCAAAGTCCTGTGAGGAAGCTACTAATGCCGTTTGGTAAAGAGTATAACTATGAAACGCCAAATCTACGTAATATAACTCTAATAATTATAGCTCTAATATTTATCATTAATATTTAGAGCAAGCATTAAATAGTTAGAGCTAGCATTTATTATTTGAGCGTATGTAGATTCGGCGTTCCTGGAGCTAGCTACATGTAGTTCTATTATCACAGCCATTATGGCTGTGATAATGTAATAAATTCAGTATAATAATTCTGCATACTTGTAATCATCAAAATGATGCAGTCGTTAGTTCTATATGAAATAATGCTTTTCGAGTATACTTTGCTAGAAAAGTATACTTTGCAATTTTGATGAAATCGGCTACTGGTGTGGTGAGGATCTGGCACCAGGTTAGGTTATTATAATTTCAGGGCTGAATATATGTTTGTCTGTAAATACACGTATTCAGTTATGATTTTGGTATTTACCCACAATCACAACAAGTAACGTGGGATTCGATCCCATTGCCAGGGCCTAAACTGAGCTTAGCCGTTGACAGGCCGTTAAATACCATTAAATCAAAACAACTATGTTGTACCAAATCGCATGCGGTGGCGAATAGTGCAGACACAAATATGGCTGCGGCAACTTTGGCTAGAAAGACAGGAAATGTCGTTATATGTGGCTGTGACTGGCGAAATAGGGCGTATGGGATTTGCGACCAGTGTAAATCCTGATCAAATAGCACTCGCATGTATCTTGATAGCGATCTATAGCGGTTGTTACAGACACGGCTGGTGTTTCATTGGTGGACTGGCGAACAGTGCAGATTCTTATCAGACTGTGCGGATGCACAAGCTGGTATGGATGTAGAATGGTCGCAAAATCCCATAAGTCAAATTTCGTCAGTCACCACCGCATAATAGGGCGTATAACGGTATGGTGCTGTCCATCCGTCTGTTTTTAAACACAATATTATAACAGTGGCGTGCATCACACACCACTATCTAACACATGACCTGTTTTTCCCACGTCACTGACTTAGCGCCTTGGAAGTGCGTAATGTGTGACTTCGGTACTCTTCAGTGTTTAATGAATGAACGCGGATTAGGCTTGCTACGACTTGCCTTGTTATTACTTTGCATTTACAATGTACTGGAAAAAGTCCAATTAATACTTTTATTTATGTTTTATGTGTAACTATTAAACCAACTTATTCAATACGTAACCAATCATTTTAATTCACTTTGCATATGTTTATAGCGTTAGAAAACGCATGTGCATATATATACATACATTGTACATTGTTTTACTTGTGTAAATACCGCCATGGTGTCTCATAGGTCGATATCGGCCGGGTTTCTTATGTTGTATTGTGAGTTATTTTATTGTTGTATATATTGTAAATAAGAAATGTGACACATTAATAAAATAAATACATACATACAACATATAGCAATATCAAAGAAAACAGAAGCAAACGTGCAATTGTCGCCATAATAGCATTACCTTTTAAAGTGCATACGGGTGCCTGGCAAAAACAGACCGTACGACGTTTGCAACCAACATAGCAGCATATCTTCGGCGCAATCTGATCAGGGCCACGCTTTTCACCATTCAATCACTTTAACCCTTTCCCCTTTCACCCCTAATCAACTGGAATGGAATTTGATATGTTAATTTTGCAACCAATTCAACCGTCACAAAATAATTTCAGACTAGTCCATTTATGAAAAGGAGGTGTTTTTGTTCTTAAACATATACAAATTACTTGCAAAAAGTGCAGATCCTGATGAGACGGCTCGTCACGAGCCGGCTCATCTGATATCTACACTTTTTGCCAATACCACTATACAGGCCTGTGGTGTTGAAGGGTTAAAGGTACATTAAATGTTCTTTATATGAATTAAATAAGTGTATAATTATGAATTAAATAAGTGTACAAATTCCCGCTATACAGATATAATCATTTAGTAATATTTATTTTACTGATAGTGACGCGCGTTGGTATCAGGCTAGTTTCATATGCAAATTAGTTGTGGTATTTTTTTTAATATTTATACTAATTAAATGCGTCACATGAAACAATAATATTTTCGACAGATTATAAAGTATGATAAATGCACATAAGGAAACACGGTTATCGCCCCTGATATCAGTGTGGAAAGTAACTTTCCACACTGATATCAGGGGCGATATAAAATGTATAATACTGCCAATCAAGACGTGGTGTAATGGTGAATTAATGTTTATTTTGCAAGCAAATGTCTCAGATGATGTCTCTGATATAAAGAACATTTGGTGCCTACTGAGTGGGTATGTACATTTAAGGGCTGTTCTGTTGTCAGCAGAGCTATTAGATAATAGTGAAACAGTTACTGTCCAATATGATCAGGATGTAGAATTCGTAGTAAGCTACCTTTGCTCAGCCGGCAGCAAATTGCACAAACATGCTGGCTAAGACTTTTTTGTTTGAAAGAACATTATGAATAAGTAGGCCTATGCAATTTATGCGCATATGCATTGTGCAATACTGCTGTTTATTATCTGTACACCCATCTTACAACAACGATTTATTTATTTCTAATGCGGCGTAGCCTACGCGTGCTATACGGGTGGTATATATAAATCGTATATATATACATCAATTGATCTGTAACTATACACACGTCTTTCAGTGGGTGGTTGGTCGGGAGCACTCGACGGGTAATTGAACGATCGGGGTTCATCCTTACCGGAATTCCGACTGGAGACCTGTAGCCTATTTCATCAACATTGCAAAGTATACTTTACTAGCAAAGTATACTTTGAGGGAGCAATCATTTATTTTTCCTGAAATGCATTATTTCATATAGAACTAACAAATGCATATATTTCATGATTAAAAGTATGCAGAATTATTATACTGAATTTATTACATTATCACAGCCATTAAATGGCTGTGATAATGTAATAAATTCAGTATAATAAAAATTAATAAATTTTTAAAAAAATTGAAAATGTCTCCCTCAAAGTATACTTTGCTACTAAAGTATACTTTGCAATGTTGATGAAATAGGCTACAGGTTTGGCCCTCATATACGTCTTTGGTATTGTGTATGTGACAGCTGTATCTGGTTATACCCCTTGTATGAGTATTACGATTATTCGTAATTCTATTTTAGGGGAGGGGGCGAGTGACTTGGGCGTTGTATGGACCTGGCACCTGGTCAGGTTATTCCAATTTCAGGGCTGAATATATTGTTTCTCGATGTAAATATTCTGTTCTGATTTTGGGATTTTCCCCCCAATGCAGCAGGTTAAAATGGGATCGAACCCGTTTGCCCGGCCTTACATGACCGTAGCTGTTGATAGGCCGTTAAACACCAATAAACAAACAAACAAAACACACGTCTTCCAGACATATTGAAGGTGTGCACCTTGGTGTTTGTATGCGGAAAAAATATTTTTAACAAAAATCGAAAATTCTGCAGGCCCGGGCCTGCAGTGCCTTAATGCAGCTACGCGCCTGATATTATACTTCTTTATGGACAGTTATTTTGGTTATATTATGATTACAAAATATATACCTCTAGTTCTATCCAAGAATCTTATTGTGACTAATCATGTATGCGGATGCCAGGGCGGCCAAATAACAACTAGTTTATATAAACATTTTAACAATAGCATCGTTTTATTTCAAGTAACCAACATTGGGATAGCGTTATTAAATGTATGTACATAGTCAATACATAATTACAATAAACGGTTGCCATGGCAACCAATTCACAAAATGTTATTTTCCATCCAAGTTCCATCATGTTTGTTGCTGATATATTTTTATACATATTATTCAGGCCACATTTTTGTATCTGACCAATGGTAGTCCTTCTTACATGCGTGTGCCATATTTGGGCAACATAATCGAAACGTATGCAAATACGTATACGAAACGTATGCAGAATTGAATTTTGTGACACAGAATTGAATTTTGTGACATAGTGAATTTTGTGACACAGAATTGAATTTTGTGACACAGAATTGAGTTTTGTGGCACAAAAGTGAATTTTGTTGACAAAATCAGTATATATTTAATTTTGTTTTGTTTTTGTCAAGTTTATAGGTACACAAATGAATTTTGTTGACAAAATTGAGCCATGTCCCACTTGGCGCCCCGTATATTCAAGTTTAGCTACAAATCATAAAAGAACGGTCGTAAATTTGTGTAAATATTTAAAAGAAGCATTCGAGTACAGAAAATCAGCCATTCTCTAATGTAAATGTGTTCACTCTTGGAATACTATCTACTATTTTGTATATACATGTATTTGTTTATATGACGAGAAACTTGTATGAGTTTAAGTCAATAAATTCTATTCTATTCTATTAAAAGTATGCAGAATTACTATACTGAATGTATTACATTATCACAGCCAAAATGGCTGTGATAATGTAATACATTCAGTATAATACAAATTAATAAAGTTATCCTTTATTTAAAATTTCTGCCTCAAAGTGTACTTAGCAAGGTAAGTATACTTTGCAATTTTGGTGAAATAGGTTACTGGAATATTCAACCTGACTAACACCTCTAGGCAAACCGTCCAGGATAATGTATGGGCCAGACTGCGCTGATATCCCGGTCGCACGGACTTTTTTCAACTTTCCCACATTCCCATATATTGCGAAAACGCAACAGTTAGCCTTTTTAAGTACCTGCCACCACATACATGTACATATATATTTATGAAGCGGATTACGTCCATACAAATATCATTCTTACACTGTTTATCCGCTTTAAGTAAGACCTTCAAAGAGTATTGTTGGGACGCTCGATTAACCTGCCAAATCCCCATGGCTATGATGTCGAGTAGACCACATACCTATTGTCGATGCTCCCGTTCACAGTGACATAATAACAGTGTACATGTGTCGTCCATGTAGTCCAGTTGACCCGTAGCCTATTTCACAAAAATGGCTGTGATAATGTAATACATTCATTATACTAATTCTGCATACTTTTAATCGTCAAATATATGCGGTCGTTAGTTATATATGAAATAATGCATTTCGGGAAAAATAAATGATTACTCCCTCAAAGTATATTTTGCTAGATAAGTATACTTTGCAATGTTGGTGAAATAGGCTACTGGTACTCGTTCATGTATTACAAAAAGGAGATCAAATTACGCCATGTTTTAGATATCGTACATGTGACCGGTGCTGCCCTGTGCGCCAGTTTAAATTGTTTCACGTCGAAATAGGCGCCGGATTCCTGACGAAATCTCATTCAGCTACATCCAGAGTATATGAGTATATATAGTGCATACACACATTTTCATCAAGCTGCGGGATCGAACCCGTTGGCCCGGCCTTACATGACCTTAGCTGTTGATAGGCCGTTATTAAACACCCATAAACAAACACACAAACTCATGGTGTGTCTCAATTATTATTGATTGTAATGTTTATATTCTCTGCAGTAACGGCGGAGCGTCTCAGATATTCGTAATGAGTGATCAAACAGGTTTAATAAGCTAATATGAAACACCGATTACCATTGCTACTAAACTACAAATGTATAGTAAGTAAGTAAGTAATTTGTTTATTATAGTGACATGTGTTAAACGAAACAGGGAATATGTACAATATAATATTGACGAAAACACCCGGCCCTATGGACCTATATGTCACTTTCAAATGTTAGGTAACAAATGCATGTGTAAATATACAATATAAAATAAATAATTAGCACCTAGTTTGAGCAGTATATATCATGTATATGATTAAGTGTAGGTAAAGCTGAATTGGCCTTAATTTCGCGACGCCACATCTGCTTAATACAGGCATCTTGACGTCCCGGAATTAGGGCCACTTCACGTTCAAAGTTGTCAATTACATGATAACAGTTCAGACAATGATCGACATTCAAGTATATGTATATGTCGCGACGCCACATTTGAATGGTCTCGTCTCAACTGTGGCGTAATTTCACATACTTACCCACTTTAGTTATGTGTAGGAAGAAAATAATATAATAACAATACGTTTTATTTCGAATAATTTCTGTCGCCCGGAACAGTAATTATGAATCGCCTATTGGCAAAAGGGACAACGTTGCGGCAGCTGTATATCCTGATCCACTAGTACAGTAGTATGGTCTAATTGCGACCTACTCATTATGCTGACGTCAGGAAGGTTTCTTCAGAGTTGGAATGGAGAACAGCGTAGACACAGGTCAGGCTGCGCGCCGACCATGGTCTATGCTGGTCGCTCATGCTGTTCTTTTCTCTGACAGGACACACCTGTATTATCCCCTCGCCGATATGCAAGAGGGTGTATAATGTTAGTCCAGGTACGTACGTGTGTACGTGCGTACATTTTCAATAAATTATGAGCCGCTTCACCGATAATATTTGGCCACAATGAGTTTCTAGAGATGGTGCTTCGACCCACGTCCGATCACCCAAGGTCAAGGCCACTCAAGACTTATGTTCAACTTGTTTGTAAGGCAACAATGTTAAAGGCTTTTTTCATTTTCTTTTTTATTATCAAGGCTGCCAGCCAGGGGATTTAGCTTACTGATAATGATGCCCTTGTATACTATTTATAACTACGTACTAAGACAGCTATGGCGATCCATAGTGGTATGTGGCTATGACTGGAGAAATGGGGCGCATAGGTTTTGCGACCGGTGTGGATACAGAGCAGACTTTGGGCCCGCACCATCTGATCAGTAGCCTATTTCATCAACAATGCAAAGTATACTTTAGTAGCAAAGTATACTTTGAGGGAGAAATTTTCAATATTAGGATAAATTTATTAATTTTTATTATACTGAATTTATTACATTATCACAGCCATTATGGCTGTGATAATGTAATAAATTCAGTATAATAATTCTGTATACTTTTAATCATAAAATATATGCAGTCGTTAGTTCTATATGAAATAATGTTTTTCGGGAAAAATAAATGATTTCTCCCTCAAAGTATACTTTGCTAGTAAAGTATACTTTGCAATGTTAATGAAATAGCCTACAGATCTGCACACTTCGACATTCCATCAATTAAATACCCGTCATTTTTCGAACAAGCAACGTAGATCGTTTCCAGGCTATACGAGTGTGTTATTTGATCTGAGGCAACACTGGTCACAAATCCCATAAGACACATTTCTCCAGTCACAGCCTCATATTAAATGGGCAATGCACACCACAGACGGGTGCATCATTACCTACACTAACGATCACGATAAACCGGGAATTGACCAGTTTACCTGTGTCGGCGCACTGATTGATCATAAATATCTATTGAGAAACTACACACGTTTTCGTATGCAACCAGCCGTCGTAGATCCTGACCAGCTTTTACAAACCCGAGTCAGGAGTATATGCTACACCATTCTTCTTTATACTGACACGTATCATGCGCAAGTAGTATACACAGTGCAGGACCCTGATATACATGCTGATTACATGCAGGTTTGACAACGCTAGTATCACCCATGATAGGGGTTTACACTTCGTGGTCATTTAACAGTTTAACAGATAACAATTTAATATTGACACTTTCACAGAGTAGTGTCTCTTTTTCTGAAACTGATATCATGAGAAAACTGATATCCAACAATTGTATCTAATCAGCCAGGATGTAGGTACTTGTATATGTGTCAGTAGATCCATAAATATACTAACCAACTCATATGTATAAGTCCCGTTTTATCATATCGCGCCACGTACACTATCGTTTGATCAATACTCGGATACCATGCATGACGGGTGTGTCATTGATGGAACGGCGAACAGTGCAGATACTGATCAGACTAAACAGGCTAATCTGGATCTACACTGGTCGCAAAACACGTAAGCCCACGTTATCCACTCAGACACACATAGGTGGGTGTTACGACCAGTGTAGATCCAGATCAGCTTGTGCATTCGTACAGTCTGATCAGGATCTGCACTGTTCGCCATTCCATCAATGAAACACCCGTCATGTTTATAACAAGCAATATATCTAGTCATCTGCCTACAGGAGTGTGCTATTTCATCAGGAGCCACACTGTTTGCAAATGCCGTAAGCCCTATTTCTCCAGTCACAGCCACATATCAGCCCCGTTTTGTGATATCGCTCCTCGTACAACAATATTGTTAATTAAGGGGACCAACAAGGTGGCTACCGTTGGACATTTATCTACCAATCGTTATAAAACAAGTTACAATGGTGTCTCACTAGATCTTGAACTACACTAGTTAACCCGTAATAAGCCCAGTTTTGTCAGATCGCTCCATGTCCAGTAATGTAGCCAATTAAGGGGACTAACTCAGCTACCCGTGGTGGCTACCGTCGGGTATTTATCCACCCATCTTAACACGGCGGCCCCAAAGGTGGTCTGGCCAATGGCAATAGCGCCAAGTACAATTATTAGTAGTATTGTAGTAAATAGGCCGTCGACGAATAGCGTACGTAAGGTGGTTGCGACCAGCGTAGTTCCCGATCAGACTGCGCGTCTGATCAGGAACTACGCTGTTCGCTAGTCAAAGAAGAATAGATAAACGGTATGGAAATCGGGGGGGGGGGGGTGATTTATTTTATGTATTTGTGTTTAACGGCATATCAGGCCTATTAACAGCTACGGTCATTTAAGGCTGGGCCAACGGGTTCCCTTATGTAATTTGCTGCATTGGGTTGGGGTGGGTTAATATTTACATTTTACATCGAAAAGAAAATATTCAGCCCTGAAATTAGAATAACCTGCCCTGCAGGTACGAGTTACATACCACACCAAAGTCATTTGACCCCTTCCCCGAAAATAGGATTACGAATAATCATACATACAAGAATGCCAACGACGTACGTGAGGGCCAAACCAGTAGCCTATTTCATCAACATTGCATTGCGGGAGTAATCATTTATTTTTCCTGAAATGCATTATTTCACATAGAACTAACAAATGCATATATTTCATGATTAAAAGTATGCAGAATTATTATACTGAATTTATTACATTATCACAGCCAAATTGGCTGTGATAATGTAATAAATTCAGTATAATAAAAATTAATAAATTTATCATAAAATTCAAAATTTCTCCCTCAAAGTATACTTTGCTACTAAAGTATACTTTGCAATGTTGATGAAATAGGCTACATGAATCAGACTGGCTACAGGTCTCTCGGTGATCTTGCGCTCGCATCTGGATCAGAAGCTAGTATTGTTGCGATTGCCGCAATGTCAATTTTGTCAGACGGGTTAAAACTCTGGATTATAGTGTTACCCCGGACCACGTAGTACCTGATCGGTCCATGCATTCATACAACTTTCTTGCAATTCTCGTTGTTTCATGGATGCAAACTCTTTGTTTCTAAAAGATTGACTGTTTCCAGCAGTCACTTCCATCATGACAGTCAGTGCCTCGAGTAAAATGTTACTGGAATTTGATCCACATCTACGATGCAATTTCATTCAATCCGCGCCTTTGGACCAGCGTGTATGTACATCGTTTACTCCTTACGGAATTCCGGACGGCCAAGGTCGTAGGATTTGAAGTAGATTCTACACTTACAATTACGTATTAAAGTGTACATGTCGGCATACGTTGCTTTTGAACGGCATACCTGAACAAAACAATTAAAACAATATTATTATCTTCAATTCTGTACAAAATTATATTAAAACTACAAAACGATTTGAGTAACTTCGTTGATAGATGTATGTAACGTAATCCATATCCGATGTATTCCATTCGATTTGCCAGCATCATCCACAACCACCGGTTATTAATGATCACTGAAATTTATTGCAACTAGCACTAATATATACACTGATGGATTTGCTCATGTAGTATATGTACTTGGCGACAAAAACAATTTTTATTCTTTCTCCAAATCTCATATCTCACTATCCACCTCTTCTCTACCTTTCTGTCCGTTTTCTTTCCATACATTATGTAAACATATATTTATCGCTTGATTATTGGTTGTATCCGTGTTTTTATGCCTGTATACATGTATTCATGTATCGCCATTGCTGTTGAATTATTGTACTTTGTAACACTTAGGTGAGGGCTGTAACTAATGTTGAGAGAACTTGTAGCCCGAGCCTATTGTATTTATATGCAATAAACTATGTTTAAACTAAATACGTTGACATAACGCCATAATTATTATCAGGGTATACTCTCGACACGAATGTCGCACGGCCTGTTATATACCCGGCGGTCTTTGCCCCTGATGTAAAGATATAGATGTGTACAGTACATCATCTTAACCCTTTCACCCCTAAGTAACTGGTATGGATTTTGATATGTTAACTTTGCAACCAATCCAACCGTCACAAAACCATTTTCAGACTAGTCCATTTATGAAATGGGGGTGTTTTTTGTTCTCAGAAATATGAAAATTATTTTCAAAAAGTGCAGATCCTGATGAGACGGCTCGTTACGAGCCAGCTCATCTGGATCTGCACTGTTTGCAGAAACAGCTATAGCGGTCTTTCGGGTTCAAAGGGCGAATGTGGGCACCGATTTGACTATCATTCATCCGTTGGTGCATGAACACACGTATACTTGTATATGCTGTTTTCTGAGATTCTGAGATCAGCGTCCTCACGGTTCGCTGTTTGGTAATAACATCTGAGCCATACACTGCATTATGATATTGAATGGCCTTGCATTCATTTGATACCCAATGGCCAAGCATGGTCAGAATGATTCATAGTGAATCCCGTGACTGGGGATATGGGGTTCATGTGATTTGTGTCCAGTGTAGCTCCTGATCAAATAACACATTCGTGTAGCCTGATAACGACCTACATTGCTTGTTCGAAGCATGACCGGTGTTTCATTTATGGAATGGCGAACAGTGCAGGTCCTGATCAGATTCACAGGCTGATCTGGATCTACACTGATCGCAAAACCCATAAGCCCCATTTCTCCTGTCACAGCCACACATGTGTACGTATACGTCCGTCCATGTGACAACGCTTACTACAGAACACCTAAAATGATACAAAAACATATTCCACATAGTTTCACATTGTTCGACATAGTTCCACGTTTGTTTGTTTTTGAAACTCGTTTTATGATAACAGCTAAATGACGTCTTTAAGAGTGTGTGCAACCAGTGATCAGAATGTCTAACATGGAATATATAATTATATAGCGATATGCACAGGTCCACATGTAGCGCCCGCCGAGGCTTTTATAGTATACCGAAAAACTTTAACCAAAATGTTTTTTCCAAAACCTTTAACCAATAACGCAAACTCGGACGCACGTACGCCGATGTGCGACTATATCGCGCTGTCCGCCCGCAAGCGAGCGCGACAGAAACCGTTTAGAGTCAGTAACTGACGCATCAGGGGCGCGTTTCTACAATGGTGACAATTGGTCATATAAGGTTGGTTCTCTTTAACACAGCATGACCAATATATTGTACAACTAACGATTGAACCGCGCTATAACATCATCGTAATCATGACATAATAGTATACTAAATAGCGGCAATAATCCGTCACCGCTCAGCAGGCAATACATAACTGAGCCTCGTTCTGATACCACTCGAGCACACTTCGGGTTCTTGTTTCAAATTGGTCTCAATCTAGCGTGCTTTCCTGTGTCATTCAGTTCCGTCAATGTGACATCGATAGCGAGCCTATTTAAAGCGGTCCGTCAAGAACCCCTTCTTCTACCGACGCCTTCATTTGCGGTTGGTGTAGCATCTGGATCTACACATTTCCGAAATAAAAAATATTTCGTAAAGCCTAATTGTTTTCCGTGTGATTTATATCAGGCGCATGTCAACCGAGGTGTAGAAACAACAGTTTCTCTGTATTGGCTGTTAAGCAGTTGCGCTGAAACTTACGACATACGGTACAACAGCATGGTCCTGTTTTGCTTGTCGTTGGAGGTTCATATGTTACTGGTGTGTGTTGTATGGCCAGAAAACACACTGCCGCCTGCGTTAAACCCATATGTGGGTGAACTGGAGAAATGGGGTTTATGGGATTTTTGACCAGTGTAGATCATGGTCAAATATGACCCTCCTGTAGCCTAATAACGATCTTTATTATATACCTACCCATGAAATACATAGTTACACGATGTAAATAAAAGTCATATGTTATCATCGATGAAATAAACAACTTCCGGTGAAAATACGACTACTAGCTTCCGCTATCTATATTCATAACGCGCATCTGCACAAAACAGCGCAAATAGGCTGCAAACACACATTCATTACCGTATACAGTCTAAATAAACTGCTAATTTCCATGGAGCGGTACATAATAAATAGAATCTTCATATGTTTGCAACGAATATATGAATATCCTCTATATATTGCTTGTTAGCAGCATGACGGGTGTTTCATTAATGGACTGGCGAACAGTGCAGCTCCTGATCAGGCTGCACAGGCTGCAGTCTTGAGGGCCCAAAGGGCCTGATGTTGCTAGGGGGTGAGGGGGCATTCTCCTCCGGAAAACTTTGAAATCTAAGAGGCGTGAAACGTCATTTCCTGCATTTTTAGCAAGTTTGAGGATGAGAACATGTGCTTTATAATATCAGTTACAGAATTATTGAGGGGGCCAGGCCCCAACAGAATTATTGGGGTGGGGGGGGGGCATGTCCCCGCCCCTCTCCCCCCCCCCCCCCCCCCCCACGTCCGCCGCCCCTGTTACGCAAACTCTAACAGTGTGTGTGTCACAATGAACGTAATTTTGGCGTTTTATAACGTAATCTTCGAAAAAACTCATGACGTCAGGATTTTCAGGGGTGAACTAGTTTTAACTATTGACCGAGCACGCAGAACTATTTCACAGGCACGTGAAAACCCAGGGAATTAGTCAAAACTATGGAAAAACTTATATATAGGAAGTTGGCTAATAATGTGCCATATTCCTCAAACAACGTTTTATGAACCAACCGACTCACTTTGATGAAACGCGGTTATCCCCAAATTCATGGATTATCTCCCCATCTTCGACTTAGAATTTTGTAATTTTGCATTCTAGCTAATATAAAACTTAGAACAGTTTACCATACATGCTATGTTTTGCTATTAAAACGGTAGGTGGGGCATCCGTACTCTATGCACACATTTTCTAGTTGTATTTTTTTATACAAGTATATACTATGTGGTATCATACGTGGGCTAAACCTATTTGATTAGTTACATGTTTAATTAAATGATGTACAAACGTACTCCACCAAATATAATACGGCTTAACAATATCTTTTGTCAATAAGTATGCCCTTGAATGGCAGTTATTTGCAATACAAATGTGGTTTGAAACTTGCGAAATAACAGAATGTAATGTAAGCCTTAACGTGGGCGCAATGTGCCCACAGAACTAGAATTCAGAATATACTTTAGGCTATCGCTCCTCTGTCATTTTCGGGCATTTTCAAGGTACATGATCTCGTGCTTACAACAACAACAACAATGTCTGAAAATGTTGAATGCTCGTCCACTTCAAAGTAAGATTTATTTGATATTTTCCTTAATATGCAACGGATTTTGATGAAATATGGCGCAGCAAACGCGTCTTCGTGAGCTGCATTTGGTGGTCCCGGGAGTTCGGCACATACTTTTGTCGTTTTGAGAAGAATCGATTTCCGTGTCGATAGACACGGAAATCGATTCTTCGCAAAAACGACAGAATTTTGGGCCAAAGTACAGAGACCACCAAATGCAACTTAACAAGACGCGTTTGATGCGCCATATTTCATAACTAGATGGCCGCGGCCTGCATGTCGCGCCTTGGGGCGAGGCATGGACACTAAAACAAGAGATATAGTAGACAGAAAAACTTTAACCAAAAAACTTTAACCGGACACACGTACGTACGACGTACGCAAAGTGCCGACTATATCGCGCTTTCCGCAAGCGGTCGGGACAAAAACTTTAACCAAAAACTTTAACCAAAAATTTCAAAGTAATTATACCTTGACATTGGGCACAGGGGCCGCACGGGAGCGGGTTATAATGCAAATGTAGATGACGATAAACACCCATGTGAAGTTTCAAGGTAATGGGCAAAGCAGGTGCAGAGATATAGTACATGAACAAACTTTAACCAAAAACTTTCACCAAAAACTTAAAAGTAATTTGACCTTGACATTGTGCACAGGGGCCGCACGGGTGGGGGGGTAGAATGAAAATATGGATGATGATAAACAGGCATGTGAAGGTTCAAGGTAATGGGCAAAGTAGGTGCATATAGTAGGCATTTGAAGGTTCAAGGTAATGGGCAAAGTGGATGCATAGATATAGTACATGAAAAAACTTTAACCAAAAACTTTAACCAAAAACTTCAAAGTAATTTTACCTTGACATTGGGCACAGGGATCGCACGGTTGGGGGTAGAATGAAAATATGGATAATGATAAACACCCATGTGAAGTTTCAAGGTAATGGGCGAAGCAGTTGCAGATATATAGTATAACGAAAAACTTTAACCAACAAACATTAACCACAAACTTTAACCAAAACTTCAAAGTAATTTGACCTTGACATTGGGCACAGAGGCCGCACGGGAGGGGGGGGGGGGGGGTAGAATGAAAATATAGATGATGATAAACACCCATGTGAAGTTTCAAGGTAATGGGCAGAGCAGTTGCAGAGATATAGTATAACGAAAATCTTTAACCAACAAACTTTAACCAACAAACTTTAACCAACAAACTTTAACCAAAAATTTTAACCGGACACACGTACGTACGTACGCCAAAGTGCCGACTATATCGTGCTTTCCGCAAGCTGGCGCGACAAAAATCAGTTACATAATAAGGACAAAATAAAAGTGTACTTTGAATGTGTACTTTGAATAGGAGGGCTTATGTAAGTTTCAGTACTTGTTGTTGTTGTAACCCCGTGATCATACACATTGATTTTGGCGACTGTATCAGATACAGATACAGATATTTATTCACTCTGATCATTTTTACAAATGATATAAGAGGTAAGTATGCATGTAACATACAAGTAATGGGATATGTCTCACAACAATGTAAATATAAATATTTTACCATGGCCAGATATTTTTTTCATACATATATCCGTTTTTCAATAATTTCAACAAATGCATCATACGGGTGTTTTACACTTATTGATAATTTCCTTCAGGAATTGAACAGTGTTGTTAACGGGCCAATCTTTGATTCATTGAATAGTTAATCTAGTTTAAAAACATTCGGTATATATCGGTTCGTATCAGTGTGGTTGTGACTGGAGAAAGTGCGTGTATGGAATTTGCGACCTGTGTGGTCCCCGGTAAGAATGCGCTTATTGCATTTGCGACCAGTGTAGTCCCTGATCAGCCTGCTCTGCTCGCCATTCAGTCAGTAAAACAAATGTCATGCTCCAAGCAAAACTCATATAATTATCATTATCAGACGTAAAGGCAAATGACATAGGCCTCATGTCTTAAGTAACTGTTAAAATACCACATGAATCTACAGACAATTAACTGCAAAACAAATCAACCGCAGCAGGGTTTGTAACCATATGTAAGCTAACACTAGAACAGCGTATATTCGTGCTTCTATTATCCAGTTGCATGGGGGCTAACTCTACTATTGTGTTCAAGCAATATGTACCGACAATAAATTTGGTCCTGGTTTACCCTATGCAACCCGAATATTCGCGTTTCTATTATCGGATTTCACAGGGTAATTTAAATGACCAAACCGTTCCTACGTTCATAGGGTAATTTAGGCAGACCAAAGAGTTCGCCCGATGAGCGGAAAATGTGTGCACGAAGTCAGTCCATACTTTCGCCTCTATGGGAAAACGAGACACATTCTCTCGGAAGTTACTGTCTGTTCTACGTTTTGCTGCCGACGAACTTTTGGCTAAAAGATATTAAAATGTAAGTACTTTTTCATCAATAATAAAAAAGTTACCCTCCCCAAAAAAATTATTTCATGAAATTCCAACAAATATTGATTTTATTGCGAAAAAAATGGGAATTTAACATGAGGCAAAACGGGGCTCCAGAGTGACGATGCGGGTCAAAAAACGAACAGTTTTAGAAATTGACTCAGAAACCTGGCGAGATAGATTTCAAATAATGTAACTAAGAAAACAAAAGCTAGATTTTGAAAATCGGTCCACAAATTATTTTCATTTTGGAAAATCAATTTTCGCAATAAATTCATTATTTGATGGAATTTCATCAAATAAAAAAATATGAGGAGGGCGACTTTTTATTATTGATGAAAAGGTACTTACATTTAATTTTTTTTAGATTTGATATGTTTAATAGCCAAAAGTTCGTCTGCAGCAAACCTTGTAACAGACAGTAGACACCGATTCAATACCTGTAACATGGGACATATAATAATAGAAGTCGTTTTTAAAGTGACTGTGTCTCAGATTATATCTCAGATATTCAATGTGTGTTTTTTCATTCCACAGCAACGGAAATGTATCAATCAATCGCACCACTTTATATGATTTGAACATTATCAAACATGCGTTAAATTCAATTACATTGTGTATATGGTATCAGAAAATGTGATAAGCAGGGGAGATAATTTGGCCTACCATAATTAGCCATTTTCACTATACAATCAGTCAGGGAAAATGTGACATTTTATTGTGAAATGATCATACTATAATTCCAGCACAAACATATTTACACAATTCCCTAACATTTGATTGGTCCGCAGCAAGTCTCTGTCCAAGATGTATATCCCAGTAAACTCCCACGCCAAACGACTTTCCGTAACCGTGAGGCACAGTTAAAATAATTCTTAAGAAAACGGAAAATAAACACATTTTCTTGATGAATTTATTACAAATGCTGGAATTATAAGGAATGAATGGCCTTTTAGTGGAATTTATCGGGGATATAAACTTGGAAAAGTCGCAGGAATACTGGACGAGGCCTTCCGGCCTTCATCCAGTATTCCCGCGACTTTTCCAAGTTTATACCCCGATACATTCCACAAAAGGCCATTCATTCCTATAATGTCACATGTATAAAGAAGCTTCCATTATAGGCGCTAGTGGATTTAATTGAAATAAAACTAAATAAATAAATGAGTAACCATCGATTGAAAACATATTTGTTTATGTATCTGCACATTTTTATTTGTCTCCTTTTCTTTTTCTTTCTTTTCGTATTTTTTATTTTACCCTACCAATATCCACTCCCTTATTTTCTCCTACTAAGTCAGTTATAAAATCGGTAGATTTAACATCTTTATTATTGATGGTGAGTTACCAGAGCAACAAGTTGCTTTGTTTTGACTGATTAGCACACAGCATTTCTGTCTTAATGAATATAATAAAATTAATGTTTGATATTATGACACAGTAAGTAGAAACTTGTGTATTTCATACCTCGATGAAAAATACTGGTATCTTACACTATTTTGCACGCATAGTTAACCGTGTACAAATGTATGAACAATGTAATGTAACCACTTCACAAGTCGCCAATGTAAATGTTGCATAATGTTTTGGAGAGGATTTCAATAAGTTTGTATAAGCTTTCAATCCAATCCAAACTACTACCTATGTACATGTTTGTATGTGAATGCAGTAAATACATATGTTTATACCAAACATACTGGAAAATAACGAGCGTTGCAAATGCAAGTCATTTTTCAGTATTATAAATATATATTTGTTACAATTCTCCGATTTTTACAGGCGACTTATATGTACAATTGGGTTTATATATATATATATACGATAGAAAACTATCATTGCACTATTATTTCCTACTTTTTTTCATCACTTGCTAGGCATATCTGAGACCTGTGCCTCTAACATGTGATACATTACCCGCGGATTGCAGATTACCACCGCCCCCACCCTCGCCACACCGCTCCGATTACGATGGCAATACTCATTTATCTTGCTGAAAACGGCATAAATAATGAGAGTAGAAAATATGCATATCATATTATGCATATTTTCTACTCTCATTATTTATGCCGTTTTCAGCAAGATAAATGAGTATTGCCATTGAACCGAGCGTAGCCCGAGGAGGGTATACGCTCTTCGCCATGTAACATGCCATAAATACACAGGTATAATATTTATGACAGTGCCGCAACAAGCCTAATTTTGTTATGGAGCGTCATAAACTATAAACTGGATAGATTCATTAAGTTCATTATAATGGAATGTATACATTGTACCTCCATTGTGCAACAAAATTCTCTGCACTATGCAAGAATTTGGAACGTTAAGAAAATTACGCTTCTCCGCTGGACACACCTATGGCTATTGTGTCCACTTCACACTAATTGTGTCTCGCTACTAATCCTACCACGGGCAAAGATTTCGCTACTGCGGGAGTGCGAAAACTGGCTAATATAACGAATAAAAGTAAATCCGCTTATAACGGCGTGAATTATATCATGACCTTCAATGTACATTCACATAAATAGTAGGCGTGTAAAACAGGTTATGCCGCTGTGATTGTGTAGCTCGCAGGCTCTGGTCAGGCCAGATTCACCCGTATGTACCCTATGCCCGTTTCACAACTTCACGGGTCATGCAGCCACCACGTGCAAACACTTACAGATCCAGATATGCCGGCTCGTAACGAGCCGTCTCATCAAGATATGCAATGTTTGTCAGTATTTTGCAACGAATGACCATCGTTTTCCAATTATGAATTCGTCTAAAACATGAATGGTCCGGCAAACCATCGAATGTATTCAGGGGTGACATGGCTAAGGCGGTCACGGCCATACGTAGATCTACTATCGATATGGTAGATGGTGATCTGATGGAAATTACGGGATCATCTAGAGGCGATAGATCGGAGACTCGCCATCTATCAAATAACTAAACAGGCCGCGATCTGATAACACGAGCCTTCGTATCAGTTTGTTTTCCCGGGACTATAATGGAACGTTGGCGATTACTAAAAACAAAATAAAAATTAAGGCCAGTAAAATAATATGAAAACGAAATATTCAACGTCGTTTGTATACTTAATACATGTATATGGTTACATTTTTATGACGCATATCTCAGTCAAAATTAGCAATGAATTGAACTTACATTTATGGATCTATATGTAAAAGCGAAATTTTCAAAAATTTCAACTTGAATTTATCAACATTCTGCGCGCGCAAAACTCGGTTGTATAGCGAATTCATATCTAATTCGTGCGGTCTAATCGACTGATGTAGCAATATAACGAATGCCATACATTTGTGCCCTTGCTCTGCTATGTCTGCAAATTTAGAAGATAATTTAGTTTCGTAAATAGCGATGCAACATCGCTATTTACGAAACTAAATTATCTTCTAAATGTTCAACAAATCGTGAAAGTATGTGACTATTATCGCAGATGCATATGCTTGCAATGGCATACACCGGTCGGCGTTCAATCGTCGTAATGTGGCTACGGGTTCTTACGTTTTGATTCTAGATCATCTGAAGGGTTATGTGGGAAAAGGGGCTATGGTCATGAGGGACTTCTTAGCCCCCGTGTTCCACCGACCCTTTCAATTTCATTCGACAGTTAGTCGTAGCCGGGAGACCTATGACGCTGGCACCCAGTATTTGAATTTGCGACTGTGATTGGAGACATTTTCTGTTTATGGAATTTAAAGGGATTAGTGGAAGAAGGGCGCAGTATTCTCTCGCAGGTGTTCGACGCCACTTTAAATCGACGTCGGAGATGCGTTAATGTAATACATCGATCTGTACGGGATTTCGTAAAGGACAAGGCTATGTTAATGGCAGCATAAGTGTTCCAAATGCTTACGTGTATATAGTGTCCAAGTAGTGGAGCAATTCATTAAGTAATATTAAAGTTATATGGTGATTAAGAAACATGTACAAACTTGTTGACGTAATAAAATTACTAAATGTTTCCACAACCATGTGGAAAAAAATGAAAATGTTCAAGGTCATGTTGGGGGCATGAGTGTGTTGCAAATGCACACATGTATCAAGTATCCACATATTGAAACAACCCATCAAGTAATATTAAAGTTATATCATGATAGAGGAAACGTATACAAACATTTTAACGCAAAACAAATGGCTAAGTGTTTCCGCAAAAAATGTGAAGGGAAAAGAGGTCAAAATCATGTTAATGGCGGCATGAGTGTGTTCCAAATTGTCACATGTATCAAGTGGCCAACTATTGAAACAATCTGTCAAGTAATATTAAACAAGAGTTGTCAGAAGACAACGAAGCTCGCCATAACACACATGAACACTATACAACTTGACCTTGGGTTAAGGGGTGTGCGGTGAACCTTGACATTGAGGTCAGTGGTGGAAGGTGGGTCGTGGATTTGCTATAGTATGATATAGCATATTAAGATGAATGCATGTATGAAATATCAATGCCCTCCCTGAAAACAGAAGTAAAACAAAATTTAACCCAATGTTAAGTTTATGAACGCACTAAGTTGGTGATTTTCTACAGCATGATAGCTATTCACATGATGAATGCATGTATGAATGTGCTAAGTTGTGACCTTGACCTTGGGGAAAGGGGTGGGGGTGGGTCATGGATTTGCTGTAGCACAATAGAGGATCATCAGATGAATGCATGTATGAAATATCAAGGCGTTCCTTGTAAAGAAACAGAAGTTATAAACAATACATTTACTACAACGTTAAGTTTATGATGTTGACCTTGGGGAAAGGGGTGGTGGTGGGTCATGGATTTGCTGTAGCACAATAGAGGACCATCAGATGAATGCATGTATGAACTAGCAAAGCGTCCCAGCGAAAGAAACAGAAGTTACCGTACACAACATTTACCCCAACGTAATGTTTATGAACATGCTAAGTTTGTGATCTTGACCTTGGGGTAAGGGTTGAGTGGTGGGTTGTGGATTTGCTACAACATGATAGAGGGTCATCTGAAGAATGCATGTATGAAATATCAAGGCGTTCCATTAAAGGAAACAGATGTTATCAGACATTTACCCTAACGTTAAGTTTATGAATGTGCTAAGTTTGTGACCTTGACCCTGGGATAAGGGGTGGGTGGTGGGTGATGGATTTGTTATAGCACGCTAGAGTATCATCAGATGAATGCATGTATGAAATATTAAGGCGTTCCATGGAAGGAAACATATGTTATAAGACATTTACCCCAACGTTAAGTTTATGAATGTGCTAAGTTTGTGACCTTGACCCTGGACTAAGGGTTGGGTGGTGGGTCATGGATTTTCTACAGCATGATAGAGGGTCATCTGAGGAATGCATGTACGAAATATCAAGGCGTTCCATCAAAGGAAACAGATGTTATCAGACATTTACCCTAACGTTAAGTTTATGAATGTGCTAAGTTTGTGACCTTGACCCTGGGGTAAGGGGCAGGGGTGAGGGGGGGGGGGCGGTGGGTCATGGATTTGCTATAGCACGATAGAGTATCATCAGATGAATGCATGTATGAACTATGAAGGCGTTCGCTGTAAAGAAACAGAAGTTACACAACATGTACCCCAACGTTAAGTTTATGAATGTACTAAGTTTGTGACCTTGACCTTGGGGAAAGGGATGGGCGGTGGGTCATGGATTTGCTATAGCACGAAAGAGCATTATCAGATGAATGCAATGTATGAAATATCAAGGCGTTCCATGAAAGGAAACATATGTTATAAGACATTTACCCCAACGTTAAGTTTATGAATGTGCTAAGTTTGTGACCCTAACCTTGGGGTAAGGGTTGGGTGGTGGGACATGGATTTGCTACAGCATGATAGAGGGTGATCTGAGGAATGCATGTATGAAATATCAAGGTGTTCCATGAAAGGAATGTTATAAGAAATTTACCCCAACGTTAAGTCTGTGGACGCCGACGCGACGCCGACGCCGACGCCGACGCCGACGCCGCCGAGACGCCGACGTCGAAACATGTACACTCATTTTTACGCAAAAAATTGCTACGTGTTTCCACACACATGTGAAGGTAAAAAACGTTAAGATCATGTTAAATGGCGGCATGAGTGTGTTCCAAATGATCACATGTATCAACTGTCCAAATATTGAAACAATCCTTCAAGTAATATTAGTTATTCATGATTAAGAAACATGTACACACTTTTTGACATTGTTGACGCGGACGACGACGACGGCGGAAAAAGCGGCGACTATAGTCACGTCTTCTGCTAAATCAGTTGTGACAAAAATGGTGTTTCGGTGGAAACCGAAAGCTCTAGCGACGGCCGTAGTGGCTTGACCGGAGGCTAACATCGTCAGGGCTTTGACTCCCCGATTTTGACGAAGCCTAGACATTTTGCAACCTGTAGCCTATTTCACCAACATTGCAAAGCATACTTTTCTAGCAAAGTATACTTTGAGGGAGAAATTTTCAATTTTAGGATAAATTTATTAATTTTTATTATACTGAATTTATTACATTATCACAGCCATTATGGCTGTGATAATGTCATAAATTCAGTATAATAATTCTGCATACTTTTAATCATGAAATACATGCATTTGTTAGTTCTATTTGAAATAATGCATTTCAGGAAAAATAAATGATTACTCCCTCAAGGTATACTTTGCTAGAAAAGTATACTTTGCAATTTTGATGAAATCGGCTACTGTAGCCTATTTCATCAACATTGCAAAGTATACTTTAGTAGCAAAGTATACTTTGAGGGAGAACATTTCAATTTTATGAGAAATTTATTAATTTTTATTATACTTAATTTATTACATTATCACAGCCAATTTGGCTGTGATATGTAATAAATTCAGTATAATAATTCTGCATACTTTTAATCATGAACTATATGCATTTGTTAGTTCTATATGAAATAATGCATTTCAGGAAAAATAAATGATTACTCCCTCAAAGTATACTTTGCTAGTAAAGTATACTTTGCAATGTTGATGAAATAAGCTACTGATCTGTCACAAATCTGGTGTGATTTCCTACTCGCAAAGTGTCTAAATAATGAGGACGATCACCTTTCAACATTCGTGAACACTCTTTACGACTTGCACGTGCAAAATGGAAAACTACAATATAAACGGCCACTGAAGCATTGATATGTCGATGTTATCATCTGGTATGGTGAGCCAGTATCGCCTGAACTAATTGTACAAGGTTTGTGACATATACTGAATTGTTTGTAGAAATTACAGCCAAAATAAAAGTGAACACTTCCTTTTCTGACTCAGTATATTTGTTATAAATGTTAATTGCATAAAATGTACGCTCGCTGTGTATTAACCTTTTCACCCCTAAGTAACTGGAATGGATTTTGATATGTTCATTTTGCAACCAACCCAACCGTCACAAAATGGTTTTCAGACTAGTCCATTTATGAAAAGGGGATATGTTTTGTTCTCAAAAATATTAAAATAACTTTCAGAAAGTGCAGATCATGATGAGACGGCTCGTTACGAGCCGGCTCATCTGGATCTGCACTTTTTGCATAAACCGCTATAGCGGGATTTCGGGTTCAAAGGGTTAACACAATGTAATATAAATCATAATACAATAATGTAATAAATATGCAAATTAGCTCGTTACAGAAAACATGCTAGGTGACCAGTACAGCTTCATGTGTGATGATTTGCTTATGCAATAAATAGTATCTAACATTTGTGATGATTTAATATGGTCTTTGTTAAACTCGTTGACTAATTTCATAAGAAACTCGGCTTAGCCTCGATTCCATGAAATCAGTAAACTCGCATAAATATCATATTAAATCATCACTTATGTAAGATCCTCTATATATGGACTTTGACTGGAAGACATGGGCCTCGTGGCATTTGCGATCACTGTAAATCCAGATCAGCCGGTGCATCAACTGATCGCACTTCAGTCAGTCAAACACCAGGGTGCCGTTTCACTAAACTTCGTACGACTAAAATATTCTTAAGTGCAAAATTATGATAGTCTGTAGATTTCACATTAACAATATTTTCTTGTAAACAATCCTTAGATATGCATTACATTAAGTTTCTGCTCAATAAATGTAAATCCATCAATTGAAATGTCCAGACCATCCTAACGAGCACGTTAGTCGTACGGACTTTAGTGAAACGGGCACCTGGTCAGCTTGTAATAAACAGCAACGGTCGCTACCATGCTGTATGGCTGTGCTAGAAGATCAGGCGCTAGACTGGTCATACATCCCATAAATCCCATTTCTCCAGTCACAGCCACATGTATAGGTGACAAACGGCGATGCGATAATGGATGCAATTCCAAAGTCGGGCCATAGTTAGCTATCTTATACTTAAGGGTGGGAATTGGCTCAAAGAACCTTTCATACCCGGGCCATTATCCACACTCTTTTATCCTGCTGCGAGAGCCTCTTTCTGGCGGCCGTTCCGTGCTACTGGGCGGATTAAGGAGCACTCCGCCCGCAGTTAAATGCTGTGTGACCACTTTCCTGTCACTTCTCTCCAGTCCCTGTGAGGTGGTGTTTAGGCGTGGGCACGACCTATATATTGGACCATTATATCCACGGCGCACATCCTTGCACAGACCAGGACGGTTTCGCGGTCGCAGAAAGTCGGTCATCGGTTTTCGAGGTTACTCTACCTTCATGGATTACGTTTAATATTTTGAATTCGCAGATTCAGAATGTGGACATTTCGTGCCTTGTTGGCACTCGGCGTGGCCCAGGTAATGTATACTTTATGTATATTCGTGTATTTTTTTTCTATACGTTTATATGTTTGAGCGCAAACATGAAATAAATTGGTTCATAACGGGGGCCTTGGGGTATATGCTATATATTTATTAACCGTTTCAGCAGAACAGGGGGCCGTTTCACCAAACTTCGTACGACTAAAATGTTCGTAAGTGCAAAATTATGATAGTCTGTAAATTTCACATTGACCATGTTCTCTTGCAAACAATTCATGGATTTACATGTATTGAGCATATGCTGCATGTGCAGCAAATGCTCAATAAATGTAAATCCATGAATTGAAATTTCCAGACGATTCTATATTTGAACTTACGAACATTTTAGTCGTACGAAATTTAGTGAAACCGGCCCCTGCTATGCTATGCTGGCATTGTTTGGTGGTTCTTGATACAAAAACAATACAACTGCTTTTGCAATGTATATGTTTCAGGTAGTCGTGTTCGGCGATCATGATGGAATCTTTTAGTTTTGTAATTGTAAACAGTGCAGATCCAGATGAGCCGGCTCGTAACGAGCCGTCTCATCAGGATCTGTACTGTTTGTAGATATTTTGACATATGAGCGTATGCATTAAATGTAATATCAATACGACTGACTATAATGCAATGTTTTTAAACAGTGTAGATCCAGATGGTGCGACTCGTGCACTGTTTATGGATAGTTTCTGATTTTATAATTAAACCGTCACCCTGCACAAATAAATGGTCTGAAAACATGGACGAACAGAAGATTGAACGGGTTAATATATTGCAAATCATGCATCTGGATCTGCAATTGTGCCAACACGCCGTCCGTGTAGACAGACGTCTGTAGCACGTGCTGTCTGATATCGAGCAATAGTGTTAATAAGTTGCGCTAAGAATAGTCCATCAACTCAATATTGACGAACATGCAAGTCTTGATTTCGCGAGCAAGAATGCATTTGCCACTGCACTCGACTATCTATAGGTTTAATATTTAACAGAGCTCCAGTTAAGATGCGTAATTTAACCAAATATTGAGGTATTTGTCTTAGTTCTTTACCAAATATGGTAAGTTGGGAGTTCTTTAGAATCGTCTCAATGAGACGATTCTAAAGCACTCCAAACTTGCCATTTTTGTTGAAGAAATAACAAAATTCCCCCCAAAGTTGATCAAATTACGCACCTTAACTGGAGCTCTGAAAATACTTTTTTTACAGGATTTAATAAACGTGAAAATCAAAAATGTTAGCTTTCATTTTGAAAGTATTGTAAGTGAATGGTGTCAATTCTAATTATCTACAAATTATTACGTTCGCGGTTCGATACGGCAAGCTTGACCACACTCTGTATAAACCCACGCTAGAAATCCGAATGGTCTTGTTTATTATATACCTACCCATGAAATACATAGTTATACGATGTAAATAAAAGTCATATGTTCTCATCGATGAAATAAACAACTTCCGGTGAAAATACGACTACTTCCGCCATCTATATTCATAACGCGCATCTGCAGTGCCGGACTACTTTCTTTACCTCTACAGAGTAAATACACATTCATTACCGTATACAGTCTAACAAGCTGCTAATTTCCATGGAGCGGTATATAATAAATAGAATATTAATATTTTTGCAACGACTCTATTTCTAGAATTCGGAAAAACATGTTTGTCATATATGTGACTCGTTAACGAGGCTTCATTAAACGATATGACCAGGGAAGTACTCGGTCTAATTACACTGCGAACACAGACACTTTGGCATATGAACAGGGAACGCCTTGTTTTAATTAATACCAAATTTTACTCCTGATATTAAATATCTACACGGTTGGTCATTCGCCGTCTTTTCAACCAAGGGAAGTGGCTTATTTATCTTGGGCCAGACTGGCTAATTCAGTAATTGTAAAGCGCGCGAATGCCGGGAACCATTGCGTTGGTTGAAAATATAGTGAATGACCTACCTTGTAGATTTTTAATATCGTTTTAAAATTTGGTATAATTTAAGAGGGTTTTGTCGTTCATACCACAAAGTGCCCGTGGCCGAGAACCATTTAGTCAGCAAAGTAGTCATAATGGCTATAACATTTTATGTCGCATCATTTCAAAAGTCGACAATTGCTTAAGTGTGGCCCAATTCAGCATAATCACGACGGTGTCTTCCTGATTCCCCCCACTTTTATAAAAACTGGTCACTTTTTATGTGGGGGAAACAGGAATTTGTCCAGTTAGTTGATTAGTAGTAACATAGCCTTGGGGCGTGAAAACTTTATATTCTGTTTCAACTTTTGAAATAGCAAACATTGATGGAAACTGCTGTTTACGCAGGTTGCGAACCGTTTAGTCGAGTGGTAACAACATACATATTTGATGAGAAATGAGAAAACTTGCAAAAAAAATATTTAGAGACTTGTGCATCGACTAATATAATATCAATCGAAATTCTAGCCGACACGAAAAACAACCGAAAATCCATGGTTATGTCAACAGTATGGGAATAGCATAGTTCAGGTTTATATACTATTAATAATAATAGACGTACATGCAATTACCTTCCTGGCCGTTTTTATATATATATGAATTCTGAATATTTCAATAAAAAATCAGAATTATCGGGCCGGCAGTCGCCGGACCTACCGGACCTGTTATGTTAAAAGAATAGAATTGAAACACGCCATGCGATTTTGTACCTTCGGACATCTGCGTAACTTCATGAAATACGTTTACAAAATTTACAATATTTTCCGTAAATGTCGTCAAAAGTTGACAACAATTTCAGAGTACATGCGGAATTATGTTCAAAATTTTGTCAACTTTTGAGTTTATTTATGAAAAATAATGTAAAATTTGTAAATGTATTTAATTAAATTACGCAGGTGCTCGAAGGTACAAAATCACACGGCGTGTCTCACATGGAGTACAATCTGACAACATACAATATAAATATAATTATCTATCTACAATGTATTATTTCACGATATCATCCACAGACCACGGTCATCCTACAAACTAATACTATAGGAATGAATGGCCTTTTTGTGGAATTTATCGGGGTATAAACTTGGAAAAGTCGCGGGAATACTGGACGAAGGCCGGAAGGACAGAGACTTGTTATTGGCCAATCAAATGTTAGGGAATTGTGTAAATATTTTTGTGCTGGAATTATAGTTCCATAACTGAAGTTTTCTGGTAAAACATTTCTGAGAGCAATCTATACGGTACAGATATTTCTCTATCTTCTAGAGTCACCTTTTATTTAAAGGTACATGCCCACTCAGTAAGTTATACTATAGAGAGGCAGATAGTTTTGTATATTCTGTAGATAGGACATTTTATGGCAAAGTCAACATTCATTCACCATTACCCCATGTATTGATTGGCATTATTATATATTTTATATCAGACGTAAATTTCCACACTGATATCAGGGCGATAACCGTGTTTCCTTAAAATGTTAACGGACATTACTATTTATTGTCTGTATTTATTTGTTGGTGTGCAATGAACATACTTTATAATCTGTTGAAAATATTATTTTTTTCAGTTGACGCATTTTATTAGTATAAATAATTAACAAATATCATGCCTCATTTGCATATGAAAATAGCATGATACCACCGAGTCACTATCAGTAAAATAAATATTACTAAATACAATGTATAGATGTATAGCGGGCACTTGTAATTTTTAGAATTGGTGGAATAATGACACAATTATACACTTATTTTGATTCCTATAAAGAACATTGTGTGCCTACTGAGTGGGAATGTACCTTTAAGAGTAATTCTGCTTGTTCCTTAATTGGCAACAATACATGCTAACCGATCAGTGAAATCACCGACTAGCATTTTAATGTGGTAAAGTTTATCTTGGCCCGGGAAGTATGACATTGTTCGGTGAACACGATGTCGACCATCTATAACCCTACTGTCTGTTTCACGAAAGCTGCCCAAATTTTACGGCCATATTGACAATTAAAAAACAATATTATTTTCGATAATATTAAATTAAAGGAAAAATTAAGAATGAGCCTTCTTTTTATTTCGCGAAATTCGGTCAAATATTGATTTTATTACGAAAAATTGATTTGTCTATGGGAATTTAACATGGGGGAAAAAGTGGTAAGGCAGTGTGGGAGGAGTCAAAAAGCGAAAAAATTTGGAAAAACATTTGGAAATTGACTCCGAAACCTGACTAGATAGCTTGGATATGATCTAACTAAGAAAACAAAAGTTAAATTTTAAAAATCGGTCCAGTATTTCTAAAATTCAAAAAAAATTCCCCATGTTAAATCCCCATAGACATCTTCACTCACTCCGTGAAGATGTCTATGGGGATTTAACATGGGGAAATTGTTTTTTCGCAATAAAATCAATATTTGACCAAATTTCACGAAATAAAAAGAAGGCTCATTCTTAATTTTTCCTTTAATTTAATATTATCAAAATAAATCTTCTTTTTGAATTGTTTATATAGCCGTAAAATTTGGGCAGCTTTCGTGAAACAGACAGTAATCCATGTGTTACACTACCGCCTGCGATAATCTTGCCAATATATCGATGGTCTAGTAACATATGGTAAAGTATAGCAGTTACGACCTTATGTTACTAGACCATCGATTTGTCAATTTTCTTTATTTATTAATTTCTTTATTTTATTTTTTAAGGAGAGGGACTCTATAATAAGATAGCAATTTCGTTCCAATCCTCTTTATACTGCTTGTATACCTAAAATGATGTAAATTATTATTTAATAAAATATGTTTGTACTAATTTCTTTATTTCAAAATACTTGAAAATCGTGATTGAAATCAAGCAGCTTGATGGGCTGAGCCTGAGCTGTGCTACAGCTCATGCTTAATCAAGCTGCTTGATCGCGAGTTGGCCTTGTCATTACATATTCAGAAATGTTGATAATCTGGGCAAGATTACCGCAGGCGGTTGTGTATAAACCTATGTTTTACTCCTCAGGCGGCGCTGGGCGCGGTTATACTGGAGTTGAAGCTGGGAACTTTCGACAACCCGGAAGGCCGGGTCCAGGACGGCAGCTACTGCGACTCGGGAGGGTCCCAGTGTGACCCCGAGGCAATCATCTGTGTCGATCACCTGTAAGTTAGACCTGCCGAATTAGAAAATGGACATTGCCCACCATATATAACCCTATACTAGAAGATGAATATACCGGATACGGAAGGCGTTCGGGCCAATTCCCCCCCCCCCCCCCCCATTAATTATAAGCCGAACGAACGAACGAACGAACGAACGAACGAAGATGAATATTCGTGTTTCTAGTATCGGGTTATAAGGATGTTTTCATAGTTTGCCACTCTTTGTTGGCTGAAAAAAGAAATGTATCACCCTATGAAAGCCGAGGTCGCTAACAGTGTTTTCGACATTGCCGCTATTTTAGTCCCTGGTCCCCTGTAAGACCAACAGCGTACGCCTTTGATCAGACTATACGAATGTGTAGACTGATCTGGGGATACGCTGGTCGCATGTGTTGTAATGTTAATGTAAAAATGGCTGTGATTGGAGAAATGGGGATTAATGACTTTGCGACCAGTGTAGATCCATATCGCCATATTCCATCAATGAAACACCCGTCTTGCTTCTAACAAGCAATGTAGATAGTTATATGGCTACTTAAATGAGCTATTTGATCAGGAGCAACTGGTCACAATTCCGTTAAGCTCAATTTCTCCAGTAACAGCGACAAATCATGGTCTGGACGCTAGCTAGCTACGGACGGCACGGGAGTAGATTGAAAGAGTTACCTTCGCAACTAGAAAACCCCCCCACCCCGGTCCCCAAATACTGGATTCGCCCCTGGGATCACTTGCATTCATTGTGTTTGTATGCGAAATGAACGTACGTATAGAGCCTGTAATAAGTACCAGAATACAGTACAGGGCGCTGTATTTGAGTGGGTGGCTACCGAAGGACTTCTATATACATAAATATGAAGGACTTCTATATACATAAATATGAAAGAACACTAATATTTGCTCGAGTATTTAAACATAGCTGAGCAAATAATACATGTTGTAAACACATTCACGTCCACCAGTATACATATTATGTACTTTATATTCAATGGACATTGCAAATATTTGAAAGTTATTGTATTTATGTTTAACTTTTATCAGTGTACCAATATTCGGACGAGACTCTTATGAGATATCTTTTTTCTTTTACCGAAAATGACCGAAGCGATGTCTACTACATGTAGTTTTAAATGACATGGACGTATATAGCCAATAAGGGCAAATGTTTTTCGAGACGAGTATTACAACCCTTTCACCCCCAAGTAAATGGAATGGATTTTGATATGCTAATTTTGCAACCAATCCAACCGTCACAAAATGGTTTCAGACTAGTCGATTTATGAAAAGGGGCATTTTCTGTTCTCAAACATATGAAAATTACTTTAAAAACGTGCGGATCCTGATGAGACGGCTCGTTACGAGCCGGCTCATCTGGATCTGCACTGTTTGCATAAACCGCTACAGCGGACTTTCTGGTTCAAAGGGTTAAGCCTTAGAGAATTCTCGACGTCCCTTTTATCGGTTGGGAGATAGGTTACATTATAGTCTATAATAGTAAGTTACCAGTGTAGCTCCTGATCAAATAGCCTGATAACGAGTAGTGCCTGTTAGAAGCATAGCGGTTATTTTATTAATGGAATGGCAACATTGCAGATCCTGTTCAGACTGTGCGGATGTACAGGTTGATCTGGATATACGCTGGTCGCAAAACACATAAGCCCCATTTCTCCAGTCACAGCCACATTTGTGCATGGCAATTTTCTGTAAATATTGTTTTTGTACGGAAAGCAGTAACAACTCGGTATTACATATGTTTACAAAGCCGCTCTGGAAACGAATAGGACTGTTTGGAGAAACACTAAATATTACATCATTGTCACAATATGCACAGTCGCAATATCTGACACGATTTGTATCAATAAATGGACACCCGCAACTACATAAATAGAAATGCCAAGTTGTATGATCACGTGGTTACAAAAACAACAACAAGTATGGCCCCGGAACCTTCCAGAAGCCGTCCGATTCAAAGTACGTATTTTATTCTGTCCTTATTATGTAACGGATTTTGATGAAATATGGCGCATCAAACGCGTCTTGTTCAGCTGCATTTAGTGGTATCTGTACTGTGGCCCAAACTTCTGTCGTTTTTGCGAAGAATCGATTTCCGTGTCTATAAACACGGAAATCGATTCTTCGTAAAGACGACATACGTCTATGCCGAATCCCGGGACCACCAAATGCAGCTCATGGAGATGCGTTTGCTGTGCCATATTTCATCAAACACCGTTGCATATTAAAGAAAATATAAAATAATACTTACTTTGGAGTGGGCGAGCTTTCAACACTTTCAGCCAGTGTTGTTGTTGTAACCACGTGATCATGCACATTGAATGCGGTATTTCGCATATTTTTGAAAGCAAGCAGCTTGATTGGCTGATGCTGAGTGTGTGTCTGACGCGAATACATGTAGGGACATCATAAATATTACAGTCGGCCATACTTTTCGTAAATCACGTCGAAAATTTACTAAAGATTAAAAGCATATCGTCACCCAAATTACAAAACCTCGTACTTCTAGAGATAATAGGTTTTGTAATTTTGGGTGACGATATGCGAAACTAAATGTGGCAGTTGGCTTCTCGTTTACGTAAACTAATGTTGTATATTTCGAAATTAAATACCACTAGTAGAATAAAACTCAAACTACTTTGGAATGTAATGGTGCGTTTTGTTCATGTATGCAATTAGCAGTGAATAAAGCAAAACAAAACGAAACAACAACAACAAACAAACAACAACAACAAATACACACAAAAACAAACAAGAACACACAGCGACATAGTGACTTTAGTAAAGCAGAGTGACCACACGATTCAGGGTTGAACCATTGACTAAGGTCAGATCTAAACAAAAACCCACATGTATATACATGTATTTAAATGTGCTACTTAAATATTATCACTAGTAGTCACAATACCCGTTTTCATAATTCGCCCATCGGCCAGACGAAATAGACCTTTCATTACAGCATTTGCGATCAGTGTAGATCCAGATCGATCAGACTGCGCGGATGACCTTTCTGATCTGGGTCTACGCTGCTCGCCATTCAGCTGCATTTGATCCCAATACGCCTATGATAATATGCAAAATGTTCGGGATCTACATTATCATAATTCAGTTTCACATAATATGCATTTTCTCAGGTAATGCCTCTTAATACCAGTTAGTCCGTCAACACAGCGACTTCTCGCTGGCCTTGCTCTATATCTTATGGCAATCTGCAGTTGTATGTACAAACACAATATTGATGTTTCTTATTGTAATTTATAAAATTGCAGTTTGTTATAACTTTTATATGCAGCAAATCTTTTCAAATCTCTTTCCCACCGCATGTTGGCTGGGGTGGTGCGAAGGGGCTTAGAGGAAGGCAGCGCAGCGTTTTGTGAATAATTTGTCGTTTTATCAACACATCTCTCAACAGTCTCAAACTCTTTAAGTACATTAGCAGATATTTCAACATAAATAGCATGTGTAACATTACAATTAATGTGATGTACGAAAATGAACATGAAACACGGCTGTACAAGTTGTCAATGCGATAACCCATAGCCTATATGTGGCTGTGAATGGAGAAATGGGGCTTATGGGAGTTGTGATTAGTGTAGATACAGACCAAATATTACACTCCTGTGGACTGATGACGATCCATATTGCTTATTAGAAGCATGGCGGATGAAATTGCGAACAGTGAGATCCTGATCAGACTGTGCGAATGCACAGGCTGATCTGGATTTGCACTGGTCGCAAACCCATAATTCATATTTCTCCAGTCACAGACACATATACATGTAATGACTCTGTCGTAAGAATCGGGGATTATGGCATTTGCGACCAGTGCAACCACACACCAGCCTAGCTTCTGTCATACAAGCCCACTCCCAAACTTAAGTGCATACACTGTTTATTAGAAGTCTTCCCATGATTAGATGGCCAACAGTCCTTAGCGCGGATGGCAAGGCTGTCTTGACCTACATTTGTCGCACATGACATAAGCTCCAATTCTCCGGTCATATTACATACATGAAAACTGGACATGGGTTAAAACAGTTAAAGCTCTTATTGACATTTTTAATCTTTGTCGCACCCGCTTGCGGACAGCGCACTATCGTCGCCACATTGTCGTTCTTCCTGGTTAATGTTTTTGGTTAAAGTTTGTAGTTACCCGGTAACTATTTTCGGTATACTACAAAAACATCGGCGGGCGCGACATGCGGGACGCGTTCATCTAATTTGATAACTTATTTGCAATGTTCCGTTTTCTTGTTCGCCGACCTCCATATCCCAACGCCTACTCGTTATATGGCTGTAACCGGCGAAATGGGGCGTATGAGCTTTACTATCAGTATAGATCCAGTTCAACCTAAGCATCTGTACAGTCTGATCAGGGTCTGCACTGTTGGGAATTCCATCAATGAAACACCGATCATGCTTCTATCAATCAATAAAGGTCGTTTCGGTCTATAGGAATGTGCTATTTGATCAGAAGCTATCCCATAAATCCCATAAGACCCATTTATCCAGCCACAAACTCTTAATAATAGTGAAACACATTTACAGCTAGCATTAATTGTATGCAGTTTATGAGTTTATGCAGATTTGGCGTTCCATACAGACAAGCCATGTTATTTTGTACAATTTTGTTTAGGGGAGTATTTTGAAAAAAAAGCCTTCCTAAGAAGATGTAATTTGATGAAATGTTCAGAGCAAATGCGGATTCCTATGAACACTTCGTCATATTTCAACATTATTTATAGCTGATCTTATGACGGTCTCGGAACCCAGTTTATAGAACATATCACAGTTATTGTAAACAAAATTAAATCAATAAATTGTACATCTTCTTAGTTACGAAATAACATGGCTCGTCACACATTATACATGATGGAATTTCAGGTTTTCCGGTGAGTGCACGGTGGTGAACCCCCAGACGACTGGCGAGTACGTCAACTCTAACTCCTTCACCTACGGAAACGTCCTGGAGAGCGGCTCCGCCAATCCACTCACCTTCCTCTACACCCGCTGGCAGGTATGTACGCATGAGCTACAGCGCCACCGACAACAAAAACAACAATAAAAATAAATAGAAACAATTCAATGTTGTAGAGCAGAATTTGTAACATTTGGTTCCTTCGTTGTCCGATGCGGTCGATTCTTACAGGGACAGTACACATGCATTTAGCGTGTTTCGGCTTTCGTCGGTTGCTATAATTGAACGGCGCTGGTAATACTGAATACATTATACTGATTACTTCCCTTGATATTAAAATAACGCAATTTGTTGTGTTGTTTATTAAAACTTGGAAAACATACATGGTGTATATCCGAATGGGACGACTCGTTACGAGCCCGCTGATTAGATCTACACTATTTGCAAACATTACGACAGAGGTCTGTGCTGTTGGTTTCAGCGGTAAGCAATTAAGCTGATGCAAATAATAATAAAGCAATATACCAAAAACATGATTATGAATTTGAGCAAATGGCGACTAAATAAAAAAAAGAGTAAATACTTGCATTTCTTATTATTTTCAGGGTGGATTGCAAATCACCATTTCGGTAAATGACATCGACACCAACGGAAATTACGAAATGATGGGGAAAGCGGCCCAAAGTTACACAACTAGCCCAGCCTTCCGACAGTCTGTGTCACAGTGGTCCGACCTCATCTTCTCCTTCCCGTATCACAGGTAACGAGTATGCACGCCAACGTTACTGTATTGTATAGCCACTTCATCCATAAGTAACCGGCATGGATTCATCCTCATTAATTTTCAAGCTATCACATTAACAAGAAGTGTTAACTTTTATATTCACACGGTGTATGTCCCGATGAAACGGCTCGTTATGAGCCGGTTCATCTGGATGTACATTGCCGAACAAACATTAGTATAAAATGTTTGAAGTGGTGAACGGGTTAAACTTTTTTATTCCTTTTCCCCCACAACAACACACTTCTTGGTATCACATGACAATCAATATGACATTGTTTTGGTTGACCAAAACTGTTTTTGCCGATATACGAGACATAATATGCACCAATAATTCCAGCACAAACATATTTACACAATTCCCTAACATTTGATTGGTCCGTAGCAAGTCTCTGTTCAAAATTTATATCCCAGTAAACTCCAACGCCGAACTACTTTCCGTAACCGTGAGGCGCAGTTAAAATAATTCTTAAGAAAACGGAAAATAAACACATTTTCTTGATGCATTTATTTCAAATGCTGGAATTATAAGGAATGAATGGCCTTTTTGTGGAATTTATCGGGGATATAAACTTGGAAAAGTCGCGGGAATTCTGGACGAGGCCTTCCGGCCTTCGTCCAGTATTCTCGCGACTTTTCCAAGTTTATACCCCGATAAATTCCACAAAAAGGCCATTCATTCCTATATGCATTACAAATATTTGTGTCAGCATTATTTTGAGTAGCATTGCACGTAGCAACTATATTAAGGTAGATACACCTTTGCAGGTCTTTCCTAACCGTTGTAGTTTTATGTTTCTACACATTTTATTGGTCCATTCCTACACATGTTTGTGGTATTTGTGGTATTATATATAGCTCGTATCTGTAGGTTGTACTGTACATACGCGTCTTACATGCACAGCAATGTTCATGTGGTCATAATCTATTGACTTTCTATTGTTTTTCATTTAGCTTTGAAAACCTTTAATGATTTTCAATATTAAAATGTCGCAACGTCGTATTTACTCATGTGCATGAGTTTACCTTTCAGCATCACGGCCAGAGCCAGGGCTTATTGTTCGGACAACTACTACGGGTCGGAATGTGCGACGTATTGCATGCCCTCCAACGATGCCGTCAATGGCTACTACAACTGCAACTTTGATGGCTCAAAGATCTGTATCCAAAGCTGGCAGGGTGTGGATTGTAACGAACCTGTCTCCACGGTTAGTCAATATATGCTGTGTTGGAACAATGTGTACATGGGCGGATCGTATGGAACGCCAAATCTGCATAAACTCAAATAGTTAATGCTAGCTCTAAATAATTAGAGCTAGCTCCAAATCATTTGAAGAGCCCTGTAAATCATTTGGAGCTGGCTCTACATATTTAATGATAGCTCTAATTATTTAGAGCTAGCAAAACTTATATTAGGTTATTTTAGATTTTGCGTTCCATATGGTCCAGTATTTAGGTATAGAGTATGCATGGCTTGAGACGTAAATGAGACATTCGTGATCGTCAACAGCGTACACTTTGGGTGAGAATAAGAACAATAATAAACTCTTTACATTTAAAAATGGTTTAAATCTAAACTCGGCCAATTTTAGAGCGAGGCGTGCACCGGACACGCCCCCTGGTATACACTGATGTATATATTACGAGTATAATGGTTTTAGTTCAGCGTTTGTATTAGTTTAGTGACCTGGGCCCGGTTGCTTAAAACCTCTGTTAGCTTAACAGACTGTTAAATTCTTAACAATGCTACGAGTATAACCGTCCTACTGTGATCATATTACTACTGTCTGTGCAGACTATCCGTACGTACACATTTGACTAAGCAATACGTTTCATACGTAATATACATTCTATTGAATAGCAATGAAGCTATGCTAAGGATTTAACAGTCTGTTAAGCTAACAGAAGCTTTGAGCAACCGGGCCCAGAAATTTAGTATACTATTGACATATGTAGAAAGTATTCTGCCGATACTGAATAAGCATGCAGTTTCCTTTTTAACGCTACCATACACATTCGCATGTGTGCACGTAAACTCCTCATCAAATACAACCAACTGATATCACATTTTGCATTGCCAACAATTGAAACTACATTATTGCCCTTTCTGTACCACATACAGTTATTTCTGTTCCAGGTTGTTGCGGGTTGCGCTATCCTTGAAGTGAGACTGGAGACTTACAGTAACCCGGAGGCGAGAACGGCGGACGGCAATAAATGTGATTCACCGTCCTACTGTGACCCGATTACAACAGTCTGTGCCGACTACCCGTACGTACACTTCTCTCCAAATATGTGCCACATTCTACCAATTAAACTAACACTTTTAAATGTATTATGATTGGATAGTACGTAACAAATCACTATACAATTTACATAAAATAATGAAAAGTAAAGCATGTCTAGAACAAAAAAAAAAAAGCATGTCACATGCACATACTCATAGGAAAGCATCATGCTGTTCACGACATGCCTTATGGGCTTGCAGGAACCCTCGAGGTATTTATGTTATACATGTATTTTACAGAATTTCCACTGCCTGTACGGTGAACAGCGCCCAATCTACTGGTTATTACCTGAACACAATATCATACGACTACGGCGTTGTATTTCCCAGTGGAGTCGGCAATCCTATGCAGTTCCAGATGAATAACTGGCAGGTACGTAACTGTAGCCGATTTGACAAAAATTGCAAAGTACACTTTGAGGGAGAAGCTTTCAATTTAAGGATAAATTTAAGGATTGTTATTATACTGAATTTATTACATTATCACAGCCATTTTGGCTGTGATATTGTAAAAAAATCAGTGTAATATTTCTGCATCAAATATTTATCAATTTTTATGTAATAAAATAAAATATTTTCTGACCAAATTATTATACTGAATGCATTACATTATCCCAGCCATAAAGGATAACACATGTATCATAACTTGTTTTCTATTATCCAATGACACTTTTCAGGGCTCAGCCAAGATAACGGTATCCGTGGTAGATAGCGATACATCAAGTGACGCGTCAATGGGCCAAACGGAGCTGCTGGTACAGGACATGATCGCGGTGACGGAATCACAATCTATATGGAGAGACGTGGTCTTTACACCGCCTTATCAAGTGTAAGTCTGCTGGTTGCCAGACATTTCAATTCAAATTTAATATCCTTATAATACAGATATGCAATATATTATGGTCAGAGCAAACTATATATTGGAGAATCAGAGGGAAACAAACATCGAAGTCGACATTTGTATTTATTGCTCACAAATAAATTTATACTTAGTAAATTATCATTTATTGCTCACAGCACATCGCGTAGTTTGTGCAGAGATTATATGCAGGCGACAATTGAGATGTCGTCTTTTCTGCTTGGTGTTGAGGACCAATATTAGCAGAAAAATGTATGAATCCTTAGTACCCAATCGTCTACAAACTCATAAACTGTCATTCACGGAATATCGCTGGACGTGTTTTGTAACCTTGATAAATAAAACAGTATAATTCAATAGACATGTGCATGCACCTAATCATCAACCATCTAAAACCGTTTGTTTGCTATCCGTCTAGGGAGTAGGTACCAGTTGGATGAAAATACAGTATTTTGGATTCATTTTGGCAATTTATGAATCTCCAATTGTTTCTGGTTTGGGCCTATATACTTTGATGTATTTCCGACATACATTGTTCACTGAAAAACTATACATGTATATGACAACACGGATACCAAGGATAATTAAATACCGGAGGCAAAATGCATTGAATTTTAAATATTCACATATATATATATATATAGAATATTTAAAATTATATATATATATATACATATTCACCGAAGTAAACTGTATTAGGCATTTTACAGCAGTGCATTAATGATCGAACTATTTTCTTAGCTAGGCAGTATGCTTTGTACAAGTCCGTCTACTCGTAAATTCATCGCCTTCAAATATTAAATTAAAGCACTGCACATACTTTTTCCTCAGCCTTGGCAAAACAGTTAGTTCAGTCACTGTACCAGCCTACATTATCTATGTATTGCATATGTCTTGTATTTCGACCGTATGACGGGACATTATAGTATACATGCATTTATTATTGCAAAGATGAAAATATTATGCAAAATCCTTTACCACTATTTACAGAATAAATGCCAAGGTTCGAGCCTACTGCTGTGGAAACTACTACGGTTACAATTGTGCAGTGTTCTGTCAGGCGAGCGATGACAACACCAATGGCCATTATACGTGCGCTTCCGATGGATCCAAAGTCTGCATGCAAGGCTGGCAGGGAGACAGCTGTAATGTACAAATTCCTTCGGTAAGCATTGATTAATGTGTCTTAGTAGTTGTTCATTCATACATACATTGCTGATGCACGCGTGAACATTCGCTCAAATATAACAACTTTATCATGACATAAACATGAATTTAACACGCATATCAAACGTGTATTTACTAAAAGTTAAAACTGACTCACTGCATATACGGTATAACATTATGCCTGTTCCAGGTGGTTGCGGGTTGCGCCATCCTTGAAGTGAGACTTGGGACCTACAGTAACCCTGAAGCTAGAACGGCGGACGGCAATAAATGTGACTCACCGTCCTACTGTGATCCTATTACTACTGTCTGCGCAGACTATCCGTACGTACACATTTGACTAAACAATAAGTTTCTAACGTAATCTACATTATATTGAATAGCTTGATACTAATCACGTAATATAAAAAGGATATGAAGCCATGCGAAGTACAGCGAAACCATGTATGCACTCGCCTGTTTAAAACACCAGCCAGTTTATGTGCAATGGTTATCCAACATAAAATCCAAAAAACTGAAAGTGAACCATAATATAAATATAAAACCTTTTGCATAGTTTCAGTGTACATTGTATTTAAAATATATATTTTTCTATACTTATCTTATTGTTTTAGATGTTCAATGTTGTACTCAATCGAGTAGCGAACGCTGGGCGCATTGGCTGTTTCTAGTTTATGAAAACGTTATCTAGAGAGCTCCCGGTCGACCCTGTTTGTATACGTACTTGGTCTCTTCCGCAAGGTGACGTTCTTCTAAATCAAGTCTAATAATTAACGTTTGATCAGCAGTGATGTCTGTGTCAATTTATCTTTTACACTTTGGACCATCTGCTTTAGCATATTTCATTACAATAAACACAATACTTTTTACAGAAGTTCCAGTGCCTGTACAGTGAATAGCGCCCAATCGACAGACTATTACCTGAACACAATCTCGTTCGACTACGGGGCTGTATTTCCCAGCGGGGTCAGCAATCCTATGCAGTTCCAGATGAGTAACTGGCAGGTACGTAACTGGCACATCATTCCACCTCTACTACTGCACAGTTGCACAGTTGGCTATGCCATCAATTATCGTCATTATATCACCATTCAATTGTTGTCGTTCTGTATCCGCAGACCCACGTTTGGCTATGTCATTGCGCATGGTTAGTTGATAACTTCCCCCTCCACCCTCTCTCTCTCTCTCTCTCTCTCTCTCTCTCTCTATCTCTCTCTACTCTCTCTCCTCATCCGTCTCTCTATCTCTCTCTCTCTCTCTCTCTCTCTCTCTCTCTCTTTCAGATTACTTATCATCGGTATTTAGATATGATAGTAAAATTCAGTAGCATAGAAACAAATGAACATAGAGGAAGACATTGCGAACTAAATTGTTTTAAATTACATAACGGCACTTTACAGGGCTCAGCCAAGATAACGGTGTCCGTTGTTGATAGCGACACATCAAGTGATGCGTCAATGGGCGATACAGAGCTACTGGTGCAGAACATGATTGCAGTGATGGAGTCGGAATCTGTATGGAGAGACGTCGTTTTCACTCCACCTTATCAAACGTGAGTATCCTGGTTCATGCTCATAGTGTCATGTATTCACATTAATTATGTCACATTTATATTATATTTCGATTTACAAAACGGTAATATGAGTTTATGTCATGGTTTGTGAAGATATTGGTGCAATCGTTGACACAAATCACATTCATTACACATACATTTGCAATTTAATATGTTCTTGCAGTCATATTGTGACATATCATTGACCTTTTCACTCTGGCTTGTATCTCTGAGACAGAATGCGAGACAGTTATAGTAAGAACAACGTATTGGTGCCCGTGCATCGATGTGTCAGTGCTCCTTGTCTTTAGGTCACGTACGATGGTATACATACGTGAATTAATGTTATGTATAAAACAGACCGCGAAGTCCATGTAAACAACATTGTGCATACATTATTTTCTCTTCATTTTGTGTAGCATCACTGCCAAAGTTCGAGCCTACTGCTGTGGCAACTACTTCGGCTACAACTGTGCAGTGTTCTGTCAGGCCAGCGATGACAACACCAATGGTCATTATACGTGCGCTTCCGATGGATCCAAAGTCTGCATGCAAGGATGGCAGGGAGGCAGCTGTAATGTACAAATTCCTTCGGTAAGCATTGATTAATTTGTCTTCGTTAGTACTTGTTCATTCCCACATACGCACGTTACAATTACATTTCTGATGCACTCGTGAACATTCGCTCAAATATAACAATTTCATCATAACGTAAACATGAATGGAACACACATATCAAACATGTATTGACTAAAGGTTGAAACTCACTCCCTGCATATACGGTATAACATTATTCCTGTTCCAGGTGGTTGCGGGTTGCGCCATTCTTGAAGTGAGACTGGACACCTACAGTAACCCGGATGCGAGAACGGCGGACGGCAATAAATGTGACTCACCGTCCTACTGTGATCCTATCACTACAGTCTGCGCAGACTACCCGTACGTACACATCTGACTAGGCAATAAGTTACACGTGTACGAAATCTACATTCTAGTGAATAGTTTGATACTATTGACATACTTTAGAGGATATGAAGCAATGTGAAGTATAGCGAAACCTGGTCGCCTGTTCAAAACACCAGCCAGTGTATGTACAATGGTTATATATATGCCATCCAACCTAAACTCTAAATACATGCAGCTGAAAGAGAATCATAATATAAATGACATTTTGCGTAGTTTCAGTCCATTTAAAATATATATCTTTCTATAATAATTTGTTATTATCTTATTATTTTAGATATTCAATGTTGTATTCAATCGAGTAGCGAACGTTGGGCGCATTGGCTGTTTCTAGTTTATGAAAACGTTATCTAGAGAGCTCCCGGTCGACCGTGTTTTTATACGTACTTAGTGTCTTCAGCGATATGAGGTTCGTGTAATAATTAACGTTTGATCAGCAGTGATGTCTGTATCAATTTATCCCAGAGATCACCAAATCGTGTCATACGTTTTGGGCCATCTGCTTTAGCACGTTTCATTTACAATAAACACAATGCCTTTTACAGAAGTTCCACTGCCTGCACAGTGAATAGCGCCCAATCGACTGACTATTACCTGAACACAATCTCGTTCGACTACGGGGCTGTATTTCCCAGCGGGATCAGCAACCCTATGCAGTTCCAGATGAGTAACTGGCAGGTACGCAACTGACGCATCATTGTATCTCTACTACTAGAGTCCCACAGTTGGCTATGTCAACAATTATCTTCAGTATGTCACCATTCAATTGTTGTCGATCTATATCCGCAGACCCACGGTTGGCTATGCCAATCCGCATGATTATCTATATCTCTCTCTCGTCTCTGTCTCTGTCTCTGTCTCTGTCTCTGTCTCTGTCTCTGTCTCTCTCTCTGTCGCTCTCTCTCTCTCTCTCTCATGATATATCTATGATAGAAACACATGAACGTAAAGGAAGACAAATGTAGAGTAAATGTTTTCAAATACATAGCGACACTTTACAGGGCGCAGCCAAGATAACGGTGTCCGTGGTAGATAGCGACACATCAAGTGATGCGTCAATGGGCGATACTGAGCTACTGGTACAGAACATGATTGCTGTGAGGGAGTCGGAATCTGTATGGAGAGACGTGGTCTTCACTCCACCTTATCAAGTGTAAGTATCATGGTACTTTCTCATAATGTCATTACGTAAATATGAACTCTCGTATGTATTACTGTTTTCCTGAATTTTAATTTTAACTCGGATGTCGGCCGAAGGATTGTCTTTGTTAATTGTACATTCTACAGTCAAACCTGTGAATAAAGTCCAGCCATGGGAAGAACAATCTGGCCTTTGTTCACACGTGGTCTGTGTTTATAGGTTCATTTATGTAGTAATTGAATAATTGGCAAAACAAAGGTGTGGCTGCTATTGACAGGTAATGCTATTCGTAGGTGGCCTCTAGCACAGGTTCGACTGTATTAATTCGGTGATATTTACATTTAATTTCGATTAAACCGGTTTTGGACGGAATTTATGTGATGGAATGGCTGTGACGATATTGTTCAATCGTGGACAGAAATAAAAAAATGTACGACAGCAGATGCATTTGCAATTTATAATTTTCTTGCAGTCATTTTGAGAGACAGGAATGACCTTTTTATTTTGTCTTGTATTTTGACGCGATGATTGATTCACTATTCTCTTTGAGACAGAATGCGGAATATAGTTATAGAAATACAAACCGGGTGTCCGTGCACCCGGTCTGTATATCCAGAATGCTGTCGACGGTATACATGAAATTCCTGCTCACTTGCTCTGGCCTGTTAATGTTACGTATATTGAATGTGGACTGTGGCTCGGTAATCAGAATAGACACTTGCATGTATATATATTTATTATATGCATATAATAATACATTCCTGAAAAATAGAAAACGGTATACACACACATAGACAACAGCTTCCATGTATACAACATTGTGAATGCATCATTTTATTATCTATCATATTTTGTAGAATCACGGCCAAGGTTCGAGCCTACTGCTGTGACAACTACTACGGCTACAACTGTGCAGTGTTCTGTCGGGCGACCGATGACAACACCAATGGTCATTACACGTGTGCTTCTGGTGGCTCGAAGCTGTGTATGCAAGGATGGATGGGAGACAACTGCAATGTGCAAATTCCTACGGTACTATTATATTATAGTATACCATATTATATGATACAACTGAGTGTACAACTTGTGTATGCCTTCATAATCAATTTCACTGTGTATAAACACATACTTTAATGGTACAGCACTTGCACACATATGATAATGTATACCAGATGCTGACATATTTTCCCGAAAGTTTCCGCCTATACAACGTAACATTTGAGACTGATTACATGACTGATATGTACCACATGACGGTATTCCTGTTCCAGGTGGTCGCTGGCTGCGCCATTCTAGAAGTGAGACTGGAGACTTACAGTAACCCGGAGGCGAGAACGGCGGATGGCAATACATGTGATTCACCGTCCTACTGTGACCCTATTACTACTGTCTGCGCAGACTATCCGTACGTACACATCTGAATAAGCATGAGTTACATAGGCAATTTATATTCCAGTGATTAGTTTTACACAAGACACGTAATATAGAGGATGTACAACAATGCGAAATCCCGCGAAACCTAGTATGCATTCGCCTGTGTACATTAGCCACTGAATGTGCAATGTGTATTACAATCTAAATAGCTGAAACAATGTTCGTAATATAAATACTATTTTCAATAGTTTCAGTCCATGTATAACTGTGATTGTTTCTATTATTGCCTTTAAGTTATTGTTTTCGAAGTAATATATCTACTAATCCAATGAGTAGTTAATGCGAACATTATGGCGCACCAACTGTTTATAGTTAATTACAGATTTAATTGCTTGACTATGTCTAGTAACTATGTATAGAGCTGTCGGTCGACCATGTTTGTGTAAGTACTTCGTCTCTTCAGTGATGTGTTTTTCCAAAAGAAAACAATATAATATTTAAATATTTAACGGTTGCTTAACAGTGACGTCTGTGTCGGTCTTCGAGATCACAAACTCAGGGCGTACCCTATGGATTGCCTGCTTCATTCAGTATGCATCATTTAAAATTAACACACTTATATTTTACAGAAGTTCGACTGCCTGTACGGTGAACAGCGCGCAATCTACTTATTATTATCTGAATACAATCTCGTTCGACTACGGCGCTGTATTTCCCAGTGGCATCAGCAATCCCATGCAGTTTCAGATGAACAACTGGCAGGTAAGTGACTGAAACATTTGGTGAATATCTACTAATGGAGTCCCACATATGGCTATGTCATCAATGATCGGAAGTATGATATCACCATTCAATTGTTGTCGATCTATATCATGATACCCTCATTCGGTTATGCCATTGAGCATGACTAGCTGATAATGCCCCCGCCCCCCCTCTCTCTCTCTCTCTCTCTCTCTCTCTCTCTCTCTCTCTCTCTCTCTCTCTCTCTCTCTCTGTGAGTTGTATTAGTATCAGTGTATACAATGTGTATAAACTGTGAATTTCAGCAGAACAGATACGAATGAAAGTAAAGAAGGTCAAATGTGAATTAAAAATATTTTCATTCACATAACTGCACTTTACAGGGTTCAGCCAAGATAACGGTATCCGTGGTAGATAGCGACACATCAAGTGACGCGTCAATGGGCGATACGGAGCTGCTGGTACAAAACATGATTGCAGTGAGGGAGTCGGAATCTGTATGGAGGGACGTGGTCTTCACTCCGCCTTATCAAGTGTGAGTATCCTGTTGTTTCCGCATCATGTCATTACATACATATTAACTTTCACATGTTTTAATGCACTTCAAATGTAACTCCGATGGCAGCCGAACGATTGGCCTGGTTAATTGTATTACATGTGTCACATTTACATTGAATGTCGACTAACACGGTGCTAGATGGAATTTAGGTAATGTACTATGATATTGGTGCAATAATTGACACAAATCAACTCATTCATTACAAATGCATTCGCAATTTACAATTTTATTGCAGACATGTTGGAAGATAGCATTGGCATTTTCATTTCGTTTTGTATTTTGACGCGATGATTGATTGTCTATGCTCTTTGAGGCAGAATGCGAAACATAGTTATAGCAATAACAACCGGGTGTCCGTGCGTCAGTGTGTCCGTGCACCCGGTCTGGAGATCCAATTTGCTGTCGGCGGTATACATGAACTCCTGCTGACTTTATCTGGTATGTTAATGTTATTACGTAAATTGAATGTGGGCTGTGCTTCGATAGTCAGAATAGACACTGGAATGCATATATCTTTAGTATATGCATATAATAATAAATTCCTAAACACTAGAAAACAGTATACCCGAAAAGAGACAGCAGGGTCCAGGTATACATCATTGCGTATGTCTTATTTTATCATCTACCATTTTTGTAGAATTACGGCCAAGGTTCGAGCCTACTGCTGTAACAACTACTACGGCTACAACTGTGCAGTGTTCTGTCAGGCGAGCGATGATAACATCAATGGTCATTACACGTGTACTTCTGATGGCTCGAAGCTGTGTATGCAAGGATGGATGGGAGACAACTGCAATGTGCAAATTCCTACGGTAATACATGTACTATAATATATTATACTGTTTATGAGAAAGTTGTTTAATATTTGTATGCCTCACCATCAATGTCAATGTGTATAAATATATAATGTTACAGCCTTTCCATAACTGCGATAATGTATTCCAGGTGCTGAAATATTTTTCTGCCGATACAGCGGAAGCCAATTGTTTTAGACTGATTATTTTACACTGATTACCTGACTGGTATGCACCACATGACATTATCCCTGTTCTAGGTGGTCGCGGGTTGCGCCATTCTTGAAGTCAGACTGGAGACCTACAGTAACCCGGAGGCGAGAACGGCGGACGGCAATAAATGTGATTCCCCCTCCTACTGTGACCCTATTACTACTGTCTGCGCAGACTATCCGTAAGTACACATTTGACTAGCATAAGTTACTTACATAATCCACATTGTCGTGATTAGTTTTACACAAGGCATGTAATGTATATGATGTAAAACAATGCAGAATCACGCGAATCCTCGTGTGAACTAGTCTGAATACACCAGCCAGTTTATGTGCAATGTTTATTAAAATTTAAATGTTTAACATAAATACACGTTTCGATAGATTCAGTCCATTTAAATATATATTTTTATTATTATTGCTTTTTTTGTTTTAGAATTAATATTGTCTAATAAAACGGTTAGATGCGAACACTAGCGCATGGGCTGTTTCTAGTTAATTAAAGGCTTAATACAACCCCGCTTGTAATGTATAACTCTTTCTTGCAGTCGCGTTCGTGGATCGCCTGACTATATCTAGTAACTATGTAAGGCTGCGAGTCGACCGTGTATGTATACGTACTTCATCTCTTCAGTGATGTGTTCTTTCAAAACAGGTCAACGATGTAACGTTTGCTTACCAGTGGCTGTGTCGGTTTATCTTGGAGATCAAACCTCAGGGCGTATTCTTTGGCGTATATCATTTACAATGAACACAATTATATTTTACAGAAGTTCTGCTGCCTGTACAGTGAATAATGCTCAATCTACTGACTATTACCTGAACACAATCTCGTTCGACTACGGCGCTGTATTTCCCAGTGGCATCAGCAATCCTATACAGTTCCAGATGAGTAACTGGCAGGTACGTGACTGAAAAATCATTGCACCTCGATTAATGGAGTACCACGGTAGGCTCTGTCATCGATGCTGGTCATTATGTCACCATTCAATTGTTGTCGATCTATATCTGAACACCCACGTTTGGCTATGCTATTGAACATAATCAGTAGATACGCTTAAGTATCTCTCTCTATCTCTCTCTCTCTCTCTCTCTCTCTGAGATGGTTTAGCCGCAGTATTACACATGCGAATGTGAATTTCAGTAGAATAGAAACGAAAACGAATGAACGTAAAGAATGGCAAATGTAATTAAACTGTTTTCAATTACTTATCGGCATTTTACAGGGCGCAGCCAAGATAACGGTATTCGTGGTTGATAGCGACACATCAAGTGATGCGTCAATGGGCCAAACTGAGCTGATGGTACAGAACATGATTGCAGTGAGGGAGTCGGAATCTGTATGGAGAGACGTGGTCTTCACTCCGCCTTATCAAGTGTGAGTATCCTCGTGATTCGTCATAGCGTCCTTAAATGAGTAGTGCAATGTTTGCATAATTTTGTTCGTTGGCTGCCAGACATATCAATTCATATTCCAATAACACAAGTGTCACGTTTCACTAATCTGTGTACGATAATAAAGTTCGGAGTAATTTGTTGATTAATTTTTTTTTCACGTTAATGTGGTCCACTAACTTTGTAAAGTCTTGTGTCAACATCACTGCCCCGGACAGTGTTTTTATAAATATTTATTAAGCACTTAAGCTCTCTTTAGTCTTACGAAGTTTAATGAAATTAACCTACATTCGTTGCCCGTTTCACTAAACAGAGGCAGATCACACAAATGGGTTGGCAGGGTAATTTCAAAAGTATAATTAGTTGAGCGGCTTGCTCACGTTCGTTGTTTCATCTGCTTATGAATAATTTAAACATTTATCTGAAGGTCCGCCTACAATTTGTTTGGTCAGTAGTGGTTTTCACAAGCAAATCGGTTTACCGTCATACGCTCAAAACCGTCTCGTGATATATGCCATCTGTATGTATTCGTGCCCGGCTAGCTCAGTCGGTTAATTAGAGCGATGGTACGGAAAACCAGAGGTACCGGGTTCGGTCCCCGGGCCGGAGCACATTTTTCTCGCCCTGTGACATTTGGCGTCCAACGAGGGACCGTGACTGATATATATACTACCCAAAATGTACCAACAATATGGAATTCAGAGACGAATTAAATATAGAATTCGCGGACGAATTCCAATTTGGCGGAGAAGTATGTCACGGTACGTAACTCACTAGGGGGAGGAAGTGTGCATTCGTGCCCGGCTAGCTCATTCGGTTAGAGCGTTGGTACGGAAAACCAGAGGTACCGGGTTCGAGTCCCAGGCCGGAGCACATTTTTCTAGCCCTCTGACATGTACATGTACAATCATGTTTACAAACATTACGTTACTACTTGTAGAATAAATGCCAAAGTTCGAGCCTACTGCTGTGACAACTACTACGGCTACAACTGTGCAGTATTCTGTCAGGCAACCCATGACAACACCAATGGCCATTACACGTGTACTTCTGATGGCTCGAAAATATGTATGCAAGGATGGCAGGGAGACAACTGCAATGTGAAAATTCCCACGGTAATTATGTTATATACTATACATGCGGTGCAATATATTATTCCTGACATAGATTGTTTTTGTGTAGCATTTCTATCATTCTAGCAGTACACTATTACTCTCATATAACGGCAGATATAGCAACTGATATATTAAATGATACGCCGGCAATGACAGTATACGATTATACCACTTCCACACACCAATTTCGGGCAACGCACCCACACACCCACACACACTCGTCATAATTTCGATTTCAAATGTGAATATCAGTATCGCATATTATGTATTATCAACACCAGCAAGTGGCTTGTTTTCCAATTGTGGTATATCAACATTTATTTTTAGGTTGTTGCGGGTTGTGCCATCCTTGAAGTGAGACTTGGTACCTACAGTAACCCGGAGGCGAGAACGGCGGACGGCAATACATGTGATTCCCCGTCCTACTGTGATCCGGATACAACAGTCTGTGCCGACTACCCGTAAGTACACATCTGTACAAGCATATGTACACGTATATGTACAAGCATCTGTACGCACGCAACATTCTATCGATTAAATTGAATATTATACCATTTAGCGAGTATCCCCTAGCTGATAGGCAATGTGGGATATAGCGTTAGTCCATGTACGTTAGTAACACATTTCATTGTTCAGTAACTCATGAACGCTTCACCGATTTTGATAATATTTTCCCACAATGTGTGTCTAGGGATGGTGAGTTGTCTTACATACGACCCATGTCCGGCCGCCCAAGATCCAGGTCACTGAGGACTTTTGTTCACCATGTTTGTAAGGCAAACATGTTAGTTTTCTTTTCTTTTTTAATCGACCGCTTCATCAATTTTGATAATATTTGATCACATTGTGTGTCTAGGGATGCTGCTTTGTTTCGCATACGACCCACGTCCGACTGCCCAAGATCAAGGTCACTGATGACTTATGTTCACCTTGTTTGTAAGGAAAAAATGTCAAAGTGTGTTTTCTTTTTTTCAATAACTCGTGAACCGCTACAACGATTTTGATAATATTTGGCCACAATGTGTGTCTAGTGATGCTGATTTGTTTTATTTACATACGACCCACGTACGACCGCCCAATATCAAGGTCACTGAGGACTTGATTTTTGATAAATATTGGTGAGATTAATGTTTCAATATTGCTGCTATTCAATATAGCGCTTTATTTGTTCGTTATTGGTGGTCCTTGATCATGCCTGTCATTTCGACAGTAGGTGCGCATTCTGGCTGTTGTTGGCATTTGGTGTGTCCGATTTAGGTTTTTATGCCACCGGCTGTTCGTCCGTCCGTCACACTTTTCGGTTAACCACTTTGTCACAGTTTCTCAAATATGCTACAGGTGGCATCCGCGTTCGACAGACGCATTTCTTGTTCACTATGGTACGATGGGATTGTGCAATGGTCTGTAACAATACGTTCACAGTCCGTGCACAAACAAATAAGTGCAATAAAACCGCACTTCTACTGTATACTTTTCTGGTGTTCGTGTTCGGAAATTATAACGGCTCACTTGACTTCTGCCTTGTAATTAAGGTCCCGCAATGAATCGGCGGTGTCCGTCTGTCCGTCTGTCCGTCTGTCTGTTTGTTTATTTGAAAATGTTTGTAAGAGTTTCTCAAATCGCCTATAATTTCTGTTTGCCTTCAGCTAATATCTTCATATTGCACACATTACTTAGTAACGATACATCCTTCCATATTAATACAATTACCATCGCTATTGATCGTACGTCCGTCCGTCAGACTGTTTCTGTAAGAGTTTCTCAAATATTGCCTATAAGTGCGTCGACAGACCACATGTTCTAGTCTTCAGTTTATCATTTACGTCTCTGATTCTTACAGAAGTTCCACTGCCTGCTCGGTGAACAGCGCCCAATCTACTGGTTATTACCTGAACACAATCTCATACGATTACGGCGTTGTATTTCCCAGTGGAGTCAGCAATCCTATGCAGTTCCAGATGAATAACTGGCAGGTACGTGACTGGCAATCTCAGTTAAGATATATAACTGGTTGCTCCGTCTGGGCTAATATCCTTCTATGCCACTGACCGTTGCCATTATGATAACAACCATATACTTCAAAGCTCGCTCCTATTACTTGTCAACCGAATCTCAAATGTGAAAGTGATATACATTATGGAATGGAAATCAATATAACCGTATAAATAAACGTGTTTGCAAGTATATAACGACACTTTACAGGGTTCAGCCAAGATAACGGTGTCCGTGATTGATAGCGATACATCCAGTGACGCGTCAATGGGCGAAACGGAGCTACTGGTACAGAACATGATTGCAGTGAGGGAGTCGGAATCTGTATGGAGGGATGTGGTCTTTACTCCACCGTATCAAGTGTGAGTACCCCCGTGATTTGTCATAATGCCCGGAAGACTTACAATCACACAACTATATTACTTTGTCGTTCATTTTGCTTGAGTGCATGCAATTTCCATTATGTCATCATATTCGAAATGACCGCAGAACGGAAAACACATTGTCATAAGCAAACAAATATACATAAAAATGGCGGCCCAAATTGTTTTCGTATCACTGGAAATTTGACTTGTTTTGTGCAAAGAGAAGACATGTACACCACGTTTGTGGAAATAACTTACTACACGTGTATACAATACGTCGCCTGTTTGATAGGATAAATGCCAAGGTTCGAGCCTACTGCTGTGACAACTACTACGGCTACAACTGTGCAGTGTTCTGTCAGGCGAGCGATGACAACATCAGTGGTCACTACACGTGTGCTTCTGATGGATCAAAACTATGTATGCAGGGATGGCAAGGAGATGACTGTAATGTTCAAATTCCATCGGTAAGTACATACATAAATTATTCAGCATATTATTCAAACGAAACAAAACAGAAATATTCAAATTGCTATATATCGAAAACTACTCAAAGTAATTGAGTATAAGTTCTCATTTCACATTATGGTATTGTTTCTGAACTGTACTCCGTCTCAGTTATTAACCCTGTGGTGAAGATACAAAAATCAAGATCCAAAAATGAACATGCTGGCGTTAATTGAATGAGGATTGATTCAAAACGAGTCTGGCTGCTTCTATAAATAATGTCGACAGTTTCAGATTGGATTCATTATTGGTACATATACTTACATTTATGCATTCGCGTTTAACTTTGAAGCTTATACTTAAGTAGATTATCAGAAATGTAGTTTAAAGTATAACATGTGGTGAAAAAAAAACGTAACTCCACAAGTATTGAGCAAGATGAAATACATGTTTACGAATTGATAATAACCCGGTGAAAGTGCAAATTAGTCATTGATGTTTGGTAATGTATCATGTAAATCATGTCAGTCAATATGAGAGAGCCAAGTCAGTTATTGTATTTTATCACATGCATTGTATAGAAATGTCATGGTGCTTAGCAAATCGACATGATGGTATACTTCTTTAATTATCCCTTTTTATTGGTCTATGAATTCCGGCAGTTTGATCATGATTCTTTGAAATGTATAAGCTATGGCCTAGATATTTGAAACCGAGGTCCCATCTCTATATGACATTAGATGATGCAGCAACGTTACACACATCCACAAAGGCAATACTATAACTATATGGTTAAACATTTAGATGTCAGTGACACTTACATGAAATGATAGTATGAGAAAATATGTGAACTATTTTAAAAGAACGGTACGTTTTATTGTATTGCACTGTCAATTTGTGCTTCCATACGTCTGTCCGCCCGTCTGTTTATTAACACCGGAATTGGTATAACACAAGTTGACCCTTCCATCTATTGCATGTATGTATGCATTAAAATCATATTACCGAAGACATTCTATTTACAATTATTGTGAAGCTAGAATGTTCGTAAAATAGTTATGTTCCTCAACACGAGGTGAAAAACGTCCTACCGGTGACTACAATTATTGTATATTACAGGTTGTGCCTGGTTGTGCTATCCTTGAACTGAGGTTGGAGACATACAGTAACCCAGAGGCTAGAACGGAAGATGGCAACACATGTGATTCACCATCCTACTGTGATCCTGTTACATCTGTCTGTGCTGATTATCCGTACGTTATTATAGGAATGAATGGTCTTTTTGTGGAATTTATCGGGTAATAAACTTGGAAAAGTCGCGGGAATACTGGACGAAGGCCGGAAGGCCTCGTCCAGTATTCCCGCGACTTTTCCAAGTTTATATCCCCGATAAATTCCACAAAAAGGCCATTCATTCCTTATAATTCCAGCATTTGAAATAAATTCATCAAGAAAATGTGTTTATTTTCCGTTTTCTTAAGAATTATTTTAACTGCGCCTCACGGTTATGGAAAGTAGTTCGGGGTGGGAGTTTACTGGGATATAAATTTTGGACAGAGACTTGCTACGGACCAATCAAATGTTAGGGAATTGTGTAAATATTTTTGTGCTTGAATTATAAGTATTGTAAACATATTACCAAATAAGATTACAAAGGTGAACATAATTAGGATACACTCGATATATTATAGTTTGTGTAGTATGACCCGTTAAGTTATTACAAAACTATTATTCCATCCATCAATTATTATCGTCTCATCTTAGAAACAATGTAGTAATTTGTATTCCATTTCATCTTTTGATATCGTATTATTGTGTTTAGCTGTAATAATGGAACTGAAATTGTCAATATTGAACAGCTTTTTTTTTATATCACTCTCATGTAAGGAAGATGATCAATTTTCCTGGTTATTTATAATAAAGCTACCTTCACATTTGGAACGAACAGCACTGGTCATGCTTTTCTAATATACATACAACTGATATATATGTATAATAAATAACGTTGTTGTTTTCAATCTGATTGCTTTTTATTTAAATTTTACAGAAGTTCCACTGCTTGTACGGTGAATAGCGCCCAGACCACTGGTGAATACCTTAATACAGTCTCATTCAACTATGGGTCTACATTTTCCAACGGAAACAGCAATCCCATGCAGTTCCAGCTGACTAACTGGCAGGTATGTTTCAGAATGTCTTCATCGGCATTACTGAATCCTTAATATTACATGGACAGAGGAACATATTTTGTGCTATTTTTAGTTTATGTTATAATCATTTGCGGTTAAGTGAGTCAATGTAGACATACAGCTGTTGAAAACAATTACAAATACTAGATGTTTTAACTGCTTTAATTATGAAGAAAACTGTTAGTAAACTATGTTTGAAGATCATGTGATTTGAATAATATGCTCTCAAATCTCAGGGTGCAGCGAAGATAACGTTAGCGATGCTTGACAGTGACCCTTCCAGTTATGCGTCAATGGGCAAAACAGCACTGATGGTACAGAACATGATCGCAGTGAGGGAATCAGAATCTGTATGGAAAGACGTCGTGTTTAACCCCCCCTATCAAGTGTGAGTAGCATTTGTTCATTGAATAATCTGGAATGTAATACATACGGTGTTCTAATACCCCTTATGTGAGTATTGCGATTATTCGTAATCCTATTCTAGGGGAAGGGGCCAAGTGACTTGGTGTGGTATGGACCTGGCACCAGGTCAGGTTATTCTAATTTCAGGGCTGAATATATGTTTCTCGATGTAAATATTCCGTTCTGAATTTGGGATTTCCCCCCCCAATGCAGCAGGTTAAAACGGGATTGAACCAGTTTGCCCGACCAGACTGTGTTCTAACATGTCACATGTACTCGATTCATGAGGTTCACATTTAATACACCTGTGTGTGTAAAGTTGTGTGGCTCTCCGCCATGCTTCCATTGTGTGCATGTATATTTGCCTGTGGTCACAGACGCAGTCAATACGGACATACATTTAAGTATAGTTGTCGAAATTCCAGCGGCTATCGAAAATGTTTCTGTGAGCACATGCCCAATTTAAATCTGACGCAAAAGTTTATATTGTGTAACTCCTGTATATTCTGAGAAACTTTTTATCATGCACATGTCAATTAGACCTTACAGAAGAGATCGGATTTGAAAATGAACAGTATTGTGTAATTCGTGCATATACCAACATGTTGCTATTCATACATTGTAGCATCACAGCCAAGGTTCGAGCCTACTGCTGTGACAACTACTACGGCTACAACTGTGCGGTGTTCTGTCAGGCGAGCGATGACAACACCAATGGTCATTATATATGTGCAGCGGATGGTTCTAAAATATGTCGGCAAGGATGGCAGGGAGACAACTGCAACGTGGAACTGCCATGGGTATATACTATTGTGTAACCGTTAGTTTATATGCGATATGTGCGTTTTATTTACAAAACAAAAACTATTACACTTTCTGTATTACATTACATACAATTGCAGAAATTGTATAAATAATACCGGTGTGTCTTCTATTTATGGTTTGACCGCATTCATACATTGACGGTGTGTTCCGTAAGGTTTTCATTTCATTCAGAAATTTGATACGTTACATAATGCACATGTAATTAAATTCAATGTATCGTTGCATCTACACATTACCTGTATTTGGAACACATACGTAGTGTAATGTCGTGTGACAAGGTGACTTGCTTTGCATATTCACTGAAAAATGTTTGTTGCAGTTATGCTAATTTTAACGTACCAGTTATTGCTTAACTGTACATCAACTTTCAAAGTTAATTGCATATTCCCTTATTTGTTATATATAATATTCATGTAAATACAATGCCATTATGTGGATATCCCATCATTTCCCTTCTGATTAGATCGTTGCCGGTTGTGCCATACTGGAGATGCGTCTGGAGACGTACAGCAATCCTCAGGCAAAGGTGGCCGATGGTACATCCTGTGATTCACCCTCGTTATGTGACCCGGATACGAGTGTCTGTGCCGACTATCCGTACGTATATATACGACATGTTTCAATAGTCTGACAGAGATAGAATACATGTATTAAGTACGGCCAAACTATGAACATGTCTGTCATCATTTGGTCGTTTGTCGTAGAATATGTTTAAAGCTTTCATCAGCATAATCTGTGATATTTTCTTTAGTAACTGACATTTGTCTCTCGACATTTCTTATAATTTTTCAAACCACGACGTTACACTTTTTAACCTAATGGAAAATTACATCGACATGAAACTATAGTCTGTTTCACGAAAGCTGCCCAAATTTTACGCCCATATTAACAATTCGAAAACAATATTATTTTCGATAATATTAAATTAAAGGAAAATTTAAGAATGAAACTTCTTTTTATTTCGTGAAATTTGGTCAAATATTGGTTTTATTACGAAAAATTGATTTCTCTACGGGAATTTAACATGGGGGAAAAAGGTAGAGGAGTTGTGGGAGGAGTCAAAAAACGAAATTGGAAATTGACTCCGAAACCTAGCTAGATAGCTTGGAAATGAGCTAAATAAGAAAACAAAAGTTAAATTTTAAAAATCGATCCAGTATTTCTGAAATTCTAAAAAATGTCCCCATGTTAAATCCCCATAGACATCTTCACTCCGTGAAGATGTCTATGGGGATTTAACATGGGGAAATTTTGTTTTCGCAATAAAATCAATATTTGACCAAATTTCACGAAATAAAAAGAAGGCTCATTCTTAAATTTTCCTTTAATTTAATATTATCGAACAAAATATTGTTTTTTAATTGTTTATATGGCCGTAAAATTATGGCAGCTTTCGTGAAACAGACAGTAGTCGCTCAATAGAAGTTGATTTCACATAAAATTACAACACAAGACCTGACATGGTACACTGCAAAAGCGGTTTTATTGGCGTTGTTCATTTGTGTCGATGTTATTACAGCCAGTATTGTCACAGCCAACAAAAAACGCCCCATATACTAGTAATTGGCTTAAGCGAAACGTATGTAACGGCAAAACCGTAAATAATGAATAACAATGCACATATATGTTATCAGTCTTTTATTCTTTCCATTTCTTCTATTCTTGCCATTTAAATAAACCACATGATTACCAATTGGTTTCCTACTTATATTGATTGTATTCCGAAATATTTGAACATTAATGTAAAATTATCCGGCACATGTTAAATATACATTTGCCTTCTACATGTATATACGCGTGTCTCTGTTTCTTCGTCACTATCGTACATATCTGTTATGTGTTATTAATTTATTTCAGACACTCTGTTGCCTGCAGTATCACTAATTCCCAGTCCACGGGACATTACCTCAATACCGTCTCCTTCAACTACGGCGACACCTATCCCAATGGCAAAAGTAATCCGATGTCGTTTTATATGAACCAGTGGCAGGTGAGGTCTTATATTTGTAGAAAGTTTTCTAATTCCGATATGCACTACTTATTTCCGTGGGTAATACATACACTGTATATTCATGTTAGCCTAGAAAAAACATAAATTACATATTTTAAGGTAGATAATTCAGAGCAATTTGAAACAATTTTCACTCTTTCACTACCAGGCATCTGCTAAATTGACTGTGTCGGTCGTTGACATCGATCCATCGAGCTCGGAATCCATGGGGAAAACGGATGTGTCTGTACAGAACCTCATTGCTGTACGGGAACCAGAAGCTGTCTGGAGGGACATCCAGATTGCTTTGCCTTACCAAACGTATGTATCACTGGTTATCATCACTTGAGTTTAGCGTTCATTTTGAATTAATATATAATTATACCAATATCGTATGTCATGATTTCGACAAATGCGATACTAGTATTTTTGGTATGTTTTTCAAATGTCACAGGTTGTGTGTGAAGTAAGTCGAAAGAATAATATTGTATTTGGTATTTAATTATCTAAATGTAACGTTGACATGTTGTTACCTGATACATACTTAGTCGATCTAAGGATGTATAACGTAGATGTAGAACGATTGGTGTTTGTAAGGCAATGATGATTAAACTACAAAAGTGCATTTATGTTGAATACACAATTAATTTATTTTTATTATGTTTATCTAGATTGTATGTGCATGCTTTTCAATGGCAATCTACTGAACTGTACTGAGTTCTAATTATTAAGTACACAGCTGCACGATATATTTTACAGTATCACTGCCAAAGTTCGAGCCTATTGTTGCACGAACTACTACGGCTACAACTGTGCAGTTTACTGTCAATCTCGGGATGACGATGGCAATGGTCACTACACGTGCACCGAGGATGGCTCGAAAATATGTATGCAGGGATGGCAAGGCGACAGATGCACTGACGCAGTGCCGACGGTAATGTTTAAATTATGCTATACATCTACCATTGGTATGTGATTGCGTACATCGATCTTTACTAGCATACATGCCCACGTATTACAAACGTTTATTCAAACACGTAGAGTTAAGATGTAAAGAGTAGATGTACTGCTTCAATTGTATTATTGGATCATCATTTGTATTTAAAATATAATAGGTTCTAAATTATGTTTTGTTTCGATGCCATCTTTTAGTGTTAGAATGCTGTACTTAATTGATAATTTATTTTAACAAGTATATATTTTATTATAATAGTTTGCTGTTGTCATTTACAATAGGAATATTTAAATGCTTTGAGAGCAGCCTTACTAATGAAGTTGAGAATTAGCGAGTATTTTAAAATGCAGTGTCTTATATGTCTGTACTATAGGCAAACATTATCTATATTATTCTATGTTAATCGTGGTAGTATATGTATTGAATATGACACAGTACACACGGTGCATATAGCACATACAAATATGATACTATTTATGTGTTACGTGTATGGGTTCAGTCATGTATTCATATATGTCCCGTGTAACAAAACTGCCGTCGCATGTACTTTCATTTTATTATTGTTATGTATTTTATGATGTGCAGTTGATGAGACGTAAACCGACTTTAATCCTTTATTATATTCTATATTTCAAATGGGGGAATCATAGTGCATATTGATAATTGTATAACTCTTCTATTTTTAATTAGATTGCAGCTGGCTGTGCAATCCTAGAAATGCGTCTGGAGACCTACAGCAATCCTCAGGAAAAGGTGGCCGATGGTACATCCTGTGATTCACCCTCGCTATGTGACCCGGATACAAGTGTCTGTGCCGATTACCCGTACGTATATTGTATTAGTTAGATCCGTGTTGTGAATACCCTTTCGCCTTTCAGTGGCCACTGAAATGACAAATATGTTTCATGTTACCAGTTCCAGACTAATTGTGTCCAGGTATCATATATATGCCGCTTCCATGAATGTGCCTTCCATCATCGCGCTACCAGCTTGTATCGGAAAATCTAATTTTATCACTGTATGCATGTTCCTCATTTCTATTATATTCATCATATGTTTATTTTACCCTCATCATTTGATTGCCTATGTAATCTAATTTTATCATTGCCTACATGTTTATCATTTCTATTGTGTTCATCATATTTTCTATTTTATCCTAATCATTTGAATGCCTACCACATCTAACTTACTGTTTTACTATTAATGTCTTCTTCATCTAAATTGCTTGGCCCTAAATGATACTAATACTATTTTGTGTTGGTGGGCCGTTGACCACCATTCCATTCCATCATATTTTTGATAGTGATCAACAATTTAGTTATATATATCATATCCTTTGATTTTGTTTAGTCATTTTAAATTATGAACATGCAATATTAAGATCATCCAATTACCATTTTCCAGACTATCCATTTCTCAATTCTACTGAATATACGAATATAGATATTTTTGTGGGATTGGGTGGAGTTGCTAAGCGTTTGAAATTGCTGTATCACATATACTCCTGTGTAGTGATTGGATATGTCATACGCAAAATATGTGTTACACATAACATACAAACGGAACATACCTACAAATCCCACACACAATAATATTTTATGTACTTTTATTAGACATGTCTTCTGAGCATTTACTGGAATATTTTAACGCTGCCTGCTATTGTAATATGAAAATGCTTACTCGTACATCTACATTTTCAAACCTGTTATTGTCAGATATTCCGCCGCCTGCAGTGTCCACAGTGCCCAGTCCACGGGACATTATCTTAATACGGTCTCCTTCAACTACGGCGACACCTATCCAAATGGATATAACAATCCAATGAAGTTCCAGATGAGCCAGTGGCAGGTGAGATGCTGTAGTTGTTGGCACATTGTTCATATTGCTTGTTTACAATACATGTAGGTGCAATTACCATTTGCTATAGAATAACACAACTTAACCTATTTGAGATAAGATGAACATAATACACACATGGGTCGATTATAACCGATACATGATTGAACTAGTGTTTCTGGCCATACTTGTAAACGATTCATGGCTGTATACACAATTGATACGTACATCAGTTTCGTAAATAGATTCAGACCATGACGTATGACTATAAATGTGTTACGCATTAACTCAATGCTGTGTTTCTGTTTGACAGGGATCTGCTAAAGTGACAGTATCAGTGGTAGACATCGATCCGTCGAGTTCGGAATCCATGGGCACGACAGCAGTATCCATACAGAACCTTGTTGCTGTTCCAGAATCAGAGGCCATCTGGAGGGATCTTCAGATCTCACTGCCATATCAATCGTAAGCTCATACTGTTTCCACGTCAGATCATGTACGCTGACATTTTCCCGTTGAGCCATGATACTGACGTAAATCGGTAAAGCGTTGTGACGTCGACGAATGACACGTCCGCTAAAGTAGTTTTGAATTCGCTGTGATGTGACCCGGATATGCGTGTCTGGTCAATGCTGGATATGGCACTTTTAGTCGGTATGCATTAGATAATGTAAAGTTGCCTTACCTGATTACATACTACTACAGCGGAACGCGGAACCCCTCTAAACCGGACACTCGGGAAAAGATGGATGTTTAACTTAGATGTATTTCGCTGTTATGTATCTCTGCTTACAATGACTTTTCATGATTACAAAACACTAGCATGTGTCGTGAAGCGCTAACATGTCTGATTTACAGTGGAACATCTCCAAACTGGACACACTGGGGACCTCCCAGGGTGTCCGGTTTAGAGAGGTCCCATTGTATGTTGTTCCAAAGGGACTATAAGAGCTCCGGACAGTGCATATACAGCCATTTACATATCATATTTATATTACATACAAACATGTACACCTGTCAGTTGCTACATGAACCAATATAACATGCTCTTCTTTCATTGAATTAAATGAACATTCAAAAAGTTGTATGCGTAGAAATCCAACACATACAGTTTGACACATTTATTTAATCTGATTCAATCTATTGGCGCCCTAATTAAAAACCTGACACTGTATCTCTTGCTGGTCTTCGACATTTATACAAACGTGCATTGGTATGCACCAGCGTAAACACATTGCGATACAGTAGAGCTGGAAATCACGAGAACGTGTTCAGAAGTTTATGAAATATTTTATTGTTCATAATATACGACTTATTGACTTTGACATTTTCACAATGTGCCATATAACACATGCAAATGGTACAGTAACATTGTATTTCAGTTATGTTGTCAATCTGCTGGTGTGTTCCCTATATTAGAGATTATCTATGAATTGTTTGTTACCTACAGTTAATTATCCACCTCTTTTGTTTATATCAGTGTCCTTCTATATACAATGGGACCTCTCTAAACCGGACACCCTGGGGACCTCCGCAATAATTCAGCTCTCCAAGTTTTGTCATCTTCTATCATGAACGGACACAATAAATTACACCCATCAACATTAAGCACATTGTGGTCTCCAGAATTTCCGGTTTAGAGAGTTCATGCTGAAAACAACTAACTGGTGTTTCCTGTCACTTCTGTATGTGTTCATGAGCATATTAAACCACCTTTTTGTATATAGGATCACCGCCAAGGTTCGGGCTTATTGTTGCGCAAACTACTACGGCTACAACTGTGCAGTTTTCTGTCAGACAAGTGACGACAACATCAATGGCCATTACACATGTAGCGCGGGTGGATCCAAAATATGTATGGCGGGATGGCAGGGAGATGACTGCAATGTACAGATTCCATCGGTATTATTATTATTAATAATAATAGTAGTAGTAGCAGTAGAGTAGTAGTAGTAACAAGTGTATGCGAACAACATTACTTAGTATAACATACATAAATCAATTACCAGTATAACATACATAAATAAATTACCATACTACACATCTATATTAACACTTGACTCCTAAGTAACTGGAATGGATTTTGATATGTTAATTTTGCAACCAATCAAATCGTCACAAAATTATTTTCAGACTAGTCCATTTATGAAAAAGGTGTGATTTTTTGTTCTCAAAAATATGAAAATTACTTGCAAAAAGTGCCGATCCTGATGAGACGCCACTACCCATCCAAGGGTGCAGGTTGGCCGCCCATACAGCCTACCCCACATATGTATTTTGACAGAAACTTGAATGCAAATGTCCTACATATATTTTTTCATATTTCACTTATTATTTTCAAAGAAGTACAGCCATAAGCCGAGAAATATTTTTTGACCAACTCACAATGCCACATACCAATACTTCCCCGTTGTATATTTTCTTACCGTAGCGTAAATATTCATGTCACGGCAAATATTGCCTTTTCATTGCAATGCTACCTTCGATCTTCCATCTCGGTTTGAAAATATTACTGACTATTTTATCAAACGTAGACCAGAACCACTGCAAGAATTATGCAACACATATGTTGACTTACATATATTCATGGTTCTAAAAGGTAGGAGTCATGACTGCGAAACGGGGCATTACAACATTAGGAATAATAGAACCTGATCGCCAAGTTACATCATGCAATTACTATTTTGCTGATGGATAAGTACACGTCAGTGACTGACTACAAAACAACATAGCCACTGATTAAATATCACGATTGGAGTACTCTCATCACAAACATTGAACGGTACCTTTTCTTAAAATACCGGCCCATCACTTTTAAGACACACACCTCGTTTAAAATGCCACTGATTTCTTCCCACAGGTTGCGCCAGGCTGCGCAGTACTTGAACTGAAATTAGAGACCTACAGTAACCCGGAAGCGAGAACCGAAGATGGCAACAAATGTGATTCACCGTCCTATTGTGACCCGATTACATCAGTCTGTGCCGACTACCCGTATGTATTCAGTTAATTCACTGGATAGTAGGTATAAGTAGATCCGCCTTTCTTCGGGCCTGCAGAAATGGGCCTTCTGGGATTTGTGATCAGTGTATCTCCTGATCAAATATCACACTCCTGTAGCACGATAACGAGCTATATTGCTTGTTAGACGCATGATAGGTGTTTCATTGATGGAATGGTGAACAGTGCAGATCCTGATCAGACTGTGGGATGCACAGGCTGAATTGGATCTACACTGGTCACAAAAGTCATAAAACCCATTTCTCCAGTCACAGCCACATATAAGATTTACTTGATATTGCCTTTTATGTACCAGTTCAACTGATGCCAATCATGTCTGGAGGGAAATTCCATCACTCACTTTGCATCTATACATCTCGTATACACTTGTTCTGCAACAGATTACATGTTTCATTTTATGTCTTTATATACTCTGTACATGGTTGTACGTTATGTTTTTGTTTTCCTATACTTTTGTCATATGGCATGGTATGGTTGTATTTTGGGGCTATCGATTTTAGCGCAATGCATGTGTGTCATTGTGATGATAATGTCACTTGTATCCTTATCACAATATTCAATGGTAATTTCGCCACCCCTCCCAACATACGAACTTACGGTGGCAATTCTTAAACAGGTCCTAACATAAAAGAATAAACAAATGCAAATGAAATGCTCTTGCAATGCATATCTTTCTAACATCCTTGTCCCTCGATTATCATGAATTGCTTGTGCTGTGTCCTGTAATTTTAAATGCACGTCAGCAATGTTAAGTTGCAGTGTGTAGTGCGTAAGCGTATCACCGTTCGTTCTTCCAATGATGTTATTCCTTCATCCTTGATGGTTGCCGACACATTTTCACGTTAAACCTATTTTGATATTAATGCATATATCTCTATTTTCTGATGGCAATTCCTTTTTCATCCAGTGGAACTATTCATTGTTTGTTTGTGTGCAAACTTTCATGGTTCAGTACATTGCTTTTGAAACGCTCTTCAGTTAAATTGTTCTTGCATATACATATATTCCATAGCTAATGATAATGTATCTGTATTGTTTTCAGAAGTTCTACCGCATGTTCCGTGAATAGCGCTAAATCAACTGGTGAATACCTGAATACAATATCGTTCAACTATGGCCTTACATTTCCAAATGGAAACAGCAATCCCATGCAGTTCCATATGACTAACTGGCAGGTATGTATGTTAGTCATTTAAATGAGGCGGCTACAGAAACCATAGTAGATGATCAGTACAGCTAGGTTCACAGTTCTTATGCAATAAACATAATATAACACGTTTGTTTGCATGTAATATAATATTAAACTCGCTGACTGAAATTAATACACTCGTTTAATAAATGTCATATTAACTCATTGCCCATTTGAGATCATCCAACTTGCACGATTAGCGCAATCCGTAACGAGCATGCTTCGCACCAATGCGGAACCGAGTTCGATCCTCAGCAGGGGTAGTATTACGAGATGGTATGGTGCTTACCAGACTGGATCACACACCCCAATCTGTGCCAACAAAGGCAAGTGTTCTCGCGCGTGTATAATACATAACGTTTAATGTTATCCTCTATTTATGGAATATATTCAAAGTGCGCGGCCCTCTGTTATACATGTACTTATAATAGTGACGATATTTTTTCCTGATAATGTTCAAATGTTGAAAGAGATATTTGAATCACATGAATGTCTGTTGTTTATATGTATATTTAATTTGTGTAAATTTCAGGGTGCAGCAAAGATAACTCTATCGGTGCTTGATAGTGACCCTTCAAGTACTGCGTCAATGGGAAAGACGGAGCTGATGGTACAGAACATGATCGCAGTGAGGGAATCTGAATCTGTATGGAGTGACGTGGTCTTTAATCCACCTTATCAAGTGTGAGTAAACTTGAAGGAATCTGTAGAAGACGGGGTCTAAGTCCCATAAGGACTCATCGGTCTCGACATGCGACTGTCTGATAATCTTATAGTCATAGTATAATAAGCATTCTGCATTATATAAATACTAGTGTTCTTCACCTGCTGTGTACGTAGATTTACTTTCCAAAGTAACAGCTGGCGCGATGAAGTGATAATGACACATTCTGACTGATTTGCACGACGGTCGGGTGGGACCATAATTCCACATGACTTTAGATAACTATATTATGCAAATTTATTACCAACATCAACTAGTAGCATGTTGCTCCATTACATACAAATTAGACTTGTACATATCTGTGTTGCAGTATAACAGCCAAGGTGCGAGCCTACTGCTGTCAGAACTATTACGGCTACAACTGTGCAGTGTTATGTCAAGCCAGTAATGACGACACCAATGGACATTACACATGTTCTGCGGATGGATCTAAACTCTGCATGGACGGATGGCAGGGAGACAATTGTAATGTGCAAATTCCATCGGTAAGCAACTGAATCTGTGTTCTTTTCGTACAAAACATTTAATTGTTTTGAGAAAACACAAAATAATGTAAGCAAAATTGCATAATGCACTTTACTTATATAGCATTACTGAAGATTAGAACATTTTATTATTTAGATGTGTTTGTGCATAGTTCAGTATACACTCGCGTTTACACCATTTCGCATTAAAACACTCGATTGGCTGTACTGACGATTGCAAGCACAGTACAAACCTACGTGCTACGGATGATATTTTGTAAACGCCATTATATATAATTATACCACAGATTGCCCCAGGATGTGCCATACTTGAACTTAGATTAGAGACATACAGCAATCCTGAGGCGAGAACTGAAGATGGCAATACGTGTGATTCGCCGTCCTACTGCGACCCGGTAACATCAGTGTGTGCCGACTACCCGTAAGTACTCATTACAATCTCTGTTATGAAACTGAACACATCGTTCAAAGGTTCCTTTGTGATTCATTAATCAGATGCCGTCCTTGGTTAATACGTACCACAAAATGTGTTTGGATGTGCTTTCCTCATCAACACAATGTATGCAAATTACGCGTCCCGCCTCGAAGTCACAAGGTTACTGTGTAGAACAAACTAACATATTCAACAGATATGAAATTAAATATAAATTGCATTACCTGAACGGATATGCATTGTTCTACATGTTTTGATATTTCCTATACTCATTAAGTTAAGAAAATAAATTCTAGAGCAAAATTCAACGTATTGTTGAATACATTTATGTATCCATTATTCAAATGCAAACGTATGCATTTTTCGTGTCATATTGTGTCGATTTTATTGTGAATATTGCTGTATCAATACGTTTTGTAATGCTTTGCATATAATTACTTAAGATTCTATTAATATGCGTGTTTTGTATATGGGGATGAAAAACACTTGAAATCACACATGCTGTTGATTTTTCAGACGTATTGTATTTTATTCTGCCTATGATTTCATTTACAGAAGTTCCACAGCATGCTCGGTGAACAGTGCGCAGTCCACAGGAGAGTACTCGAACACAATCTCGTTCAATTACGGGGCGACGTTTGCCAACGGAAACAACAATCCCATGCAGTTCCAGATGAATAACTGGCAGGTTTGTATTGCGTCTTGGTGCTTGAAATATGGGATATCGGCTGATATAAGAGACCTTAGGATATGCATGCTCAGCGTATATCTTATAATATGTGTTCGTTCAATCAAATATTTATCAAAACTATTATTCGTGAGTATGACTAATACCCGATTGTCCAGTTGATCTGGAGCCTCGTTGGTCAAACATGCTTAACATTTTCACCCTCTAAGTAACTGGAATGGATTTTGATATGCTAATTTTGCAACCGATCCAATCGTCACTAAATGGATTAGTCCATTTATGAAAAGGGGTATTTTTGTTCTAAAGAATTTGAAACTTTCTTTCAAAAAGTGTAGGTCCTGATGAGACGGCTCGTTACGAGCTAGCTCATCTGGATCTGCACTGTTTGCATAAACCGCTATACCGGGCTTTTAAGTTCAAAGCGTTAAGGTCCTTTTTCTCAAATAGTGACCATATGCACTTCTCTTATTAGTACTTTCTATGAGAGGCATATATACATGTGTATGGCATGCTACGTCATATGGTACATGGATTAAGCATGATACATGGCGGTATATTATTGAGATGTATCCTTATATTTCATATTCATTTACTCGACAGGGTGCAGCTAAACTAACGTTGTCAATGCTTGATAGTGATCCTTCAAGTTATGCATCAATGGGAACGACGGCGCTAATGGTACAGAACATGATAGCAGTGAGGGAGTCGGAATCTGTATGGAGTGACGTGGTATTTAACCCACCTTATCAAGTGTGAGTATGCTATTACATTGTCAATATAATCCTTGTCGGACGGTTAGTTGATTTGATAGTAAATGTAAACATTGCACGACACATTATTCATTTACTAGGGCATTGTCGTAATGGTCTTGTGCTAAACATATTAACCCATATATTCCGAATACACCTTTAATGGTATGAACTATTTTAAATATTTTATTTTTATTTTCCTTATTTCTCAGTGAAAGTATATGTTGTGACCAGTCATTTGAACCGACTCGACGACGACGGTTCAAATGGTGGTCACGACATATACTGCTAAGCACATATAAAGAAAATATTTAGAATTGTTCACAACAAAATGACATATCCTCAAGATTAAATGGGTTAATACCACTGAAATTGCAATAGAATAGCAACAACATTACCGAGGGTACCATTGCGCTAATTTGAAATTATATGATTTATGCGTTTGATATACACAAATATTTGCATTGGTATCGTTACATGTACATACACGTAATAGGCAATAATTCCAGCACACAAATATTTACACAATTCCCTAACATTTGATTGGTCCGTATCAAGTATATGTCCAACATTTATATCCCAGTAAACTCCCATGCCGAACTACTTTCTGTAACCGTCAGGCGCAGTTAAAATAATTCTTAAGAAAACGGAAAATAAACACATTTTCTTGATGAATTTATTTCAAATGCTGGAATTATAAGGAATGAATTGCCTTTTTATTGAATTTATCGGGGATATAAACTTGGAAAAGTCGCGGGAATACTGGACGAGGCAGGCCTTCCGCCATTCATTCCTATAATGCATCTCCGCATTAACATATTAGGCATTAATGTGGTTTACAATGTACTTGAGCCACATTTGTATACGATATACATGTGAGTTTTCCCCTGTATAAAATATGGGTGCGTATATGTATTTTAGAATCACTGCGAAAGTGCGAGCCTACTGTTGTTCAAACTACTACGGCTACAACTGCGCGGTGTTCTGTCAAACCAGCGATGACAACTTCAATGGACATTACACGTGTTCAACAGATGGATCTAAGATATGTATGGATGGATGGCAGGGAGATGACTGCAATATGCCAATTCCTTCGGTAAGCATTACTCGGAGATTTAATCAGTATGAACACTGGACAGCTACTAACGTCACTTAGTTGGACACATTTTTCCACACATTTAGGCATAGCTAATTTATATAATGCTACTTTACCTAATATTGAATATACATTTTAAATTCAAGCCTGGATGTTTAGTAAGGAAATATGGATTAACATTTAGAGCATGTCTTTGGTTTGCATGTCTTATATTGTCTTTAATTTTGTTTCATCCGCATTCTAGCCTTTATACATACATCTGTTCTCCTGTTCAGTAGGTATTGTAGCATGTGTATTGTGCGATTTGTTTCACGGCCGCAATAGCGATATAACGTACTTGTCTAGCAGTAGAATGTATTTTCGAAACATAACAAGTTTCGGTTTAAATTTCTAATGAATGAGCAGAATCAGAGATATTAGCTGCACGTCGTAACGTCTTTTGAACAACAGGTTGCGCCAGGCTGTGCGATTCTGGAACTGAAACTGGAGACATACAACAATCCCGAGGCGAGAACCGAAGATGGCAACAAATGTGATTCGCCGTCCTACTGTGATCCGATCACATCGGTGTGTGCCGACTACCCGTAAGTAATGAATTATGCCATATAATAATATATTCCGCTATAGTGATCGAAAATACACCACATATACATGTGTGATTATTATAATCGTAATTACGTGATAGTCAGTATCTTCTTTAACATGTTAATGTAATATATGCAGTGTAAGTTATTGTCAGTGTATTCATAATGCATTTTGCATAATGCGGTGTTTCAGTTTTTCGTTTGGTACAATAGTATTTTCTCATAACCTTTTCATTTTGCAGAAGTTCTGTGGAGTGTACTGTGAATAGTCCACAATCGACAGGAGAATACTCGAACACAATCTCCTTTAACTACGGCGCCACATTTCCCAGTGGAAATAGCAATCCCATGCAGTTCCAGATGAATAACTGGCAGGTACGTACTAGTGTATACCGGCATCTTAGCCCTTTCAATCCAAACTAACTGGAATGCACTGTGATTTGTTAATTGTCCGACCATACCATTCATCACAAAATGATTTTCAGACTAGTCCATTTATGAAAAAGTGATATTTTTGTTCTTAAAAAAAAATACTTGCAAAAAGTGCCGATCCTGTGGAGTTGGCTTGTCACGAGCCAGTTCAACTGGTTCCACACTGTTTGCAAGCACCTCTACACAGGTATGCAGTGTTGAAATGGTTAAGTAGTGTATTTCTTACGATTTCGCTTTATATTATTCTAGACCAATATGTAATATATCATAGGTTTTTATTTACAATTATTTTACTTTGATTTCAAAGCAATATATTAGGCAACTGAAAACACAGTAGTGTGTAGATTTAAGCTTATTGAATTCCAGTAAACATGGTAACAGTATTTTCTTTTTAAAATACATCTTTTATATTTTCACGAAATACGGACTCGATTAGCTTCACATTTTGTTGAATGTGTTTCGCAGGGTGTAGCGAGGATAACGATGTCCGTCCTTGATAGCGATCCCTCCAGTACTGCCTCAATGGGCAAGACGGCTCTGATGGTACAGAACATGCTAGCAGTGAGGGAATCTGAATCTGTATGGAGAGATATTGTCTTCAACCCGCCATACCAAGTGTGAGTATGCTATTACATTGTCAATAGAATACTTGTCGGACGGTTGCTGATTTGATAGTCAATTTAATGGGCACATTTAAAGTGTGAGTTGAGTACATGTATTAACCAACCACCCCCCCCCCCACCCCCATTATCCATTTGAATTGACTATTAACCCGCATTACCAAGTGTGAGCTGAGTATTTTGTAATGTTTTTGCTTATTTTATTTGCATACTAGTATGTATTTTGCTTTGCTAATGTGTTCATATCACAGAGCACCCATCACTGTTTTCACATGGACACGAAATTTACTGACAGTATCAGACACATCTTTTCTACACTCCCGGAATAATCTAGCATATATGAGACAAGTCATGGATTTTTTTGCCGAAGTAGATGTACGATTTTTCATTACAATATTAGACAGAAAGTGTGATACTCTCTGTAAATGACGTCGGAAATTGACATTGTCCAGTAGCCTATTTCACCAAAATATGCAAATTATCTTGCTAAGTACACTTTGTGGGAGAACTTTTCAATTTAATGATAATTTTTAAAAATTATATTATACTGAATTTATTACATTATCATAGCCATTTTGACTGTGATAATGTAATAAAGTCCGTATAATAAATAAGTTTGCATACTTTTAATCATAAAATACATACAGTCGTTAGTTGTATATGAAATTATGCATTTTGGGAAAATATATGATTACTTCCTCAAAGTATGCTTAGCTAGATAAGTATACTTTATGCAATTTTGATGAAATCGGCTACAGAGCAAATGCGGAATTCTATTATTTTATTCCGCATTTGCTTTGAATATTTTGAACATTTTCACGAGAATAATCAGATACCGCATATTTATCATCTTATGTACACACTTACATGGTTTGTCTCATATATATTTGTAGAATCACGGCCAAGGTTCGAGCCTACTGCTGTGACAACTACTACGGCTACAACTGTGCAGTGTTCTGTCAGGCGAGCGATGACAACATCAATGGCCATTACACGTGTACTTCTGACGGCTCGAAAATATGCAGAGCAGGCTGGATGGGAGACAACTGCAATGTCCAAATTCCTACAGTAATAATTTATCTATAATATTTTATGAGAAAGATGTATAACTTTTGTATGCTTTCATCATTTTACTATAAATACATAGTATATATATATGTTATAGCACTTTCATAACTATGCTAATGTACACTAGGTGCTGACATAGATTACCAACGTTTTCTGCCAATACAACGTAAGCCGACATTTGAGACCCAGTGCTCGAATGGCATGTATCACATAACAATATTCCTGTTTCAGGTGGTTGCGGGTTGCGCAATCCTTGAAGTGAGACTTGGGACATACAGTAACCCGGAGGCGAGAACGGCGGATGGCAATAAATGTGATTCCCCGTCCTACTGTGACCCTATTACTACTGTCTGCGCGGACTATCCGTACGTACACATCTAAGCATACATTACCTACGCAATCTACATTCTAATACTCCGTTTTACACAATGCATGTACTATAGACGATGTAAAACAATGCGAATACGAAACCTGGTAAGCATACACCAGCCTGTTTATGTGCAATTTTTATTAACACATAAATAGCTGAATCAGTTTCCATAATATAAATATATTTTTTAATACATGTAGTTTCCGTTAATTTTAAAATATATTGCCTTATTGGTTTAGCAGTAATATTTTCTAATCCAATGAATAGATAGATGCAATTTTAATGCGCACCAGCTGCTTCTAGTTAATTAAAGGCTATACCACCGCGCTAGCAATGTTTACTTTTTATGCCCCACCGAGACAGTGGAGGGATTTAGTGTTACCTGTGTCCCGTCCATCCGTCACAAAACTTTAACAGTCCGGTAAATGTCTTATGATTTATGTTTCCTTGCATGGATCTGCTTCATAGTACATGCATCCATTACTCTAATGGTCCTCCAGCGCCCTGTGACAACTCCACGTTCGTCCCTCCCCCGCTAAACACAGGGTCAATGTCACATACTTCGTGAGTCAAAAACGTTAACGCTCTGGTAAATGTCTTATAATTTCTGTTTCCTTGCACGGATCTGCTTCATATTTCGTATAGGAATGGATTGTGGCATAGGGGTTAGAACACCTGACTTTCGATCCGGAGGTTGTGGGTTAAAACCTCAAGTCTGATATGGAATGTTTGATTAACAGATACGTCTGTGTCAGTTGATTGTAAAGATCGCAAGCTCGCGGCGTACACTATGGATTGTTTTCTTCGACGTCACAAACTCACGGCGTACGCTATTGATTGCCTTCTTCAGCATGTATCATTTAAAATGAACACAACTATATTTTACAGAAGTTCCGCTGCCTGTTCGGTGAACAGCGCGCAATCTACTGATTATTACCTGAATACCATCTCGTTCGACTACGGCGCTGTATTTCCCAGTGGCATCAGCAATCCCATGCAGTTCCAAATGAACAACTGGCAGGTACGTGGCTGAAACATCTGGTGTACATCTACTAATGGAGTCCCGCGGTTGGCTACGTGATCAATGATCGGAAATATGATATCATCATTCAATTGTTTTCGATCTATATCCTGAGTCCCACGTTTGGCTATGCCATTGAGAATGGCCAGTTGATAACGGGTTCTCTCTCTCTCTCTCTCTCTCTCTCTCTCTCTCTCTCTCTCTCTCTCTCTCTCTCTCTCTCTCTCTCTCTCTCTCCTCTCTCTCATCTCTCTCTCTCTCTCTCTCTCTGACTGAGATAGCTTAGCCTCAGTATTGCAAATTCGAACGTGAATAACAGTAGAAATCAAAACAAATGAACATAAAGGAAGACAAATGTAAAGTAAATGTTTTCAAATACATGACGGCACTTTACAGGGTGCAGCCAAGATAACGGTGTCCGTGGTAGATAGCGACACATCAAGTGACGCGTCAATGGGCGATACGGAGCTACTGGTACAGAACATGATTGCAGTGAGGGAGTCGGAATCTGTATGGAGAGACGTGGTCTTCACTCCACCTTATCAAGTGTAAGTATTCTGGTACTTTCTCATAATGTCATTACATAAATATTAACCCGTGTATGCAATTTTAACTCGAATTTCAGTCGAAAGATTGTCATCGTTAATTGTGTTACGTATGCGACATTTACATTTAATTTAGATTAAACGGGTTTTTTGACTGACGGAATTTTGACGATATTGTTACAATCGTTGACACAAAAACAAAAATTACAGATGCATTTGCAATTTACAATTTTCTTGCAGTCTTGTTGAGATACAGCATTGACCGTTTTATTCTGTCTTCTATATTTTGAAGCGATGATTGATTCTCTTTGAGGCAGAATGCGAGACCTACTTATAGCAATAACAACCGGGTGTCCGTGCGTCAGTGCGTCCGTGCACCCGGTATGTAGATCCAGTATGCTGTCGGCGGTATACATGAACTCTTGCTCACTTGCCCAGCTCTGGTGTATTGAAAGTGGGCTGTTCTTCGATAGTCAAAATTGACACTGGCATGTATAATTCTTGAGTATATGCATATAATAATACATTCCTGAAAACGGAAAAACGGTGTATGCACAAATAGACAAGTCTTCATGTATATTTTATTGCGAATGCATTACTTTTTCATCTACCATCTTTTGTAGAATCACTGCCAAGGTTCGAGCCTACTGCTGTGACAACTACTACGGCTACAACTGTGCAGTGGTCTGTCAGGCGAGCGATGACAACATCAATGGCCATTACACGTGTACTTCTGACGGCTCGAAAATATGCAGAGCAGGCTGGATGGGAGACAACTGCAATGTCCAAATTCCTAGAGTAATAATTTATCTATAATATTTTATGAGAAAGATGTATAACTTTTGTATGCTTTCATCATTTTACTATAAATACATAGTATATATATATATTATAGCACTTTCATAACTATGCTAATGTACACTAGGTGCTGACATAGATTACCAACGTTTTCTGCCAATACAACGTAAGCCGACATTTGAGACCCAGTGCTCGAATGGCATGTATCACATAACATTATTCCTGTTTCAGGTGGTTGCGGGTTGCGCAATCCTTGAAGTGAGACTTGGGACCTACAGTAACCCGGAGGCGAGAACGGCGGATGGCAATAAATGTGATTCCCCGTCCTACTGTGACCCTATTACTACTGTCTGCGCGGACTATCCGTACGTACACATCTAAGCATACATTACCTACGCAATCTACATTCTAATACTCCGTTTTACATAATGCATGTACTATAGACGATGTAAAACAATGCGAATACGAAACCTGGTAAGCATACACCAGCCTGTTTATGTGCAATTTTTATTAACACATAAATAGCTGAATCAGTTTCCATAATATAAATATATTTTTTAATACATGTAGTTTCCGTTAATTTTAAAATATATTGCCTTATTGGTTTAGCAGTAATATTTTCTAATCCAATGAATAGTTAGATGCAATTTTAGTGCGCACCAGCTGCTTCTAGTTAATTAAAGGCTATACCACCGCGCTAGCAATGTTTACTTTTTATGCCCCACCGAGACAGTGAAGGGATTTAGTGTTACCTGTGTCCCGTCCATCCGTCACAAAACTTTAACAGTCCGGTAAATGTCTTATGATTTATGTTTCCTTGCATGGATCTGCTTCATATTACATGCATCCATTACTCTAATGGTCCTACACCGCCTTGTGACGACTCCACGTTCGTCCCTCCCCCGCTAAGCACAGAGTCAATGTCACATACTTCGTGAGTCAAACACGTTAACGCTCTGGTAAATGTCTTATAATTTCTGTTTCCTTGCACGGATCTGCTTCATATTTCAAATAGGAATGGATTGTGGCATAGGGGTTAGAACACCTGACTTTCATTCCGGAGGTTGTGGGCTAAAACCTCAAGTCTGATATGGAATGTTTGCTTAACAGATACGTCTGTGTCAGTTGATTGTAAAGATCGCAAGCTCTCGGCGTACACTATGGATTGTTTTCTTCGACGTCACAAACTCACGGCGTACGCTATTGATTGCCTTCTTCAGCATGTATCATTTAAAATGAACACAACTATATTTTACAGAAGTTCCGCTGCCTGTTCGGTGAACAGCGCGCAATCTACTGATTATTACCTGAATACCATCTCGTTCGACTACGGCGCTGTATTTCCCAGTGGCATCAGCAATCCTATGCTGTTCCAGATGAACAACTGGCAGGTACGTGACTGAAACATCTGGTGTACATCTAATAATTGAGTCCCACAGTTGGCTACGTCATCAATCATCGGAAATATATCACCATTCAATTGTTGGCGATCAATATCCTGAGACCCATGTTTGGCTACGCCATTGAGAATGGCCAGTTGAGAACCCCCCCCCCCCCCTCTCTCTCTATGTCTCTCTCTCTCTCTGCCTCTCTGTCTCTGTCTCTCTCTGTCTCTCTGTCTCTCTGTCTCTCTGTCTCTCTGTCTCTCTGTCTCTGTCTCTCTGTATCTCTGTATCTCTGTCTTTGTCTCTGTATCTGTCTCTGTCTCTCTCTCTCTCAGATAGCTTAGCTTCAGTATTGCAAATGCGAATGTGAATTTCTGTAGAAATAGAAACAAATGAACGTAAAGAAAACAAATGTAAAAGTAAATTGCTTTAACATACATTACGGCACATTACAGGGCGCAGCCAAGATAACGGTGTCCGTGGTAGATAGCGACACATCAAGTGACGCGTCAATGGGCGATACGGAGCTACTGGTACAGAACATGATTGCAGTGAGGGAGTCGGAATCTGTATGGAGAGACGTGGTCTTCACTCCACCTTATCAAGTGTAAGTATTCTGGTACTTTCTCATAATGTCATTACATAAATATTAACCCTTGTATGTATTATCGTTTTTCCTACATTTTAATTTTAGCTCAGACATGTCGGCCGAAAGATTTTCTTTCTTAATTGTGTTAATTTACATTTAATTTCGATTAAACCGGTTGTTTTTTTTGCGGAATTTGGACGATGACACAAATAAAGAAATATTACAGATGCATTTGCAATTTATAATTTTATTTCAGTCGTTTTGAGATACAACATTGACCTTTTTATTTTGTCTTGTATTTTGACGCGATGATTGATTCTCTTTGAGGCAGAATGCGAGACCTACTTATAGCAATAACAAGCGGGTGTCCGTGCGTCATTGTCTCCGTGCACCCGGTATGTTGACCCAGAATGCTGTCGGTGGTATACATGAACTCCTGCTCACTTGCCCAGGTCTGGTGTATTACATTAATGTTATTATGTATATTGAATGTGGCTGTTCTTCGATAGTCAAAATTGACATTGGCATGTATATATCTTGAGCAGTTGCATATAATAATACATTCAGGAAAACTAGAAAACGTTATATACGCAAATAGACAACAGTCTCCAGGTATACAACATTCATTGTGAATGCATTCATTTATCATCTACCATCTTTTGTAGAATCACGGCCAAGGTTCGAGCCTACTGCTGTGGCAACTACTACGGCTACAACTGTGCAGTGTTCTGTCAGGCGAGCGATGACAACATCAATGGCCATTACACGTGTACTTCTGATGGCTCGAAAATCTGCAAAGCAGGCTGGATGGGAGACAATTGCAATGTCCAAATTCCTACGGTAATAATTTATCTATAATATTTTATATGAGAAAGATGTATAACTTCTGTATGCTTTCATAATTTATTTCACTATAGCTACATAATATAATGTTATAGTTCTTGCATGACTATACTAATGTATACTAGGTGCTGACATATATTTCCAAAGTTTTCTGTCAATACAACGTAAGCCGACATTTGAGACCGAGTACTCGAATGACATGTATCACATAACACTATTCCTGTTTCAGGTGGTTGCGGGTTGCGCCATCCTTGAAATGAGACTTGAGACCTACAGTAACCCGGAGGCGAGAACGGCGGATGGCAATAAATGTGATTCCCCGTCCTACTGTGACCCTATTACTACTGTCTGCGCGGACTATCCGTACGTACACATCTAAGCATACATTACCTACTCAATCTACATTATAATACTCCGTTTTACACAAGGCATGTAACATAGACGATGCAAAACAATGCGAACACGAAACCTGGTAAGCATACATCGGCCAGTTTATGTGCAATGTTTATTAACCCCTAACTAGCTTAAACAATTTTCAGAACATAAATACACGTTTTAGTACATTCATTTTAAAATATATTGCCTTATTGGTTTAGAAGTAATTTCTTCTAAGCCAATAAATAGTTAGATACAACATTAATGCGCACCAGCTGCTTCTAGTTAATTAAAGGCTATACAACTGCACTTGCAATGTCTACATTGTATGCCCCACCAAGATAGTGGCGGGAGCATTTAGTGTTACCCGTGTCACGTCCGTCCATCACAAAACTTTAACAGTCGGTTAAATGTCTTACGATTTTTGTTTCCTTGCATGGATCTGCTTCATAGTTAATGCACGCATTGCTCTAATGGTCGTCTACCGCTCTGTGATGAATACACGTTCGTCACGCCCCCGATAAGCCCGGAGTCAAGGTCACACACTTAGTGCTTCAACAAACTTTAACGCTGGGGTAAATATTTTATCTGATCAGTGTAAGGAATTTCTGTTTCCTTGCACTAATCTGATTCATGTTTCATACACGCATTGCTCTAATGGCATCAGGCCCATTTTATACTGTCAAAGCAGTAAGTGGGTCACCCGTGTTCTACGAACAACATTTCTACTTCTGGTAGTCGTGTTCGATGATTATCATGAATCGCCTGACTATGTCTAGTAACGATGTAGAGAGCTGCCAGTCTAGCTTGTTTGTGCAAGTACTTAGTCTCTTCAGTGATGTCTTCTTCCGAATCAAGAGTGATATCTTTTTGAGTTTGATTACCAGTTACATCTCTGTCAGTTGACCTTAGAGATCACAAGCCATCGGCGTACGTTATGGATTGCCTTCTTAGAGATCACAAACTCACGGCGTATGCTATGGATTGTCTTCTTCAGCATGTATAATTTAACATGAACACACATATTTTACAGAAGTTCCACTGCCTGTACGGTGAACAGTGCGCAATCTACTGATTATTACCTGAATACTATCTCGTTCGACTACGGCGCTGTATTTCCCAGTGGCATCAGCAATCCCATGCAGTTCCAAATGAACAACTGGCAGGTACGTGACTGAAACATCTGGTGTACATCTACTAATGGAGTCCCGCGGTTGGCTACGTCATCAATGATCGGAAATATGATATCATCATTCAATTGTTTTCCGATCTATATCCTGAGTCCCACGTTTGGCTATGCCATTGAGAATGGCCAGTTGATAACGGGTCTCTCTCTCTCTCTCTCTCTCTCTCTCTCTCTCTCTCTCTCTCTCTCTCTCTGACTGAGATAGCTTAGCCTCAGTATTGCAAATTCGAACGTGAATTACAGTAGAAATCAAAACAAATGAACGTAAAGGAAGACAAATGTAAAGTAAATGTTTTCAAATACATGACGGCACTTTACAGGGTGCAGCCAAGATAACGGTGTCCGTGGTAGATAGCGACACATCAAGTGACGCGTCAATGGGCAATACGGAGCTACTGGTACAGAACATGATTGCAGTGAGGGAGTCGGAATCTGTATGGAGAGACGTGGTCTTCACTCCACCTTATCAAGTGTAAGTATTCTGGTACTTTCTCATAATGTCATTACATAAATATTAACCCGTGTATGTAATTTTAACTCGAATTTCAGTCGAAAGATTGTCATCGTTAATTGTGTTACGTATGCGACATTTACATTTAATTTCGATTAAACGGGTTTTTTGACTGACGTAATTTTGACGATTTTGTTACAATCGTTGACACAAAAACAAAAATGACAGATGCATTTGCAATTTATAATTTTCTTGCAGTCTTGTTGAGATACAGCATTGACCGTTTTATTCTGTCTTCTATATTTTGAAGCGATGATTGATTCTATTTGAGGCAGAATGCGAGATCTACTTATAGCAATAACAACCGGGTGTCCGTGCGTCAGTGTGTCTGTGCACCCGGTATGTAGATCCAGTATGCTGTCGGCGGTATACATGAACTCCTGCTCACCTGCCCAGCTCTGGTGTATTGAAAGTGGGCTGTTCTTCGATAGTCAAAATTGACACTGGCATGTATAATTCTTGAGTATATGCATATAATAATACATTCCTGAAAACTGAAAAACGGTGTATGCACAAATAGACAAGTCTTCATGTATATTTTATTGTGAATGCATTACTTTTTCATCTACCATCTTTTGTAGAATCACTGCCAAGGTTCGAGCCTACTGCTGTGACAGCTACTACGGCTACAACTGTGCAGTGTTCTGTCAGGCGAGCGATGATAACAGCAATGGTCATTACACGTGTACTTCTGATGGCTCGAAAATATGTATGCAGGGATGGCAAGGAGACAACTGCAATTTTCAAATTCCTACGGTAATAATTTATCTATAATATTTTATATGAGAAAGATGTATCATTTATGTTGCTTTCATCATTTATTTCACTATAAATACATAATAAATGTTATTGATCTTGCATGACTATGCTAATGTACACTAGGTGCTGACATAGATTTTCTGCCGATACAGCGTAAGCCGACATTTGAAACCGAATACTCGAATGACATGTATCACATAACATTATTCCTGTTTCAGGTGGTTGCTGGTTGCGCCATCTTTGAGGTGAGACTTGGGACCTACAGTAACCCGGAGGCGAGGACGGCGGACGGCAATAAATGTGATTCCCCGTCCTACTGTGATCCTATTACTACCGTCTGCGCGGATTACCCGTACGTACACATCTGACTAAGCATAATTTACCTACGCAATCTACATTCTTAATGATTAGTTTTACACTAGGCATGTAATATAGACGATATAAAACAATGCGAAAACAAAACCTGGCAAGCATACACCAGCCAGTTTATGTTTAATGTGTATTAACACCTAAATAGCTGAAACAATTTCATAATATAAATACACTTTTTAATACATGTAGTTTCCGTTCATTTTAAAATAGTTTCCATTATTGGTTTAGAAGTCATGTTTACTATTCCAATGAGTAGTTAGATGCAACATTATTGCGCACCAGCTGCTTCTAGTGAATTAAAGGCTTAATAAAAACAGCGCTTGCAATTTCTACTTTTTATGCCCACCACGATAGTGGAGGGGGAATTTAGTGTTACCAATGTCCGTCCCGTCCGTCCGTCCGTCACAAAACTTTAACACTCCGGTAAATGTGTAAATAGTTATGTTTCCATGCACGGATCTGCTTCACATTTCGTACACGCCTTGATCCAATGGTACTCTACCGCCCTGATACGAATACATGGTCAAAGTCATACTTGGTGGTAAAATACTTTAATACTCGGGTAAATGTCTTATAATTGCTTTTTCCTTGCACGGATCTGCTTCATATTTCATACACGCCTTGCTCCAATGATCTACCGCCCCATGACAAGTAAACGCACCCCCCACCCCGCTAAGTCCAGTGTGAAGGTCACATACTTGGTGCGTCAAAAAACATTAACGCTGGGGTAAATGTCTTGTGTTATAATTTCTGTTTACGATTCATATCTCATACACGCATTGCTATAATGGTCTAAGGCAGTTTTATACTGTCAAATCAGTAAGTGTGGCATCCGTGTTCTACAAAAACATTTCACATTCTAGTTCTGGTAGTCGTGTTCGATGATTACCATGTTTCATCTGACCATGTATAATAACGATGTAGAGAACTGCCAGTCTATCGTGTTTGTGTAAGTACTTAGTCTCTTCAGTGATGTATTCTTCCAATCAAGTTTGATATATAAAGTTTGTTTACCAGTGATGTCAGTGTCACTTAATCTTAGAGATCACAAACTCACGGCGTACGCTTCGCTTCAGCTTGTACCATTTAAAATGAACACAACCATATTTTACAGAAGTTCCACTGCCTGTACGGTGAACAGCGCGCAGTCTACTGATTATTACCTGAATACAATCTCGTTCGACTACGGCGCTGTATTTCCCAGCGGAATCAGCAATCCCATGCAGTTCCAGATGAATAACTGGCAGGTATGTGACTGAAATATCATGAAGCCCACGTTTGTCTATGACACTGAGAATGCCCAGTTGATAACTCCCCAACCTCTCTCTCTCTCTCTCTCTCTCTCTCTCTCTCTCTCTCTCTCTCCTCTCTCTCTCTCTTTCTCTGTGAGATAGCTTAACCTCAGTATTACAAAAAATGCGATTGTGAATTTCAGTAGAACAGAAACAAATAAACGTAAATGAAGACAAATGTAAAGTAAAATGTTTTCAAATACAAATACGGCACTTTACAGGGCTCAGCCAAGATAACGGTGTCTGTGGTTGATAGCGACACATCAAGTGACGCGTTAATGGGCCAAACTGAGCTGATGGTACAGAACATGATTGCAGTGAGGGAGTCGGAATCTGTATGGAGAGACGTCGTCTTCACTCCTCCTTATCAAGTGTAAGTATTCTTGTACTTTTTCATGCCATTACATAAATATTAACTTTTGTATGTACATGTATTATTTTTTTCCTGCATTTTAATTGTAACTCTGATGTCGGCCGATAGTCAAAATAGACACTGGCATGCATATATCTTGATTATATGCTTTACTAATACATTCCTGAATACTATAAAACGGTATATACACAAATAGACAACAGTCTCCAGATATACAACACTGTGCATGCATTATTTTATCATCTGCCATATTTTATAGAATCACAGCCAAGGTTCGAGCCTACTGCTGTGACAACTACTACGGCTACAACTGTGCAGTGTTCTGTCAGGCGAGCGATGACAACACCAATGGTCATTACACGTGCACTTCTGATGGCTCAAAAATCTGCAGAGTAGGATGGATGGGAGACAACTGCAATATCCAAATTCCTACGGTAATACTATATTACATTATATGAGACAGCTAAGCGTATACTTTTTGTATGCCTTCATAATTTATTTCACTGTGTGCAATGTGCAAGTTTTATACTTATTAACATGTCTTTCAAAATCGGAAGTAGATTCATGTTTTCAGCACACTCACGTTCAAACAAGAACAATTTTATTGCGTGTTTGAAATTCTAATTGTTGTATTACCATTTAGCTTGACTCTTTTATTGTCAACCGCCATACAAGCTACACAGTATTTATTATATTTGCTAATTCAAATCACAATAATGACATCTAAAATAGCTTTAAAGCAGTTACACAGCCGCCTACGTTAATATTTTACTTATAGTATCAACGTTTCTAAATATATATTGGAAATGCCAACTCGCAATCAATCTGTTTGATTTCAAGTAGTATTGAAGTAATTATTCCAGCACAAAAATATTTACAATTCCCTAACATTTGATTGGCCCGTAGCAAGTCTCAGTCAAAAATTTATATCCCAGTAAACTCCCACGCCGAACTACTTTCCGTAACCGTGAGGCGCAGTTAAAATAATTCTTAAGAAAACAGACAATAAACACATTTTCTTGATGAATGTATTTCAAATGCTGGAATTATAAGGAATGAATGGCCTTTTTGTTGAATTTATCGGGTATATAAACTTGGAAAAGTCGCGGGAATACTGGACGAGGCCTTCCGGCCTTCGTCCAGTATTCCCGCGACTTTTCCAAGTTTATATACCAAAGACGAACATGGATTTGCAAAATACGAACATGGATAGTCTCGCGTCACGACTCTGAGATGTATGTAATTATCTCCTTTCCGATAGGCAAGAGGGGATATAGCGTTAGTCCATGTGCATGCATGCGTACGTAATGTTTCATTTTTCTATGACGTATGCACGCTTCACAGATTTTGATAATATTTGGCCAAAATGTGTGTAGGTAGTGATGGTGCTTTGTTTTACATACGACCCACGTTCGACCGCACAAGGTGAAAGTGTACATGCATCCGATTAAATATGTTGGTTATAGTTTTTCGGTTACTATCAATGCCTAGGCGTGCGCGACATGCGGACCGCGGTCATCTAGTTTTATTATCAAAGCTGTCAGCGATGGAATTAGCTTTGTAATAATGATGCTCTTGGTACACAAACTGATACTAATATACATCTAATAATGTGGTCGCATTCATTTAGGTTGTAGCCGGATGTGCTATGCTTGAGGTGAGATTGGGCACCTATAGTAACCCGGAGGCGAGAACGGCGGACGGCAACAAGTGTGATTCACCATCCTACTGTGACCCGATTACAACCGTCTGTGCCGACTACCCGTATGTATTATCGAACATGACCTCGCATAAAGTAATGCCTTTACTATTATGCAGCGATGCACTGTTTATGACGACATTGCAAGTTATTGTGAGAGGAAACGACACAGACCAACAGGGCTGCATGCTAGTTAGACATGAATCCAGCAGTTCTATCTGATTATGGCATACATTGATAATAGGAGAAATGTGAAACATTACTGCAATAAATTCGTATGCATTCGTTCATCATTTCTGAAACCATGTCATTTGTATCAGTACAATACGAAAACATATGCTTGCTTCTAAACTAAACCTTTCCTGTGTTATTACCAAACTATAGATTTGGAAACAAAATACTCGAGCGAAGCAGGATACACACTGCACTTGGCTAACAGAAACATATATTGCAAGTAGTGATGTATATATAACTGGTGACATCAACGACCTCTAGAACCGAACCTGGATACAAATGTCAAAGGGACAGAATTCATGGGCAATAGGGCAGAATGCGCACCGTATCACCGACAGCTAATGATTAAAATAGTAAACCACGCAGCCTATAGCATGTATATGATGTATTAAACATGTCTTTCGTACCGAGTCATTTGTGATTGTTGCTTTCTCTTCTTACGAGTTGTTTAATTTATTGTTCGCTGAATGTAATATCTTGTAGCAATTATTTGACGAACTGCTACAGCTAAATTGGCGAATATGTATCACCTGTTGTGTGAACATATGTTATGTTTGCTGTAAATAGTTAGTTCGATTGTATTGTTACAGGAGTTCCGCGGCCTGTACTGTACATGGCGCTGAATCCACTGGTGAATATCTGAATACCATATCCTTCAACTATGGGTCTACATTCCCGAACGGAAACAGCAATCCCATGCATTTCCAGATGACTAATTGGCAGGTATGTTCCGAGTTATCGCATTATAGGAATGAATGGCCTTTTTGTGGAATTTATCGGGGTATAAACGTGGAAAAGTCGCGGGAATACTGGACGAAGCGATAAAAAATTACAATTTTTTTTTTTTCCAAAATTGTAATTTTTTAAGGCCTCGTCCAGTATTCCCGCGAATTTTCCAAGTTTATATCCCCAATAAATTCAACAAAAATGCCATTCATTCCTTATAATTCCAGCATTTGAAATAAATTCATCAAGAAAATGTGTTTATTTTCCGTTTTCTTAAGAATTATTTTAACTGCGCCTCACGGTTACGGAAAGTATTTCGGCGTGGGAGTTTACTGGGATATACATTTTGGACAGAGACTTGCTACGGGCCAATCAAATGTTAGGGAATTGTGTAAATATGTTTGTGCTGGAATTATTAGTTTGTACGAATAATTGTTATATCACGCATTCCGAGTTATTTTAAATACTTCCCTCCATTCCATCAACCTGTCTATACCACGCAAGATACATCTCCAATATGAAACAGCCATGTGATTTCGTATCTCAGAAGAATTCGAAATGGAAATTTCGTCAACCGACATCGTTCACAGAAAATATCACACAGTTTCTGTAAACAAAATTCATCTTCTTAGGTGCAAAAATACATCGCTTTCCTCCTATAATTTTATACTCTTTATCCTTTTTTTGTGAAATTGTATTTCTATAATTTCCAAATATTTCATATTATCGACAAGCACGTTTAGTTGCATAACAAATGGCAACTGTATATTAGAATATTTTCGTTTTCGGTCGACGTTACCTCGTTATATGTCGTTCTGTTTCTATGTTTGATATCTGTTGAAAACATTCAATGGTGATGTATGCAATATTTGCATATATAACCTACTCGTTTATGTTACATTTACAGGGTGTAGCTAAGATTACCGTATCTGTGCTGGATAGTGATCCTTCAAGTACTGCGTCAATGGGAACTACCGAGCTACTGGTACAGAACATGATAGCAGTGAACCAATCGCAATCTGTATGGAGAGATGTGGTCTTCACTCCACCTTATCAAGTGTGAGTAGCATTGAATCCTGTCCTAGACTGAAAGAAAAATACCTTACATACCAGTAATATTTGTCATATTGTACATACTATGTATGGTGATAATTGTAGACATCAAATGTGACTGTGACTGGAGAATGGGGATTAAGGGTTTTGCGAACAGTTAATTTTCCAATCGCTATTCTGAGTGGTGTCTGCCAAAAATAATGCTATCCCCAATGTTGATACCGGTTTCCTGACGAGTTGCCACTTTGCTTTACTAAGATTTATCGCAAAACCCCATTCAAGTTCGTCTCTTGCGCAGTTACTAGATGAAAATGTGTATGTATATGAAAAGTAATTCATCAGGTATCCGGCATCTCTACATGAAACATTTTACACTGACGCGGAATGCCACATCAGTGATCTCCGCCTTGTCATACATCGATTTGCTTTCTTATGGTAGATTCAGTGTCGCTTCAAAACAGAATTTATATTGTGTATTGTAGCATTACTGCCCGAGTTCTGCGATATATTCAAATTACTTATATTGCATAAATGAAATGCCTCAACAATGACTGTTATCTATTTTTAATACAATTGAACCTCTCTAAACCGGACACCCTTGGAGGTCACCAGGGTGTCTGGTTTAGAGAGGTTCCACTGTAATTAAGCACTCTATGAACATGTTTTATCATTTTCAATCATGTTCAATGAAATAAATTACAGTGAAACCCATCTAAATCAAACAAAATGGGGTCCTCAGGCTGTCCGGTTTACAGAGGTTTCACAGTAGCGGTACACTCAATTTCATCTGACATTAACACTGTATACGTATATTCCTTGTAGTATTACTGCGCAGGTTCGAGCCTACTGCTGTGAAAACTATTATGGATACAACTGTGCAGTATATTGCATGGCTCGCAACGACATCAATGGACATTACTCATGTGACGCCGATGGCAACGAAGTGTGTCTGCAAGGATGGCATGGCAATTATTGCAATGTTGAGATCATTGTGGTGAGTTCTTTACCAGCGCAATGTGACATAATGCTACATGGGATTCTCCATAACTATGTCAACATGTTGTACGGAACGACAGGTCATATTACACATATTGTTCTTACTGTTCGCATGCTGCAACTGCAAAATCCATATATTCATTAGCAACAATACAGATGGTCTCGATGAATAAAAAGATATCAAACGGCACCAGCAGTGTCCTTCATGTTCTAATATATACGCCCTGTAGCGCGCTTTATAGATACACATAAGCATCTATTATCTCACATGGCACATCCATGTATATTGGCAGAATAACAGTGTATAACCAATCATTTATACATGCACAATATTTTGTAAGTTGTATATGTAAAAGTAGAAATTGCCATAACATATTGACATTAATGTATAATTCAAAGATGATAATAATAATAATAATATTAATAATACACCTGCTTGTAGGTCGTTCCTGGCTGTGCCGTGCTGGAACTACGTCTGGAAACGTACAGTAATCCCGAAGCCAAGGTGGCGGACGGTACCAGCTGTGATTCGCCATCACTCTGCGATCCAGATACAACTGTTTGCGCTGATTACCTGTACGTGTCGTTGTTTCATATAGAACATTAATACTATACTATACATAACACAACAATTGAGGGATATTGATATTGATTTTAGAGACTCTAAACCGACGAGCAACATTAGATTGAAGGTGGCCAATGTTGAGTTGACCAATAATTTGCCAACGTTGTTCGTCCGTCAGACGTCGACGTCGCTCCATAATGGCCCTAAACAATGTAATCCGGTTATAAACTGTGCGTAACGACGATTGCAACGATGTACACATTAATGCATGTACATGCTATGCATGTAGAGCAAGGGAATTTTGATAGCTGACCCCTGTGTCATATTGGGCATTATTTCGTGCAGTCATTGATGCATGACTTCGCTTACATTTCTGTTACTATGCAAGATATGCCTAGGCTATAGACTGGTAGCGTTTGTATTGTTTTATCATTTGCTATATTTCTGCAAAGGAGTTTACTATCGCCATATCCCTCAATTGTTGTGTTATGTATATATTACAAGCAATACTCAATATAATAATCTACTATGTAATGATATTACTTATTAATTCGTGATTTCATACATAAGGATGATCAAGAAAGGCAAAGTTACTATACTAGACAATTTTGTCTGTGATGGTCATCGTCATGCACGAAAATAACTGGAAGGAATTAATTACGTATAAGTAAGTTACTACATAATATATAATACTATTGATTTCTGCTTGCATCAGCATTTTATATTAATACTACATTTTAATTTTACATACATTCCTATTAATTATATGATGTACACCATTATCCCTGTTAATATTCAGATGCATATTATTCTAATTTATTAATTTCGGAAGTATATATTGAAATAATTTAAGTTGTATTCGCTGTTCCCATTCATTTGTCTTTATTTTATGGCTCATGGCTCAATCTTTCAGTGTCTCATATGGTACCTTGTTATGTATCTGGTGTTTATACTCATGCTATTACATTACAGGTATAGCAGTGAATGCAGCGGTGGGAGCCCTCAAACAACAGGGCATTACCTAAACACAGTGTCTTTCAACTATGGCGATACCTATCCAAATGGACGGAGCAATCCGATGACCTTCCAAATGTTTCAGTGGCAGGTAAGAGTGTTTGTGACATTTCGATGGGAATTGTGATTCATTCAATCTGCGATTGATATAATAAATGTTAAAATCTTGCCCATAAGACTGCATTTTCATCGTATAATTCATTAATTGTTAATGAGTCGTGTGTACTACATACAATTGAATAATATGTTTACAGGCGTCAGCTGTTATAACGCTCTCTGTGGACGATGTTGACCCCTCGTCTTCAGAATCTATGGGAAAAACACAGGTGTCTATATACAATATGATAGCAGTACCAGAACGCGAATCAACATGGAGGGATGTTACTTTCAGCCTTCCTCACCAAACGTAAGTATTGATTTTACTTTACGTATGTATAGGTCATATCGATAGGTAATAACATATTATCAATATATTTATACTTTGTTCTTTTTTTTATCAGAACGCGGCTTGTTGTAAGTATGTTTATTGATTCCAAAGTTATGATTGCTACATGCCCAGACAATTGTTACATATGTACATCCTTTGCAGAATCACTGCCAAGGCCCGGGCTTACTGTTGTGAAAACTTCTATGGCTACAACTGTGCAACCTACTGCCAGCCTCGTGATCATGACATATACGGACACTTCACGTGCATGGATGATGGCTCGAAGCTGTGTATGGAGGGCTGGGCGGGAAACGGCTGTACCGAGAAAATGGCTTCAGTATGTATGCTTCTGGGACTTGTATCAGCTAAATATACTCTAGCCTATAACAAGTATTTGTATCATGTATTGTCGGTGATATATGTATTATCAGGTACCCAGGTACGTAGATATTTAATACATGCGGACCTAATAACAAGGTACTGTTTCAGACATAGATGCTGAATCCATGGTCATTTGTGTTTATGCGTTATTAACCCTTAGACCGCTGCTCACAACAATTGTCGTCTACTGTTACTTTTATATCTTGCCTTATTTCTCAATAAAAACATGGTTTGACAGCAATACAGAATCATTTCCAACGGAAATGATTCTGAAGTGCTGTCAAAGCATGTTGTAAATTATTCTAAAATGCTGTCAAAGCATGTTTTTGATGATAAAAATGGAAAATAGAAAGTAAACAGCAGACGACAAAAAAAATAAGATAGCGGTCTAAGGGTTAAGCGTTATTTCATCTTGTATCCCGTCAACACAGTGCGTATGTGCCGTGAAACACGGTGCCGTGAAACATTTTTGATATCCAGTCAATACTATGTTTGAATTTTACAGCCATTTGTAGGTGTTAACGGGATAAATAGAATAGTAGGTTAGTGCCGTGAATGGGAAAACATATCTGGCGCGGCACGGAAACGGGATGTGCTCGGCAGAGCCTCGTCCATCCCGTTTCCTGAGCCTTGCCAGATATTTTTTCCCATTCACGGCACTAACCTACTATTCTCTATACCATTCCTACACGATAACTTGATTACACGATAACATGCACTACCACCTGTGCTAATCTTCCAATATATGTCGGTTTCTTATTTTCAAAATACTTGGATATTGTTTTTGACATCAAGAAGCTTGGTTAGCTGAGCATGAGCTGTGCTACAGCTCAGGCTCAGACAATCACATTGCTTGATTGCGAGTTGGCATTGCCAATAGATGGTCAGAAACGTTGATACTATTGGTAGAATTGTGTAGACACGGCATTGCCACCATTTACATGATCTGCACAATGCATTTGAATGTATTACGTTTATCCGGCGAGATATGGAAACGCGTATGACCTTTAAGGCTCGCCGTGAATTTCGATTGCTTCCGAGCCGAGCCTGATAAGCTCATTACATGTATGTATGCGACTCATTCATGCCACCGTAAACATGATCATATTCTGGTTTTCAAATCGTTTGTTATAAGAGTTTGTCTTTATGGTTCGTGAATATTGCCATTCTATCAGGTGGTTGCCGGCTGTGCCATACTGGAAGTGCAACTAGAGAGGTTTAATAGTCCTGATGGTAAAGTACAGGACGGTAGTTACTGCGACTCGCCATCTGCATGTGACCCAGACACAACCGTGTGTGCTGACTATCCGTGAGTATATTTAGCCGTGACAGGAGAAATGGAGATTATGGAATTTGGGAGGAGTGTAGCTCCTGATCAAATAGCAAACTCATTTTATTTATTTCCACTATTTTATTTTATTTTATTTGCCTGATAACGATGCTTGTTATAAGAATGATAGGGGCTTCATTAATGGAATGGCGAACAGTGCATATCCTGTTCAGACTGCTGATGCACATACTGATCTGGATCTACACGTATCGCAAAACATATCAGCCCCATTTCTCTAGTCAAGGCAACGCGTATAATTCTTATTACCCAGGAAAGACATACAACTGTTTGGTAGTGTAAACCAACGCGGTCTAACATTTTCAATCAAAAATCTCCTCAATGGCAAAATGGGATTGTATGCCAAATGTATCTACTGTCCAGCTGTTACTCTAATTCAGTTTTGTTTTGAAGAGCATGCTGATAGTAAGGGGCGCCATGCAGGACAGGTTAATTATGTGTACAAAATTGAGTTTTGTAAAACTAAAAATCACAAAATTCAATTCTGTGTCACAAAATTCAATTCTGTGTCACAAAATTCAATTCTGTCAATTCTGTGTCGCAAAATTCAATTCTGTGTCACAAAATTCAATTTTGCATACGTTTCGTATACAAAATTCATTTTTGTTATAAAGGATTCAATTTTGTAAGACAGAATTGAGTTTTGTGAAGAAAATTCAGTTTTGTGGGACAGCAGAATTCATTTTTGTCCACAAAAATTAGTTTGCGTAGGATAGTCTATGTCATCTCTACGTTGATTGGTTGAGATCGGTCTTAGTCCATTTTACTAGATGGTGGAGTACACTTGCAGGTTTAAATATTTCAATGCGAAAATATAACCCAATATATTAATATTATACTTCTTTATGGACAGTTATTTTGGTTATATTATGATTACAAATGAGTGGTCACACTCAATCAAGCATATATACTTTGAAGAAGAAATAAGAAAAATATTCAGAATTTTCACTCAATTATGTAAACTGGGTCAAACATAAAGAAGTCAGGACATAGCTAGACCTGAGAGCATGCCCATATATAGAGAATACCAGGCTAGTGTATTTTGATATCAAGTTTATCAGGCAAGGCTAGGAAACGCGTAGGAATTCCGAGGCTTGCCGAGGAATTCCTACCGTTTCCAAGCCGAGCCTGATAAACTTGATATTAAATACACTAGCCTGGTATTCTATTTATCAGGTAATAACGTTTTATGCTCGAAAATGACATTAGATGACGTCGTATTCTAACAGTAGATCTAACCTTGTGAAACAAATGGTATTGGATCTTTGTCTACTAGTTGCGAAGTTACGTGTTCGCAACTATGTGTCTACATGCATTATTTACAGTATACACCATCTTAGTATCCATGGTATCTACGCAAATACTACAAATGGTTTCCTCAAATGGCCCAATACACACATTCTGTTTATAAACACAGACAGCACTCAGAACACAGGCCACAGCGCGTGTATTATTGATTTAACTGGGGCAGATGTACCTTTATACACAATAAATGACGTCAGTACTCGCGGGAGATCTACATGTACATGAATTATGTGTACAATTATAACTCAAATGAGTTTAAATACGAATGGGTTTGTCAACGTTTGACTGTTTGGAGATAGTTGAAGCAAAATGGCAGTATGAGAAATGAATCATCGACATTGAATGTGTAGATCGGCGACCTTGACCCATTTCTCCAGTGCAGTTTCTGACCAATGGTAGTCCTTCTTACATGCGTGTGCAGAATTGACAGAATTGAATTTTGTGACACAGAATTGAATTTTGTTACACAGAATTGAATTTGTGGCACAAAAGTGAATTTTGTGACACAGAATTGAATTCTGTGGCACAAAATTGAATTTTGTGACACAGAATTGAATTTTGTTAACACAGAATTGAATTTTGTGACACAGAATTGAATTCTGTGGCACAAAATTGAATTTTGTTACACAGAATTGAATTTTGTTACGCAGAATTGAATTTTGTGGCACAAAAGTGAATTTTGTGACACAGAATTGAATTTTGTGGCACAAAAATGAATTTTGTGGCACAAAATTGAGCCATGTCCCACTTGGCGCCCCGTAGATAGAGGTAGATATTAGATGTCGATGTAGTACTGTAGGCACATGCTACTGTACGGATGGCTTTATTGTTTACATGTTTATGCCTCTGTTCTATATATATTCGTTCTGCGTTCTGTTTCTACCTATTATCTCGTCCACGATTTACCATGCATGTACTCGTTTTCCATATACACTGGTTATGTACTATACATAGCCTCGTTTGTTTAATTACGTTTTGTATATTTATCGTATCATGCGTGACATGGCATGGAACCGGTTGGCGGCGGCTTACTGAGCAAAGGGCGATATTATGTACGTAATGTTTCACGCCGAAGGCGTGATTTGAATCGATGACGAGTACGTCACACCGTGTTACACTCAACCATGAGTGCGAATACGTCACATCGATGTGACTTAATTGTTCGCTCTCATGGTTGGGTTTCTATGCTCGATGCCATGGGTTCAAAGCCCGTCTTAGGTATGAAACAATGCGTTCATAGTATTTTGACTCCACGGGTCTTTCGACTGAGACTTTAATCCGAGACCCCGTCTCTAATACGTTTTCCGTTGTGGGACGTTAGACCCTTGCACGTTTAACATGTTTCCATATGTTCATTACAGGCACGTGGTGTCATGCGGGAGTAACAATGCACAGTCTACTGGCCATTACTTAAATACACTCTCATTCGACTACGGAACTACATATCCAAATGGAAATAGTAATCCCATGAAGTTCCATATGGACAGTTGGAAGGTATGTTCTTAATCAGATGTGCACACGTTATAATTACTGCATTTGGTTGAAATGAATACTATGAAGACAGGAAACAGTAATCTCCAATAGTCGATGGAAGTATACTGTTCAGTTTATGAATACTCCAGTACATTCGCCTCAGCTAAGACGGCATTTAATTTATTATATCAAATATAATATTACTAAATCACACAGATCAGGATAAGAGGAACACAGAATATCTAAACGAGTGGCAATTTTATAGTGATGAATCATGTCGGTGTTTGATTATTTCAGGGATCAGCAAGACTGAGCCTGTCAGTTGTGGACATCGATCCGAGCAGCTCCGAGTCAATGGGCGAGGCGTACCTGAATGTACAGAACATTATAGCCGTCAGGCAAGCGGAATCCACGTGGACCAACATGATGTTTTCCTTCACATATCAAACGTAAGTCGGCTTACTCGTGGCTGTCAGTGAACACATTTGCCAAATGTAAAGTTTGATCAGACGTGCTCCTTATCTATTAATACATTCATCTAATCTGATAATGATTCATACTGTTCTTCAGAAAGATGACAAATGTGTCACTGACTGCGGAACAGCGCATGAACATATTGTGCAGATGTGTGAAGATATGGATCTACACTGGTCACGAATATCAAACACAGCCCCACGTCGAATGCTTAGCTAGTACAGCTGTTGAATAACTTTATATCTCAGTTGGCGCATTTGTGAAATCTGATTACAACATTTGTAAGTTCGTTAGTTTCCAATGTTCATAATGTCTTGAGAACTACTACTAAGTAGTAGTTCCCAAGACATTATGAACATATGAAACCAACAAAATACAACTGCAAGGACCTACAGTATTTTTTAAATTTGTACATTTTTCTATTTACCGGTCAGTGTCACAAATTAAAACGGATCATTGACTGCACATGGAGTTGTATGTATATATCATGTACATAACGGCCCGGTGGCTCAAAACCTTGGTTAGCTTAACGGACTGTTATATTCTTAGCAATGCATGCTAAGGATTTTAACAACCCGTTAAGCTAACATAAGTTTAGAGCAACGGGGCACTGATTTTCTGGAATTAATTCAATTGCCAACGTGTTGAGAATCACATCGAGCAACTGAAATGACCAAATTACAAATACATTTGAGATAAGCCATGCGATGTTGTACCCAAGAAGATGTGCGTTGTTTTGTGAACACTATTTACAGAAACTTCGATAGTATCTGTAAATGACGTTGAAAGTTGACGAAACTTTCATAGGAAATGCGAAACCCCGTTCCGCATGCGATAATAACATTTCGTCACCTTCCGTCGTAAGTGACGCAAAATATATTGCATTTTGTAAAGAGTTTTCATGAGATATCGCACATGTTCTTGGGTACAACATCACTTCTAATGCACTCTATACATATCACGCAATCTGATTGGCTGATGGTCATACATTACAGGTATATCATTGTTGATGAACGGTGGCAAATTATTTCAATATGTATTACTAAGCCAATAGTAAAGGAGTGCGTTAGAAATAGGTTAACCGCATTGTAATTTTGAAATTTGCGGCGTATATCAGAAAATGATAGGTCGGAAAAGATTGTCCGACCTTTAATTTGCTGATATACGCCGCAAATTTCAAAATTACAATACAGTTAACCCTATAATGGCTTGACTCATGTGTTGTGGAACGAACTAACCTTTGTACTGATATATTTAGCATCACGACCAAGGTTCGAGCCTACTGCTGTGACAACTACTACGGCTACAACTGTGCAGTGTTCTGTCAGGCGAGCGATGACAACATCAATGGTCATTACACGTGTACTTCTGATGGATCCAGGATCTGTAGAGAAGGCTGGATGGGAGACAACTGCAATGTGCAGATTCCAACGGTGAGCATTCGATAAGAATACATATGTTTTATTCATAATTATATCTCTCGACTTGGTCTTGGTATTCTACTGCTGAAAACTTTATAAAATTTGAAATGTTTCGGAATCACCAGTTGACGTGCTCCAATTTACTATTTTTGTCGAGCCCGCTTGCGGAAAGCGAAACATAGTGATCACAATGACGTCCGGGTGTCCGTTCGTGCGTTCGTGCGTGCGTGCGTGCGTGCGTGCGTGCGTGCGTGCGTGCGTGCATCCGTCCGTCCGAAATCTGCGTTAAAGTTTTTAAATACCTTATATATCTGCAGTCCTAAGTCACATTGACATTTGCTTATTAGTCATCATCCATATATTCATGCTGTATCCCACTCATGCGGCCCCTGTGCCCAAGGTCAAGGTCAAATGAAGTTTGCGTTCCGAAATCTGCGTTAAAGTTTTTAAATACCTTATATCTCTGCAGTCCTAAGTCACATTGACTTGAAACTTCATATGCTTATTAGTCATCATCCATATATTCATTCTGTGTCCCATTCATGCGCCCCCTGTGCCCCTATGCCAAGGTCAAATGACTTAGAAGTTTGCGTTAAAGTTTCTGTCAAAATTTGCGTTAAAGTTTTCACATACCTACTATCTCTGTAACCGTAAGTCAGATTTGCTTGAAATTTTGTATGCTTATCGGGCATCAAACTTCAAATAAATAAACTCTGAGACCATCAAATGCCTCGGCGGGCTCGACATGCGGGCCGCGGCCATCTGGTTATATATATATTTAATAGCTTCATAAATAATGTGTATTCAATGCTCTTTCTTTTCAGGTGACACCTGGCTGTGCTATCCTTGAACTGAGACTAGACACCTATAGCAACCCAGAAGCTAGAACGGAAGATGGCAATAAATGTGATTCACCGTCCTACTGCGACCCCATTACTACTGCATGTGCTGACTACCCGTACGTAGATACAATTATAATATGTGTAATCACTCACTGGCTGACGTACATATACTATGACAGTAACTTTGAGTGTTTTTATTATATTTCCAGGCGTAAAGCCAATTGATTAAATACATGTATTTACATTAATCGGCATGCAAACTTCATCATCCACACCAGGAATAAGGGCTGACTATATAGAACATCATCACTTGTTTCAAAAATAATAGCTTCGTAACTGTTATTGAATGTTTGTATAATGTTTATCTGACCATATTTTTCTTAGTGTATACTATTCTGTTCATTGAGTTGCCACGATTCATACACAAGCTATCGGTCAGTTTCACGTTTTGTCGCGTTTGACACATACAGCTCAGAATGTGACAGATAAACTAATGAAATGTAGTATGATATGTTCGAAAAATAATTGTGTGAAGCTTACTATCCATTTTATCCCGTCAACATAGTGCGTATGTGACGTGAAACACGGTGCCGTGAGACAGTTTTGATATCCTGTCAATATGACCTAATCACTGCGTATGAATATGTGCGATGGCTGGAGTTATATTTTTGCATTTTACAGCCATTTGTAGGTGTTGACGGGATAAATATAATAGTAGGTTAGCGTCGTGAATGGGAAAACATATCTGGCGCGGCACGGAAACGGGATATGCTCGGTAGAGCCTCGCACATACAGCTTCCGTAGCCTTTCCAGATATTTTTTCCCATTCACGGCACCAACCTACTATTCTCTATATAGGTAGCCCCTGTCAATACCGAGTCTGATTTTATAAAACACAGACATCTATATTGATTATGTGTCATTATCTCTCTTGAGTGCACAGCCATATAGGCTAACTTTCATTATCTCTCTTGAGTGCACAGCCATATAGGCTAACTTTCATTATCTCTCTTGAGTGCACAGCCATATAGGCTAACTTTCATTATCTCTCTTGAGTGCACAGCCATATAGGCTAACTTTCCTGTACACAGAGGATATACCACATATTCTGTATTCTGTCTTCACTTTTTCTTATAAATACCTGTGTTGCGCACCATGACAAAGCGGTTTGCGTTATAGCTCATTGTGACGTCTGAACACTACATGAGCTTTCATATGGTGTGCCGCAAATATTTTGATTTACATATTTTTGTTTTTATTTGTTCAAACAATGTTACCATATTTCACCTATTTGTTCCTTAGCCATATTGTAAAACTGATCTTCACCATGAGAATTTACACAAGTGTAAAAGCTTGTTATCTAATCATGTTCTCAATTGTATGTATATATACATACAATTCAGAAAAGGATTAGAAAACAAGCTTTTACACTTATGTGAATATATATACTTGCCATACTTTGAATTAAACATTGTTCCGTGCAGTATAAACTAATAATAGTATGTATGTCCCCTATGCGATAGCAAGGGGTGTATATTGCGCTGCCTGCTCTTTAAGTTCCGTACGTCCGTCAGTCCGTCCGTACGTCCGTCCGTCCATCCGTCCATCCGTACGTCCATCCGTGTACATTTACGCCGAAAGGTTTTTACGAGTTTCTTCAACAAGTAATATCTTCAATATTACGAGAAGGATTGCTTCGATACTTGGACACTTGAATCACCTGAACATTTGTCACACCCTCGCGCCACATTGGCACGACCTTGACCTTTGTCGCCTTCGAAATGTCTCTGAAACAAGTAGCCATTATGTTACGTCGAACAGTTTGTAAGAATTTCTCTCCATCATGTAATATCTTCAATATTACACGAAGGATTGCTTCGATACTTGGGAATTTGAATAAAAAAGTATATGTATATGTATAGCCATTCGGTTTATGTGAACATGCTGTTTTTCGTATATATTTCATTAGAGCTACTAGGATACAACTACACGTGGCTACACGGGCATCGGTGTGGAACGGCCAGTCAGAACCCCGTGATCCCTCTCGCATACATTTGTCCCTCACCCTCATGTGTCTCCAAGAACAGTTATAAACAACTAACTAAGACTCGTATAATACGCATACAGTAAACATATTCATAGCTGTAGTTGTAGGCACGTATGCAAAATAGTTCATTGGAATACATGTATTTTCCCATGTACGTTGTAATATGTATGCGTGTGCGTAATATGCTGCAGAATAAAGACTGCATAACATTACTTATGTTTGTGATCATGTCTTCGAATGTTATGCATTGGTTACATTGTTCCACGTACGTTTCAGCTAGGTATGCTTTATATTACGGTCAAAATGCATACATTATTATGTGTATGTACTATTTTACAGAAGTTCCACCGAGTGCAGCGACAATAGTGCTCAGTCCACCGGGGAATACTTGAATACGATCTCATATAATTACGGAGCGATATTTGCCAACGGAAACAGCAACCCCATGCAGTTCCAGATGCGGAACTGGCAGGTTGGTAGTTTATTATATTTATAAAGATTATAACAGCTCGTCTAATAGTGCCCAGTTTTTAAATAATAGTATGTTATCTACATCGATGTACATACACCTTTTAGCAAACTGGTGACAATTCAAAACAACACATATATCAGGAGTTCACCGAGTGCTGCGACAATTGTGCTCAGTCCACAGGGGAATACTTGAATACGGATTATATAAGTACGGAGCGAAATCTGCGACGGAAACGCAACCCAGTGCAATTCCAGATGCGGAACTGGCAGGTTTGTAGTGGATTGCCAGATTACTAGTCGGCACTTAATACATACACATTCTCTTTTACCTACTCGTGTGTATTCCAGTGGTACAAAACCTGTAATAGTATCTGCTAGAGGACTATATTCATGATATATTAGATATGTTGACGATTCCTCAGAATAATTCATGTGTGTTTATCATGGTATATCATGTTAGAGTTCGGATGACCTGGGTGTATTGGTCTCCTTTGGATATCGTGTTCTCATTGGACAAATCAATACGACAATAATCTTAGGTTCCCATACATTGTAGCTGTGTAGACTCCACGATAGCTATCAAACCGTGATTTAATTCACATGTGATGTTGATCTGCATACTACAATGTACTACAATGTAATGTATGTAAAGTATGTATTTCAATTCAAATCACAACTCAACGTCACCTACATGATGGTGCTATATAAGTGCTTCATTACAGGGTGTCGCTAAGATAACCGTATCCGTGGTTGACAATGACCCTTCAAGTACTGCGTCCATGGGAAAGACTGCGCTGATGGTACAGAACATGATAGCAGTGCGGGAATCTGAATCTCTATGGAGAGACATCGTGTTTAATCCATCTTATCAAGTGTAAGTAGCATTCATTTGTCTATGAATTATAGTGCTGCCATTAGTATATTTGTCTTCCCCATTCGCTTCAGACATTTTGTACATAATTATTGCTGAACATATACAATGTTCAAAAAGTTCAATAGGACCTCCACATCGATATACTATGATGGATTTATTTCGTTATTTTAGCATCACAGCCAAGGTTCGAGCCTACTGCTGTGACAACTACTACGGCTACAACTGTGCTGTGTACTGTCAGGCGAGAGATGACAACATCAATGGCCATTACACGTGTACTCCTGATGGCTCGAAAATATGTAGAGAAGGCTGGATGGCAGACGATTGTAATGTGCAAATTCCAACGGTGAGCATATTTAAATAGTGAATGTACTCGTATGAAATATTTTCAACCTGTATCCCTGTATATGTCAAAATTGTATTTCGTTACGCCAACCAGCCAGGTCGTCCGTTTCACCCATAATGTTATGCTACGTAATGTGGCGCATGTGTCTAAGGTCAACGTTAAATGGATAATATATGTTACTCTTGTTTTGTGTCAGTTACCCGGGCTATCAGAGAACTCATAGTCAAAAGCTCGCGTTTGTTTATATACTATAGTATATTATACATTATTTTGGCATACTTATGTTTAATAATAACAGGTTGCCGCTGGTTGTGCCATTCTTGAAGTTCAATTGGAGACCTACAGCAATCCGGAGGCGAGAACGGAGAATGGAAACAAGTGTGATTCACCGTCCTACTGTGACCCAATCACATCTGTTTGTGCCGACTACCCGTATGTACAGATACATAAGTTCTCTGTGATTACAAACGTACTCATTATAAATATGTATAATCATTCTGTCCATTAAATCAACTATGTTTTAGTAATGTTTCATGAAAATCAATTCAGGCGGGAAACTCAGCGCGAATCGAAATATGAACTGCAAATCTACGGTGTTGCAGAATAAAGACTGCATAATATTACTTTCGTTTGTGAGCATGTCTTCGCAGGTTATCTAATGATTACGTTTCAACTACAAATGTTTTTATTACAGTCGATATGCAGACATTACGTATAATAGTATATTTTACAGAAGTTCCACGGAGTGCAGCGTCAATAGTGCTCAATCCACCGGGGAATACTCGAATACGATATCATTTAATTACGGAGCGATATTTGCCAACGGAAACAGCAACCCCATGCAGTTCCAGATGCGGAACTGGCAGGTTGGTAGTTTATTATATTTATAAAGATTATAACAGCTCGTCTAATAGTGCCCAGTTTTTAAATAATAGTATGTTATCTACATCGATGTACATACACCTTTTAGCAACTGGTGACAATTCAAAACAACACATATATCAGGAGTTCACATATTTGCAGTTGCATAAGCTCTCATGGTTTTGTCAATTTGCGATACAGAAACGTGTATTTCTTCGACATCAATATCAGCAAGAAATAGTGATGGGTAAGTGTGTGTCGGGGTGCATAATTCTAGATCCCGGAATATGTGTAAAATTGTAATTATGCACAGCATGCAATATCTTTATTGATATTCTAACACAACATATTAATTGGATTATATCACTAACTACATACAGTGACCGGATTTGACACATTATATATTTATTTCCTTATAGGGTGTCGCTAAGATAACTGTATCCGTAGTCGACAGTGACCCCTCAAGTACTGCGTCAATGGGCAAGACGGCTCTGATGGTACAGAACATGATAGCGGTGAGGGAATCTGAATCTGTATGGAGAGACGTCGTCTTTAATCCACCTTATCAAGTGTGAGTATCATTTGTTATTAAAGGATTGGTACTGACATATACGTTCAGTTATCTTTCGCATATGATTTCACAACCGTTCGTTCAACAACCAGCAAATTATTTCGTTAGCATAGCAATTATCACAACGAAAATGTGTCATTGCTCGTCGGGCTTCGTTGTATTTGTTACTAGGTATCACTTTATCTGTGAACCGAAATGTGAATCTATTTTAATCAGCTTTTGATTGCATTTCAGCATAACTGCCAAGGTTCGAGCCTACTGCTGTGACAACTACTACGGCTTCAACTGTGCAGTGTTCTGTCAGGCGAGCGATGACAACACCAATGGTCATTACACGTGTACTTCTGATGGCTCGAAAATCTGTAGAGAAGGCTGGATAGGAGACATCTGCAATGTGCAAATTCCAACGGTGAGCATATTTAAAAGGGAATGTACTCGTATGAAGCGTCCCGTACATTCATTCATATCAGTTTACTTGGAAACACCGAAGTAGCGCCAGGCATTGAAGCGCTCAAACATTATTTCAGTCACGCTGTGCATCCGATATACATATCCGTCAATATGGTATTTCGTTTCTCCCCCAGTCTGGTCGTCTGTTCGTTCGTGTGTTCATATATGAGATGTATTAAGCGAGTTCATCTGTATGTGCATAAAGGAGACCGAGTGTGCTAAAAAGTTTATATGCGTGTGTATTATCATCCATAATATCATGGTACAACATACACATATGGCAGATAATGTTAAATGGAAAATACTGTCGTTTTGTCTCGGTCGAGGCAGTATCCGGCATATCCGAGGGTTAATAGCCAGAAGCTCGGCTTTGCTTATATCTTATATTCTTTATACACTTTTTGACATAATTTACTTTTTTGGTATAACAGGTTACTCCAGGTTGTGCCATCCTTGAAGTTCAATTGGAAACCTACAACAATCCGGAGGCGAGAACGGAAAATGGAAACAAGTGTGATTCACCGTCCTACTGTGACCCAATTACATCTGTCTGTGCCGACTACCCGTACGTGCATATACCTTACATGGTTTTGTATTGCATTGCAAACTTGCTCATTATATTCTTGCAAGACATATAGTTGGGACTAATCTTTCATTCCATTAAATCCAAATGTGTTTTAGCTAGGTTTGATGGAGATCAATACAGGCGGGAAGCGCAGCATGAATCAAATAATTAACTGAATAGATTTACTGAAACTATGGTGTTGAGAATATAATAAGAACTGCATATTGTTACTTGTTGGTGATCGTGTCTTTGTGAGTATGTATTGGTTACATAGTTCAGGTGCGTTTCATGCATACATAGTAATTTATATAATTTATCTTTTTACAGAAGTTCTACCGAGTGCAGCGTCAGTAGTGCTCAATCCACCGGGGAATACTTGAATACTATATCATTTAATTACGGGGCGACATTTGCCAACGGAAACAGCAATCCCATGAAGTTCCAGATGCGGAACTGGCAGGTTGGTTGTTGATTATATATTTACACATTCTAAATATGTAATATTTAAATATACACTAAATGCTAATTTTCGTCCGTCATAGTGCTTAGCTGGGGACATACATGGTCAAATTATATTAACTCTGATCCGTTTCTGGTGTAGTGCGACTTATTCCAACAATCGATAGTCATTGGTGCAGCATGCGCATGTGGTTCAAGCTAGGATGTAAACCACTAGATTCTCTCATGTGCTCTTTATGCCAATAACGGACAAAGTAATTTATCATCTCTTCCTTGTCCACATATTCTTAATAAACTAATGAACGTTAGCGAATTCTTAGGTGATACTAATACCATCCTTGTATTCCGAAAAGTTCAACAATTCACCAATGCCTCTAAACGCTGCACTGCATGACGGGTGGCAACTGCTCAGTTCCAAGTTAATACTAATACCTAATACATTCACACCAACACCAACTATATAAACGTATTCATAAAATAATGTCAATGATTCGAGATGCACTGGGTACGGAAGGTTCTATGAGCCATTTCCCACCTTTAGTTATAAGGTAACTAACTAATTATAAATTCATGCTTTGGATCATATTATCATCTTCAATAACTAACCAAACTTGCATATGTATACATTATATGTATTCCTGCCGAATTACTATTTACTGATGTCTTACTTAAGTAGAAGAAGTCACATAAGCTCACAATGAGCATGCTTTCTAGTCCTTATTCACAATTATTTCTGTCCATATATATTGACGTATACATGTATTCTATTTGAAATAAATTGTTTCGTCGAAACTATATATATATGTATTCAGCTCGTCTGATATAGCCATGTTGAAATAAGATTTATGTCATCTACATCGATGTACACACACGTTATAGTGGCTGGTGACAGTAATAGAACGATAAATATATCAGTTCACGTGCTTGCTCTGAAGTGTTTGTGTGTAAAATTGCGACGTTATTTAGGGGAATGCGTATTTCCAAGACATCCAAATGTGACAAAAGCATCAAACTGATCCATTGGGTAAATGTGGGTCGGGATGCCCGGCATATGTTTAGAATGCAAATTGTGCATAGTATGCAATATATTCATTAGTTCATAAACAGACGATTAACTAACTACATACATGTACTGATATTATATCACAAGGACTACATAAAGTGACAGAATTTGATATTGTATATATTTCGTACGTTGCAGGGCGTCGCTAAGATAACTGTATCCGTGGTCGATAGTGACCCCTCAAGTACTGCATCGATGGGAAGGATGGCGCTAATGGTACAGAACATGATAGCGGTGAGGGAATCGGATTCTGCATGGAGAGACGTCGTGTTTAATCCCCCTTATCAAGTGTGAGTATTGGTTCTTTTTATTGAATTCTCCTGATATACTAGTTCAGTTATATTTCGCATTTCATTTCACAACCTTTCAACAATATTGAAGCGACCCAGCCAGCGAAGCATCGCTATACACAGATGTGTATTGCGTATTCCTCGCTTCGAATTTATCACACATTTTGGACAACAAAACACGTCTGTCATTTTATGCACACAACTTACCACGATCTCAGATGCATGCCTGAATGTTCACAAGTGTCAATAGTTTATGATTGTCGTCTTCACACAGCAGGAAACTTGTTTAGTTCGTTATAATTCACAATAGTTTGTTGGCATTTCCTGTGTGTGTTGAATGCAGCCGCCATGTTTACTGGCTGTGCTTGTTTTGGCTCGTGTCTGATCGGAATATTCCGTTCATACAATCTAGCCAATCACTATGCGGGAGGTTGGACAAGTTCCGTAAGTCACGGAACTTGTCCAACTCGGCCTGACAACACCTATAAATAGGAGTGCAATCTGTCAGTTGGCGACTTTGTCCCGAACGACGCAACTCGAGACGCAACTCGCGTCTCAGAACTCCCAAGGCCCAAATATTCCCCCCCCCCCCTTAAACATTACTCACCGACGATGTTACCAATGGTCCGTTAGTCGTGAGATGTGATGATTTGAACGTCAGTCGGACATTATTGATTATTAATATTGGCTGGAACCATAATAATGCCAATATCCCATTACCCCACCCACTTTTTCCCCATTGCGATACGATTCCCAATTTGAGCTTCATGAAACCCCCTGCTGTGTGACGCCACACCCTAACTTCGTGCCCCCCTCCCACCCCTGTTAGGTGATCCCAATTCCATTGTCATGCGTCCTAGCTGTTGTGTGCCCCACACCCCATTCAGCTATGTGTCATGATTCCATCCCCAGCTTCGTGACCCCCGGCTTGTGCGACTCCCCACCCCTGCAGTGTTGCCCCCACTGCTGTGTTATTCCCCCACCCAGTGCCCACTGCTGTGTATTCCCACCAGCTGTGTGATCCCCCACCCAACATTAGTCCCAACCCCAGTTTCGTGATTCCCGCGCTGTGTGACTTCCCCACCCAGCATTATTTCCCACCCCCAGCTTCGTCATCCCCGCTGTATGACTCCCCCACTCAGCATTATTCCCACCCCAGCTTCGTGATCCCCGCTGTGTGACTCCCCCACCCAGCATTATTTCCACCCCAGCTTCGTCATCCCGCTGTGTGACTCCCCACCAGCATTATTTCCCACCCCAGCTTCGTGATCCCCGCTGTGTGACTCCCTAACCCAGCATTATTTCCCACCCCCAGCTTCGTGATCCCCGCTGTGTGACTCCCCCACACAGCATTATTCCACCCCCAGCTTCGTGATCCCCGCTGTGTGACTCCCCACCCATCATTATTCCCCCCCCAGTTCGTGATCCCCGCGTGTGATTCCCACCAGCATTATTTCCCACCAGCTTCGTGACTACCGCTGTGTGACTACCCCCACCAGCATTATTTCCCACCACCCCCAGCTTCGTGACTACCGCTGTGTGACTTCCCCACCCAGCATTATTCCCACCCCCAGCTTCGTGATCCCCGCTGTGTGACTCCCTACCAGCATTATTTCCCAACCCCAGCTTGTGATTCCACACCATGACTTGGGTTTGCGTTAGTGTGATTTTCCGCCAGATTTTAGCATAAATCTAGTCCGTGTTTACATGTGCTAATATCCTTTCTTGAGTCTGCTTACTCTCACAGTCGCCTGTTGTGCTTTTGTATCTTGCCATGTGTACATCTCATATTAGTCATTATCTGTCCATAATCAGATCACCCTCATCGTTGTTAGCATAGTTTGTCACCACTCTTTAATTGTACACGTTGAGTAATACTGCATGTTAGAACTATTATCAAAATATCAGATGTTACTAAAATCTCGTCACTGTCGTCTTTTCATTGCCAAGTAGATATAGTCGTTAATTTTCCCTACCCCGATTTACGAGGGCCCGCTACCATTCCCCTGCGTGAACAGGAAATATCTGATTTATACCGTATTGCTGAAGACGGATACGACATAGGGACGTTACAAATTTGGTGGCAGCGGTGGCAGATATAATAAACCAGTAGAGCCGAAACGTACCCTTATGTTGCTTCAAGAATTACCATTGCCGTCTCTGTCCACATAGTCACTTCGGAATTTCCAATTTCCAATACACACAAAATCACTCTTGGTAATATGCACTGCGGCGAAATGCGGAGTGCGAGCGAGTGAGTGCAATCTCTTTTCTGTTCGTAATCGATGTTTCATACACTCTGGCCCATTCCCCCATCCCCATATTACCCCAAACCAGACAGTTGCGACATATAGTTCATAAAATAGCGTCTCTTGAATGTAGTGCCGACGGTGACCCCGGAAATGTGTACATCCCTACTCGGGAAGGTCGAATGTCTCCCCTTGACCCCCACGGATCCAAAAACAATTGCCCTGACCTTCTCTCCCAATAACCATGACACTGTACCTGTCACGACAGGTGATCAAGTTAATTGTATGGTAACCAGTGACAGTGGATACATAACCCATTGCCGCTTGAATAATACAGAGTCGTGCGAAAAGTCATGCGAATGTGAACTGCGTGCGGAGATTAAGTCTCTAAGAAATGAGGTAAAACAATTAAAATCTCAAATTAATTAGATTCTACAGAGGCTTGAATCGAATGACCGACATAACCTGGAACCCGGCAGAAAACGTAAAATTAATTACAGCGAGCCATTGCCGTTGAACTTAGATAATCGCGAGCCCGTGCGTGTACCAATTCATATGCCTGTCAGATCACACACATAACAGGTAGGTCCATGTCCCCAAGAAGTTATCATACACATAGACATGATAGTGGTTCCCGCGTCCCCCAACCACGGGAAAGTGTGCAATTGGCCCAGTATATACCAAATCCAGGTCAGTTCGTGGAAATAGGTAATTTTGAGACGAAATGGAAAAAACTGGCATGAATATCTCCTGTAATTCGGTATCGCGGCACACGGAAATAACTGGGACAATGCAATGAAAGCAGTCAAGTTAGCGTGCAGCTTGCGCGGCGAGGCAATAGCTGTACTGAGTGAACTTGACCCAGATACCAGAACCGATTACAACTCGCTAGTAACGGCTCTGACCAACAGGTTTCAGACCGAAACACAAACGACAACATATAAAACTGAATTGAACAACGTCTTCGAAAAGTAGACGAACCACTACCGGAATTGGCTCACGATATTAAACGGCTGACGCGTTTGGCATACCCACAATCCCATATCAACCATAGACAAGAAATTGCACGAGATTGCTTTGTTGAAGCATTGAACAATTGGGATATCGAACGCTGGATCCTAGTAAAAGAGCCAACGACGATAGAAGACGCTCTGAGAATTGCTATGAAATTAGAAACTGCCGCGAAAAATAATAAAGAGCGATGCTATATGAGGCAAGTTGAGAAAAGTGAAAACTACAGCGAACATAGAGATATACGGTCAATAAATGCAAATAATGAAAAATACAAGTTGCTACATGATGTAGCAGAAATCATGGCCAACATTAGACGGACGAGCGCAAAACAACCCCGGACAGTGGGGCCGATGTTAAAGGCCGTGGAATGACGCTCCTGTTACAATTGCAAGCAGCGAGGGCATCTCCGGTACGCGTGTCCTCAACGTAAAACAGCGATAGTGTATATAATTGCACGAAACCTGGCCATAAAACACGTGCCTGTCCGTTACCGCTTCCTCACCCCATACGCAACCACATCCCAGTGTTCCACTTTATAAAAACTCGTACCCGAGTTCCCCGCTTCCCCACCAAATACACAACTATTTCATTAGTTTTCCCACCCCATACATACCCCAATCGCAGTGTCCAACTGTATAAAAACTCGTGCCCGAGTTTCCCCGCTTCCCCACCCCATATACCCCACATTCCAGTTTCCCACTGTATACACACTCGTTCCCGAGGTTACCCCATATCCCCCACCATATACACCCCCTCATCCGAGTTTCCCCGCTTCCCCACCCCACCCACCCCCTCCCCTGCCCTCCCCAGCCCACCCATAACCTTCCCCTCCCACAAGGCGACTGTGCATGGCCAATGGTGATGTTGGTGGCAACCTAACTCTGCCCGAATTGAACGATGCTGACATACACCATATACACTGACCATTGCACGTCGACTCCCTTTCCTGGCCACTCCACCATACACCCACCCCCACACATATAATAAACGTATTAACGAGTCTGCGTTCGGTGCGAAGACTATATTCCATCTACGCCAGGAGGCGTACGTTTCCTATACGACATGACGACGAGACGTAATCCTTGGAGGAAACGGGCGATAATCGACGAGTTAGAGGATGATGACGAAACGATGCGTGATACCGCCCCACACGTATATCGGGCGTGAGACGAACCACCGATGCGATGTTCACAGACGACGCAAATGCTGACGAGCGATTACCCGATGAGGACCACCGTGGAAAACGCTACAACGCGATAGCTACTGACGACGATGGACGACGGATCATTTGCCATACATGGGCCATCGGCGGAACCACCATACACGAGGATAGATTTTCCGCAAAATCAGACGTTAAATACGCGTGTGGTATAAGTTCGCGATAATAGCCGTAGTGCAGGACGTCACTATGGAACAGGCACATTTTACACAATGTGCGCTTATACCCAATATAAACTTGAATGTTTTCGCGTAAATATTAAATATCCGCGTACATATAGAGATATTTGATTCGCGTTTAAGAACATGGACAGCGTTATACTTATAAGTCAGGAATAGTGAAATTAGGAACAATAGATACAGAACACAATGTGTTGTATATTTTTATTAGGATCTGAGTGATAGTACGCTGACCCGATATGACAGTACCATGTCGTTGGAACTATCATATCTAACCAATTTGACTTGTGTACACTATCATGGAGTATGGAGGTCACGTGTTTCCAGAAAATGACTAGTATGTACATTTTTTTTTGTATGTGAGGGATTGAATGTATGTGGTATGAATGCGCGTGGCCACGCAGAGTGTGATTTGCTATGTATATTTTTAGTGTGCGGATTTGTCATTCAATGGATACACTTGAACTGCGAGTCTACATGATATAAATAGTTTTACTAGATTGCTAATTAAGAGAAACATACAGAAACAATTAGTTCATGTTGAGTGAAGTAACAGTGCAGACATGCAAATGGTAAGATGCATGTCTGATGTTTGAGGACGTACATGTATACTGTGTACGAGTAACACATATTATTGCTGAAGGTACAGCAAATGAGTTAAACTTTGCTATTTGTGCGTTTCCCGTTGTTGTCATCCTGTTAGCATTCAGATTGGCATTCATGTTTGGTTATCTGTTATTCGAAATGTTCATTTGCCACGAATATATAGTTGGCGGTCGAAATGGCAGCAGCGACACTATCAATTAACTTTCATATAGCAGTTTAATGAGGTACCTGGAAATAAATAGAATAGATATAATAGAGTAAGTATTGGTATCCGAGTGTTTTGCGTTGATGTTGACTCACTGATGTTCAAGTTTTCATATTCTACGAAAGTAGATACATTTTAATATAGCTTTCCATAGTTTACGTGACCAAGGGAAATATTATATGAATTCTGAATAGCGATGCCAACACCCACAGTAAGACTAGTGCCTTACCGACCACATGATTAGGATAGTTCACATGATAGTGTTGTTAGTAGATGTACTGATAGTACAATTTGATTAGAAGTAGTAAGGAACGTATTATTGACCATGTCACATGTTCTGTAGTCTTGTCAGGGTCACATTTTATCGCCGCACATAGAATATGTTAATTAACTCAAGTAAAATGTAGAGACCAGACTGCAAAGCATTCATACATGTTTGGAGCGTGTTAGAAATATTTGGTGATAAATCTCATTTACATGTAAATAGCCGTATGCTTTTATACAAATACGTGACATTCAGGTTGTGCAGCATATATTACGTTATCCTATTTTTTTTCATGAGTTCGAGGACGAACTCTGGTCGAACAGGCGGGGTAATGAAGCGACCCAGCCAGCGAAGCATCGCTATACACAGATGTGTATTGCGTATTCCTCGCTTCGAATTTATCACACATTTTGGACAACAAAACACGTCTGTCATTTTATGCACACAACTTACCACGATCTCAGATGCATGCCTGAATGTTCACAAGTGTCAATAGTTTATGATTGTCGTCTTCACACAGCAGGAAACTTGTTTAGTTCGTATAAATTCACAATAGTTTGTTGGCATTTCCTGTGTGTGTTGAATGCAGCCGCCATGTTTACTGGCTGTGCTTGTTTTGGCTCGTGTCTGATCGGAATATTCCGTTCATACAATCTAGCCAATCACTATGCGGGAGGTTGGACAAGTTCCGTAAGTCACGGAACTTGTCCAACTCGGCCTGACAACACCTATAAATAGGAGTGCAATCTGTCAGTTGGCGACTTTGTCCCGAACGACGCAACTCGAGACGCAACTCGCGTCTCAGAACTCTCCCAAGGCCCAAATATTATCCCCCCCCTCCCCCCCCCCCCCTTAAACATTACTCACCGACGATGTTACCAATGGTCCGTTAGTCGTGAGATGTGATGATTTGAACGTCAGTCGGACATTATTGATTATTAATATTGGCTGGAACCATAATAATGCCAATATCCCATTACCCCACCCACTTTTTCCCCCATTGCGATACGATTCCCAATTTGAGCTTCATGAACCCCTGCTGTGTGACGCCACACCCTAACTTCGTGCCCCCCTCCCACCCCTGTTAGGTGATCCCAATTCCATTGTCATGCGTCCTAGCTGTTGTGTGCGACACCCCATTCAGCTATGTGTCATGATTCCAACCCCAGCTTCGTGACCCCCGGCTGTGCGACTCCCCACCCATGCAGTGTGCCCACCTGCTGTGTAATTCCCCACCCAGCTGTGTGATCCCCCACCCAACATTAGTCCCAACCCCAGTTTCGTGATTCCCGCGCTGTGTGACTTCCCCACCCAGCATTATTTCCCACCCCCAGCTTCGTCATCCCCGCTGTGTGACTCCCCCACTCAGCATTATTCCCACCCCCAGCTTCGTGATCCCCGCTGTGTGACTCCCCCACCCAGCATTATTTCCACCCCCAGCTTCGTCATCCCCGCTGTGTGACTCCCCCACCCAGCATTATTTCCCACCCCAGCTTCGTGATCCCCGCTGTGTGACTCCCTAACCCAGCATTATTTCCCACCCCAGCTTCGTGATCCCCGCTGTGTGACTCCCCACACAGCATTATTCCCACCCCAGCTTCGTGATCCCCGCTGTGTGACTCCCCACCCATCATTATTCCCACCCCCAGCTTCGTGATCCCCGCTGTGTGACTCCCCCACCCAGCATTATTTCCCACCCCCAGCTTCGTGACTACCGCTGTGTGACTTCCCCACCCAGCATTATTCCCACCCCCAGCTTCGTGATCCCCGCTGTGTGACTCCCTCACCCAACATTATTTCCCAACCCCAGCTTGTGATTCCCCACCATGACTTGGGTTTGCGTTATTGTGATTTTCCGCCAGATTTTAGCATAAATCTAGTCCGTGTTTACATGTGCTAATATCCTTTCTTGAGTCTGCTTACTCTCACAGTCGCCTGTTGTGCTTTTGTATCTTGCCATGTGTACATCTCATATTAGTCATTATCTGTCCATAATCAGATCACCCTCATCGTTGTTAGCATAGTTTGTCACCACTCTTTAATTGTACACGTTGAGTAATACTGCATGTTAGAACTATTATCAAAATATCAGATGTTACTAAAATCTCGTCACTGTCGTCTTTTCATTGCCAAGTAGATATAGTCGTTAATTTTCCCTACCCCGATTTACGAGGGTCCGCTACATTCATTCCCTGCGTGAACAGGAAATATCTGATTTATACCGTATTGCTGAAGACGGATACGACATAGGGACGTTACAATATAATGTAAATTCTTGTTCCAATAGTTTATTTTGTTAGAATTGCAGCTGCTAGAAAACATACATATTATTGCTAATTTGTTTTCGTTTTCTTTGTAACTTGATCTGTGAAGCTGAATGTGAAACAATTTCACCCAGTTGTTTCATGCATTTCAGCATCACGGCCAAGGTTCGAGCCTACTGCTGTGACAACTACTACGGTTACAACTGTGCAGTGTTCTGTCAGGCGAGCGATGACAACATCAATGGTCACTACACGTGTACTTCTGATGGCTCGAAAATCTGTAGAGACGGTTGGATGGGAGACAATTGCAATGTGCAAATTCCAACGGTGAGCATATTTAAACAGTGAATATATTCGTATTCAGTGATGGATGCGTTGTGGCCTAGGGGTTGGAACACCTGACTTTCAATCCGGAGGTTGTGGTTTCAAACTTCGTCTTAGGCATAAACAATATTGGTCTGTCGGATGAGACTTTAAAATATGGTCCCGTCTCTATATGACCTTAGCAGTTGCTGGGACATTAAACACATTCACTTCCACTTTTCGAATTAAGTGTCCTATACATTTATAACAGTTTTCTTAGAAGCTCCCATAAATCAGCAGTCATTGAAGCATGTATCGTCGTCCAGTGTACCGGGTATCCATAGTGTGTTAACGGTATTTCGTGTTCGCCCACCCGTCTGTTCGTTTGTTTGTCCATCTCTTATATATGTAATAAACGAAATAATTAGGTTCCACTGTACAAACTGGTAGAACGGCCTGAAATTGTATATACTTCTTTATCATCATCCATAGGATTCTGCTACTTCGCGCGCACATGTCTCATGTGTTTAAGGTCAATGTTAAGTGGCAAATATATGTAACAGTTGTTTTGTGTCGGTTTACTCTGTAACCTGCTATCTGAGAGTTCATATTCACAAGCTCCAGTTTGCTGATATGCAAAATTCCACATACATTGTTTGACATTATTACTTAACATTAACAGGTTACTCCTGGTTGTGCAATTCTTGAAGTTCAATTGGAAACCTACAGCAACCCGGAGGCGAGAACGGAAAATGGAAACAAGTGCGATTCACCGTCCGATTGTGACCCAATTACATCTGTCTGTGCCGACTACCCGTAAGTACAGATACTAAGTGTTGTATTGAATTGAAAAATTACTCAGCATATACATGCACGACATATACTCGGGACTAATATATATGGACTGTGTTTTAATTTCTGAAACCAGAAGATCAATCAATGCGGGAAATTCCGCGTGAATCCAATCATGAACATAATAGATTCACTACAACTACTGCATATTATTAGTTTTGTTTTGCACGTTATGTATTGGTTACGTAGTTGCACGTACGTTTCAGATAGGTTATATTCTGGTCAACGTGCGTACATAATATGCATATAATATACGTTACAGAACATCCACCGAATGCAGCGTCAACAGTCCTCAATCTACCGGGGAATACTCGAATACGATATCATTTAATTACGGGGCGACATTTGCCAACGGAAACAGCAATCCCATGCAGTTCCAGATGCGGAACTGGCAGGTTTGTAGTTACTTATATACATGCATACACACGTCATGCTAACTATTTAATCAGCTTGTCTAATATGGCCGTATTCTAAAATAATATTATGGTATCTGTATCGATATACTTGCATGTTTTCGCGGCTGGTGACAATTCAAACCGATACATCTAGCAGTTCACTTACGTGCATCAGCTCTGACGTGAGTGTGTCAACTAGCGACCTTATTTACGAAAGCCGAAACGTATTTCCACGACATCAATATCTGACAAAGATGAAAATATACTTATCTTTCAGGGGGTTGCTAAGATAACTTTATCCGTGGTCGATAGTGACCCATCAAGTACAGCATCAATGGGAAAGACGGCGCTGATGGTACAGAACATGATAGCAGTGAGGAAGTCGGAATCTGTATGGAGAGACGTCGTGTTTACTCCACCTTATCAAACGTGAGTATTATTTGTTGTTACTGAAATTGAACTCATTGATATGTTCATTTATTTTCACATATCAGTTGGCAACGTATATAGTTCCAACAGATTATTTCGTTATGGTCGCAATTATCAGAACGAAAACATATCATTCTGTTCTAGTGTATTTCTTTGTTACTACGTGTCATTACATCTGTGACTAAATATTGTTCTATTTTACCAGGCTGTTGAATGCATTTTTGCATCACGGCCAATGTTCGAGCTTGTTCCAACATTTGATTTTGTTTGAATCTCAACTTTTTGTTTATGTGCTGTTATATGTCAATTGATCTGTGACTTTGAATGTGAATACATTTTACCCATCGTTTTAATGCATTTTAGAATCACGGCCAAGGTTCGATCCTATTGCTGTGACAACTACTACGGCTACAACTGTGCAGTATTCTGTCAGGCGAGCGATGACAACATCAATGGACATTACATGTGTACCTCTGATGGCTCCATGATCTGTAGAGAAGGGTGGATAGGAGACAATTGCAATGTGCAAATTCCAACGGTGAGCATGTTTAAAAAGTGAATGCATTCGTATGAAGTGGTTCATACGTTCATAGTATTAGCTTTCCTGGAAACAGTGAGGAAGCACCAGTCAGTGAGGACTTATAATATAAGTATGACATTCACCCTGTGTATCCGGTATATATCGAGCACGTCAAAATGGTATTCCGTTCATCATATCTGTCTGGTCGTCAGTTCAAACATTTGTCAAACTGTATATGCTTGTTTATCATCATTTAATATGTCATACTACAACACCCACATAGTCAGCCCTAGTCGAAGGTCAACGTCAAATGAAAGTTACTGTTGCATCGTGTCGGTCCTGGCGGTAACCATATTATCCACGAGATCATAGTCACAAGCTCGAGTGTGTTAATATCATGTATTTCCATACACAGTTTTCACGTAATTGCTTTATAATATTTACAGGTTACTCCTGGATGTGCTATTCTTGAGGTTCAATTGGAAACCTACAGTAATCCGGAGGCAAGAACGGAAAATGGAAACAAGTGTGATTCACCGTCCTACTGTGACCCAATTACATCTGTCTGTGCCGACTACCCGTAAGTACAGACACAAAGTGGTGTATTGAATTGCAAACTTGCTCCGTAAATACATGCACAGCATATACTCGGGACTAATATTCATGGACTGTGTTTTAATTTATGAATCAAGAAGATTAATCCAGGCAGGAAACTCAGCGTGAATCAAATCATGAACTTAATATATTCACTACACTGATACTTTTAGTTTTGTTTGTGATCATGTCTTTGCACGTTATGAATTAGATACGTATTTGTTCCAGGTACATTTCATCTAAGCATGTTTTATATTACGGTCCATGTGCGTACATATTTATGCATATAATATATTATGTTACAGAACTTCCACCGAATGCAGCGTCAATAGTGCTCAATCTACTGGAGAATACTCGAATACAATATCATTTAATTACGGGGCGACATTTGCCAACGGAAACAGCAATCCCATGCAGTTCCAGATGCGGAACTGGCAGGTCTGTAGTTAATTATATACATGCATACACACAGGTCATGCTAACTATTTAATCAGCTTGTCTAATATGGCCGTGTTCTAAAATAATATTATGTTATCTGTATCGATATACTTACATGTTTTCGCGGCTGGTGACAATTCAAACCGATACATCTATCAGTTCACTTACGTGCATCAGCTCTGACGTGAGTGTGTCAACTAGCGACCTTATTTACGAAAGCCGAAACGTATTTCCACGACATCAATATCTGACAAAGATGACAATAGGGTGGGGTAAGTGTGGGTGAGGGTGCGTAATTTTAACACCCGGCATACGTGTACAATCAAATTATGTAATGTATGCACACCTTCATTAGTCTTATAAATTTGCTATTAATTGAATACCCATATGCTATCGCAATGACTAAATACATTGACCGAAGTTGACATATTATATACTTATCTTTCAGGGGGTTGCTAAGATAACTTTATCCGTGGTCGATAGTGACCCATCAAGTACAGCATCAATGGGAAAGACGGCGCTGATGGTACAGAACATGATAGCAGTGAGGAAGTCGGAATCTGTATGGAGAGACGTCGTGTTTACTCCACCTTATCAATCGTGAGTATCATTTGTTGTTATTGAAATTGAACTGATTGATACGTTCATTTATTTTCACATATCAGTTGGCAACGTATATAGTTCCAACATATTATTTTGTTATGGTCGCAATTATCAGAACGAAAAAATATCGTTCTATTCCAGTTTATTTCTTTGTTACTACGTGTCATTAAATCTGTGACTAAATATTGTTATATTTTACCAGGCTGTTGAATGCATTTTTGCATCACGGCCAATGTTCGAGCTTGTTCCAACATTTGATTTTGTTTGAATCTCAACTTCTTGTTTATGTGCTGTTATATGTCAATTGATCTGTGACTTTGAATGTGAATACATTTTACCTATCGTTTTACTGCATTTTAGAATCACGGCCAAGGTTCGATCCTATTGCTGTGACAACTACTACGGCTACAACTGTGCAGTATTCTGTCAGGCGAGCGATGACAACATCAATGGACATTACATGTGTACCTATGATGGCTCCATGATCTGTAGAGAAGGGTGGATGGGAGACAATTGCAATGTGCAAATTCCAACGGTGAGCATGTTTAAAAAGTGAATGCATTCGTATGAAGTGGTTCATACGTTCATAGTATTAGCTTTCCTGGAAACAGTGAGGAAGCACCAGTCAGTGAGGACTTATAATATAAGTATGGCATTCACCCTGTGTATCCGGTATATATCGAGCACGTCAAAATGGTATTCCGTTCATCATATCTGTCTGGTCGTCAGTTCAAACATTTGTCAAACTGTATATGCTTGTTTATCATCATTTATTATGTCATACTACAACACCCGCATAGTCAGCCCTAGTCGAAGGTCATGTCAAATGAAAGTTACTGTTGCATCGTGTCGGTCCTGGCGGTAACCATATTATCCACGAGATCATAGTCACAAGCTCGAGTGTGTTAATATCATGTATTTCCATACACAGTTTTCACGTAATTGCTTTATAATATTTACAGGTTACTCCTGGATGTGCTATTCTTGAGGTTCAATTGGAAACCTACAGTAATCCGGAGGCAAGAACGGAAAATGGAAACAAGTGTGATTCACCGTCCTACTGTGACCCAATTACATCTGTCTGTGCCGACTACCCGTAAGTACAGACACAAAGTGGTGTATTGAATTGCAAACTTGCTCCGTAAATACATGCACAACATATACTCCGGACTAATATTCATGGACTGTGTTTTAATTTATGAATCAACAAGATTAATCCAGGCGGGAAACTCAGCGTGAATCAAATCATGAACTTAATAGATTCACTACAAAGACTACACTGATACTTTTTTGTTTTGTTTGTGATCATGTCTTTGCACGTTATGAATTAGATACGTAGTTGTTTCACGTTCATTTCATCTAATTATGTTTTATATTACGGTCCATGTGCGTACATATTTATGCATATACTATATTATGTTACAGAACTTCCACCGAATGCAGCGTCAATAGTGCTCAATCTACCGGGGAATACTCGAATACAATATCATTTAATTACGGGGTGACATTTGCCAACGGAAACAGCAATCCCATGCAGTTCCAGATGCGGAACTGGCAGGTTTGTAGTTAATTATATACATGCATACACACACGTCATGCTAACTATTTAATCAGCTTGTCTAATATGGCCGTGTTCTAAAATAATATTATGTTATCTGTATCGATATACTTAAATGTTTTCGCGGCTGGTGACAATTCAAACCGATACATCTAGCAGTTCACTTACGTGCATCAGCTCTGACGTGAGTGTGTCAACTAGTGATCTTATTTACGAAAGCCGAAACGTATTTCCACGACATCAATATCTGACAAAGATGACAATAGGGTGGGGTAAGTGTGGGTGAGGGTGCGTAATTTTAACACACGTGTACAATCAAATTATGTAATGTATGCACACCTTCATTAGTCTTATAAATTTGCTATTAATTGAATACCCATATGCTATCGAAATGACTAAATAAATTGACCGAATTTGACATATTATATACTTATCTTTCAGGGGGTTGCTAATATAACTTTATCCGTGGTCGATAGTGACCCATCAAGTACAGCATCAATGGGAAAGACGGCGCTGATGGTACAGAACATGATAGCAGTAAGGAAGTCGGAATCTGTATGGAGAGACGTCGTGTTTACTCCACCTTATCAATCGTGAGTATCATTTGTTGTTACTGAAATTGAACTGATTGATATGTTCATTTTTTTCACATATTAGTTGGCAACGTATATAGTTCCAACAGATTATTTTGTTATGGTCGCAATTATCAGAACGAAAAAATATCATTCTGTTCTAGTTTATTTCTTTGTTACTACGTGTCATTAAATCTGTGACTAAATATTGTTCTATTTTACCAGGCTGTTGAATGCATTTTTGCATCACGGCCAATGTTCGAGCTTGTTCCATAATTTGATTTTGTTTGAATCTCAACTTTTTGTTTATGTGCTGTTATATGTCAATTGATCTGTGACGTTTAATGTGAATACATTTTACCAATCGTTTTAATGCATTTTAGAATCACGGCCAAGGTTCGATCCTATTGCTGCGAAAACTACTACGGCTATAACTGTGCAGTATTCTGTCAGGCGAGCGATGACAACGTCAATGGACATTACATGTGTACCTCTGATGGCTCCAGGATCTGTAGAGAAGGCTGGATGGGAGACAATTGCAATGTGCAAATTCCAACGGTGAGCATGTTTAAAAAGAGAATGCATTCGTATGAAGTGGTTCATACGTTCATATTATTAGCTTTCTTGGAAACAGTGAGGAAGCGCCAGTCATTGAGGACTGATAATATAAGTATGTGCATCCGGTATATATCGAGCACGTCAAAATGGTATTCCGTTCATCTTATCTGTCTGGTCGTCAGTTACAACATTTGTCAATCTATAACATATTATTATTTTGTCATGCTACAACACACGCATGGTCAGCCCTTGTCGAAGGTCAGCGTCAAATGAAAGTTACTGTTGCATAGTGTCGGTCCTGGCGGTAACCATATTATCCACCAGATCATAGTCACAAGCTCGAGTGTGTTAATATCATGTATTTCCATACACAGTTTTCACGTAATTGCTTTATAATATTTACAGGTTACTACTGGATGTGCTATTCTTGAGGTTCAATTGGAAACCTACAGTAATCCGGAGGCCAGAACGGAAAATGGAAACAAGTGTGATTCACCGTCTTACTGTGACCCAATTACATCTGTATGTGCCGACTACCCGTAAGTACAGACATTAAGTGATGTATTGAATTACAAACTTGCTCCGTAAATACATGCACGACATATACTCGGGACTAATATTCATGAACTGTCTTTTAATTTATGAATCAAGAAGATTAATCCAGGCGGGAAACTCAGCGTGAATCAAATCATGAACTTAATATCTTCACTACACTGATACTTTTAGTTTTGTTTGTGATCATGTCTTTGCACGTTATGAATTAGATACGTATTTGTTCCAGGTACATTTCATCTAAGCATGTTTTATATTACGGTCCATGTGCGTACATATTTATGCATATAATATATTATGTTACAGAACTTCCACCGAATGCAGCGTCAATAGTGCTCAATCTACTGGAGAATACTCGAATACAATATCATTTAATTACGGGGCGACATTTGCCAACGGAAACAGCAATCCCATGCAGTTCCAGATGCGGAACTGGCAGGTCTCTAGTTAATTATACACATGCATACACACGTCATGCTAACTATTTAATCAGCTTGTCTAATATGGCCGTGTTCTAAAATAATATTGTGTTATCTGTATCGATATACTTACATGTTTTCGCGGCTGGTGACAATTCAAACCGATACATCTATCAGTTCACTTACGTGCATCAGCTCTGACGTGAGTGTGTCAACTAGCGACCTTATTTACGAAAGCCGAAACGTATTTCCACGACATCAATATCTGACAAAGATGACAATAGGGTGGGGTAAGTGTGGGTGAGGGTGCGTAATTTTAACACCAGGCATACGTGTACAATCAAATTATGTAATGTATGCACACCTTCATTAGTCTTTTAAATTTGCTATAATTGAATACCCATATGCTATCGAAATGACTAAATAAATTGACCGAATTTGACATATTATATACTCATCTTTCAGGGGGTTGCTAAGATAACTTTATCCGTGGTCGATAGTGACCCATCAAGTACAGCATCAATGGGAAAGACGGCGCTGATGGTACAGAACATGATAGCAGTGAGGAAGTCGGAATCTGTATGGAGAGACGTCGTGTTTACTCCACCTTATCAATCGTGAGTATCATTTGTTGTTATTGAAATTGAACTGATTGATACGTTCATTCACTCACTCACATATCAGTTGGCAACGTATATAGTTCCAACAGATTATTTTGTTCTGGTCGCAATTATCAGAACGAAAAAATATCATTCTATTCTAGTTTATTTCTTTGTTACTACGGGTCATTAAATCTGTGAATAAATATTGTTATATTTTACCAGGCTGTTGCATGCATTTTTGCATCACGGCCAATGTTCGAGCTTGTTCCAACATTTGATTTTGTTTGAATCTCAACTTTTTGTTTATGTGCTGTTATATGTCAATTGATCTGTGACTTTGAATGTGAATACATTTTACCCATCGTTTTAATGCATTTTAGAATCACGGCCAAGGTTCGATCCTATTGCTGTGACAACTACTACGGCTACAACTGTGCAGTATTATGTCAGGCGAGCGATGACAACATCAATGGACATTACATATGTACCTCTGATGGCTCCATGATCTGTAGAGAAGGGTGGATGGGAGACAATTGCAATGTGCAAATTCCAACGGTGAGCATGTTTAAAAGTGAATGCATTCGTATGAAGTGGTTCATACGTTCATAGTATTAGCTTTCCTGGAAACAGTGAGGAAGCACCAGTCAGTGAGGACTTATAATATAAGTATGGCATTCACCCTGTGCATCCGGTATATACCGAGCACGTCAAAATGGTATTCCGTTCATCATATCTGTCTGGTCGTCAGTTCAAACATTTGTCAAACTGTATATGCTTGTTTATCATCATTTATTATATCATACTACAACACCCGCAAAGTCAGCCCTAGTCGAAGGTCAACGTCAAATGAAAGTTACTGTTGCATCGTGTCGGTCCTGGCGGTAACCATATTATCCACGAGATCATAGTCACAAGCTCGAGTGTGTTAATATGTATTTTCATACACAGTTTTTACGTAATTGCTTTATAATATTTACAGGTTACTCCTGGATGTGCTATTCTTGAGGTTCAATTGGAAACCTACAGTAATCCAGAGGCAAGAACGGAAAATGGAAACAAGTGTGATTCACCGTCCTACTGTGACCCAATTACATCTGTCTGTGCCGACTACCCGTAAGTACAGACACTAAGTGGTGTATTGAATTGCAAACTTGCTCCGTAAATACATGCACAACATATACTCGGGACTAATATTCATGGACTGTGTTTTAATTTATGAATCAAGAAGATTAATCCAGGCAGGAAACTCAGCGTGAATCAAATCATGAACTTAATAGATTCACTACAAAGACTACACTGATACTTTTAGTTTTGTTTGTGATAATGTCTTTGCACGTTATGAATTAGATCCGTAGTTGTTTCACGTACATTTCATCTAATTATGTTTTATATTACGGTCCATGTGCGTACATATTTATGCATATACTATATTATATTACAGAACTTCCACCGAATGCAGCGTCAATAGTGCTCAATCTACCGGAGAATACTCGAATACAATATCATTTAATTACGGGGTGATATTTGCCAACGGAAACAGCAATCCCATGCAGTTCCAGATGCGGAACTGGCAGGTTTGTAGTCAATTATATACATGCATACATACGTCATGCTAACTATTTAATCAGCTTGTCTAATATGGCCGTGTTCTAAAATAATATTATGTTATCTGTATCGATATACTTACATGTTTTCGCGGCTGGTGACAATTCAAACCAATACATCTAGCAGTTCACTTACGTGCATCAGCTCTGACGTCAGTGTGTCAACTAGCGACCTTATTTACGAAAGCCGAAACCTATTTCCACGACATCAATATCTGACAAAGATGACAATAGGGTGGGGTAAGTGTGGGTGAGGGTGCGTAATTTTAACACCAGGCATACGTGTACAATCAAATTATGTAATGTATGCACACCTTCATTAGTCTTATAAATTTGCTATTAATTGAATACCCATATGCTATCGAAATGACTAAATAAATTGACCGAATTTGACATATTATATACTTATCTTTCAGGGGGTTGCTAAGATAACTTTATCCGTGGTCGATAGTGACCCATCAAGTACAGCATCAATGGGAAAGACGGCGCTGATGGTACAGAACATGATAGCAGTGAGGAAGTCGGAATCTGCATGGAGAGACGTCGTGTTTACTCCACCTTATCAATCGTGAGTATCATTTGTTGTTACTGAAATTGAACTGATTGATATGTTCATTCATTTTCACATATTAGTTGGCAACGTATATAGTTCCAACAGATTATTTTGTTATGGTCGCAATTATCAGAACGAAAAAATATCATTCTATTCTAGTGTATTTCTTTGTTACTACGTGTCATTAAATCTGTGACTAAATATTGTTCTATTTTACCAGGCTGTTGAATGCATTTTTGCATCACGGCCAATGTTCGAGCTTGTTCCAACATTTGATTTTGTTTGAATCTCAACTTTTTGTTTATGTGCTGTTATATGTCAATTGATCTGTGACGTTTAATGTGAATACATTTTACCAATCGTTTTAATGCATTTTAGAATCACGGCCAAGGTTCGATCCTATTGCTGCGAAAACTACTACGGCTATAACTGTGCAATATTCTGTCAGGCGAGCGATGACAACGTCAATGGACATTACATGTGTACCTCTGATGGCTCCAGGATCTGTAGAGAAGGCTGGATGGGAGACACTTGCAATGTGCAAATTCCAACGGTGAGCATGTTTAAAAAGTGAATGCATTCGTATGAAGTGGTTCATTCGTTCATATTATTAGCTTTCTTGGAAACAGTGAGGAAGCGCCAGTCATTGAGGACTAATAATATACGTATGGCATTCACCCTGTGCATCCGGTATCTATCGAGCACATCAAAATGGTATTCCGTTCATCTTATCGGTCTGATCGTCAGTTCCAACATTTGTCAAACTGTATATGCTTGTTTATCATCATTTATTATGTCATACTACACTACAACACACGCATGTCGTCAGCACTAGTCGAAGGTGAACGGCAAATGAAAGTTACTGTTGTATAGTATCGGTCCAGGCGGTCACCATATTATCCACGAGCTCGTAGTCACAAGCTCGAGTGTGTTAATATCATGTATTTCCATACATTTTTCACGTAATTGCTTTATAATATTTACAGGTTACTCCTGGATGTGCTATTCTTGAGGTTCAATTGGAAACCTACAGTAATCCGGAGGCAAAAACTGAAAATGGAAACAAATGTGATTCACCGTCTTACTGTGACCCAATTACATCTGTCTGTGCCGACTACCCGTAAGTTCAGATATTAAGTGGTGTATTGAATTGCAAACTTTTTCCGTAAATACATGCACGACATATACTCGGGACTAATATTCATGAACTGTGTTTTAATTTATGAATCAAGAAGATCAATCCAGGCGGGAAATTCAGCGTGAATCAAATCATGAACTTAATAGATTCACTACAAAGACTACACTGATAATATTAATTTTATTTGTGATTATGTCTTTGCACGTTATGAATTAGATACGTGGTTGTTCCACGTACATTTCAGCTAGGTATGTTTTATATTACGGTCCATATGTGTACATACTTATGCATATACTATATGTTACAGAACATCCACCGAATGCAGCGTCAATAGTGCTCAATCTACCGGGGAATACTCGAATACAATATCATTTAATTACGGGGCGACATTTGCCAACGGAAACAGCAATCCCATGCAGTTCCAGATGCGGAACTGGCAGGTTTGTAGTTAATTATATACATGCATACACATGTCATGCTAACAATTTAATAAGCTCGTCTAATATGGCCGTGTTCTAAAATAATATTATGTTATCTGTATCTATATACTTACATGTTTTCGCGGCTGGTGACAATTCAAACCGATAAATCTAGCAGTTCACTTACATGCATCATCTCTGACGTGAGTGTGTCAATTAGCGACCTTATTTACGAAAGCCGAAACGTATTTCCACGACATCAATATCTGATAAAGATGACAATAGGGTGGGGTAAGTGTGGGTCAGGGTGCGTAATATTAACACCAGGCATACGTGTACAATCAAATTATGTAATGTATGAAGACCTTCATTAGTCTTATAAACTTGCTATTAATTGAATACCCATATGCTATCGCAATGAATAAATAAATTGACCGAAGTTGACATATTATATACTTCTTATTTTTCAGGGGGTTGCTAAGATAACTTTATCCGTGGCCGATAGTGACCCATCAAGTACTGCATCAATGGGAAAGACGGCGCTGATGGTACAGAACATGATAGCAGTGAGGAAGTCGGAATCTGTATGGAGAGACGTCGTGTTTACTCCACCTTATCAAACGTGAGTATCATTTGTTGTTATTGAAATTGAACTGATTGATACGTTCATTTATTTTACATATCAGTTGGCAACGTATATAGTTCCCAACAGATTATTTTGTTATGGTCGCAATTATCTGAACGAAAAAATATCATTCTATTCTAGTTTATTTCTTTGTTACTACGCGTCATTAAATCTGTGACTAAATATTGTTCTATTTTACCAGGCTGTTGAATGCATTTTTGCATCACGGCCAATGTTCGAGCTTGTTCCAACATTTGATTTTGTTTGAATCTCAACTTTTTGTTTCTTTGCTGTTATATGTCAATTGATCTGTGACTTTGAATGTGAATACATTTTACCCATCGTTTTAATGCATTTTAGAATCACGGCCAAGGTTCGATCCTATTGCTGTGACAACTACTACGGCTACAACTGTGCAGTGTTCTGTCAGGCGAGCGATGACAACATCAATGGACATTACATGTGTACCTCTGATGGCTCCATGATCTGTAGAGAAGGCTGGATGGGAGACAATTGCAATGTGCAAATTCCAACGGTGAGCATGCTTAAAAAGTGAATGCATTTGTATGAATTGGTTCATACGTTCATAGTATTAGCTTTCTTGGAAACAGTGAGGAAGCGCCAGTCATTGAGGACTAATAATATAAGTATGGCATTCACCCTGTGCATCCGGTATATACCGAACACGTCAAAATGGTATTCCGTTCATCTTATCTGTCTGGTCGTCAGTTCCAACATTTGTCAATCTATAATATATTATTAAGCGAGTTGATGTTCAACTTTCTGAAACAATGAGACCGAGCGTCCTGAAACTGTATATGCTTGTTTATCAGCATTTATTGTGTCTTGCTATAACACACGCATGGTCAGCACTAATCGAAGGTCAACGTCAAATGAAAGTTAATGTTGCATAGTGTCGTTCGAGGCGGTAACCATATTATCCGCGACCTCGTAATCACAAGCTTGAGTGTGTTAATATCATGTATTTCCATACAGTTTTCACGTAATTGCTTTATAATATTTACAGGTTACTCCTGGATGTGCTATTCTTGAGGTTCAATTGGAAACCTACAGTAATCCAGAGGCAAGAACGGAAAATGGAAACAAGTGTGATTCACCGTCCTACTGTGACCCAATTACATCTGTCTGTGCCGACTACCCGTAAGTACAGACACAAAGTGGTGTATTGAATTTCAAACTTGCTCCGTAAATACACGCACGACAAATAATCATGACTAATATTCATGGACTGTGTTTTAATTTATGAATCAAGAAGATTAATCCAGGCGGGTGATCCAGCGTGAATCAAATCATGAGCTTAATATTCACTATAAAGACTACACTGATAATTTTAGTTTTGTTTGTGATCATGTCTTTGCACGTTATGCATTACATACGTAGTTCTTCCACGTACATTTCAGCTAGGTATGTTTTATATTACGGTCCATGTGCGTACATACTTATGCATATAATATATTATGTTACAGAACTTCCACCGAATGCAGCGTCACTAGTGCTCAATTTACCGGGGAATACTCGAATACAATATCATTTAATTACGGGGCGACATTTTCCAACGGAAACAGCAATCCCATGCAGTTCCAAATGCGGAATTGGCAGGTTTGCAGTTAATTATATACATGCATACACACATCATGCTAACAATTTAATCAGCTCATCTGATATGGCCGTGTTCTAAAATAATATGTTATTTGTATCGATATACTTACATGTTTTCGCAGCTGGTGTAAATTCAAACCGACAAATCTAGCAGATCACTTGCATGCATCAGCTCTGACGTGAGTGTGTCAATTAGCGATCTTATTTACGAAAGCCGAAACCTATTTCCACGACATCAATATCTGACAAAGATGACAATAGGGTGGGTAAGTGTGGGTCAGGGTGCGTAATTTTAACACCAGGCATATGTGTAAAATCAAATTATGTAAATGATGCATTAGTCTTATAAACCTGTTTTTAATTGAATACCACATATGCTATCGCAATGACTACATAAAGTGACCGAATTTGACATATTATATACTTCTTGTATTTAAGGGGGTTGCTAAGGTAACTGTATCTGTGGTCGATAGTGACCCCTCAAGTACAGCATCAATGGGAAAGACGGCGCTGATGGTACAGAACATGATAGCAGTGAGGGAGTCGGAATCTGTATGGAGAGACGTCGTCTTTACTCCACCTTATCAAACGTGAGTATCATTTGTTTTTTTCTTAATTGGAACCGATTGATTCATTTATTTTGACATATCATTTGACAACGTTTGTTAGTTCCAACAGTTTATTGTTTATGGTCTCAATTATCAGAACGAAAACATATCATTCTATTCTAGTTGTTTTCTTTGTTACTACGTATCATTTTACCTGTAACTAAATATGAACCTATTTTACCCAGCTGTTGAATGCATTCTTGCATCACGGTAATGGTTATAACTAGTTCTAACATTTTATTTTGTTTGAATCTGAACATTTTGTTTATTTGTTGCTAAATGTCAGTTGATCTGTGACTTTGAATGTGAATACATTTTAATCATCGCTTTAATGCATTTTAGCATCATTGCCAAGGTTCGAGCCTATTGCTGTGACAACTACTACGGCTACAACTGTGCAGTGTTCTGTCAGGAGAGCGATGACAACATCAATGGCCATTATACGTGTACTTCTGACGGCTCGACAATCTGTAGAGAAGGCTGGATGGGAGACAATTGCAATTTGCAAATTCCAACGGTGAGCATGTTTAACCAGTGACTGCATTCGCATGAAGTGGTACATATGTTCATATTAGCTTACCTAGAAATAGTGAAGACGCTCCAGTCATTGAGGACTAATAATATAATTTACCCTGGGCATACGGTATATACCGAGCACGTCAAAATGGTATTCCGTTCCTCTTATCCGTCTGGTCGTCAGTCTAACTATAACATATGTATAAACGAGTTTAGGATCAACTGTCTGAAATACTGAGACCGAGCGGCTTGAAACTGTATATTGTTGTTCATCATAATCTATTATATCATGCTACAACACACGCATGGTCAGCACTAGTCGCAGATCAACGTATAATAGACGTTACTGTTGTATAGTGTCGGTCCAGGTGGTAACTATGCTATCCGAGAGCTCATAGTCACAAGTTTGAGTGTGTTAATTAATATCATGTATTCCATACACATTATTTCAGGTCAGTGCTTTATAATGTTTACAGGTTACTCCTGGATGTGCTATTCTTGAAGTTCAATTGGAAACCTATAGTAATCCTGAGGCGAGAACGGAAAATGGAAACACGTGTGATTCACCGTCCTACTGTGACCCAATTACATCTGTCTGTGCCGACTACCCGTAAGTACAGTTACTAAGTGTTGTATTGAATTGCAAACTTGCTTAGTATATACATGCACGACATATCTCGGGACTAATATTTATGGACTGTGTTTTAATTTATGAATCAAGAAGATCAATCCAGGCGAGAGATTCAGCTTGAATCAAATCATGAACTTAATATATTCACTACAAAGACAGCATAATACAATATATATAGGTATAGAAACTATATTTCATTATAATATCGATGCAGGTGGGAAACTCCCCAGGAATATATGGTGCTGCGGAATAAAGACTGCATACTATTACATATGATTGTGATAACGTCTTCGAGGGGTATGTATTGGTACATAGTTTCATGTATATTTCAGCTAGCTATATTTACATACATGCTTATGTATATACTTTATTTTACAGAAGTTCTACCGAGTGCAGCGTCAATAGTGTTCAATCCACCGGGGAATACTTGAATACGATATCGTTTAATTACGGGGCGACATTTGCCAACGGAAACAGCAATCCCATGCAATTCCAGATGCGAAACTGGCAGGTTGGTAGTTGATTGTGTGTGTATATATATATATACACAACATAATATGTAATTAGCTCATCTTTGATGGTTTGAAATACATGTAATATTGTTATCTATATCGAAGTACATACACATTTTCGCGGCTGGTGACAATTCACACTAACAAATCTAGAAGTTCACATTAACAAACAAACGGCAAAGGGATATATTAGTGTGGGTCGCGTGAGCAATTTCACAGCCCTGCATATGTGTAAACGCAAGTTGTGCAAAGTAAGCAATATCTTCATTAGTCTTCTAATCAGTTATCGACTTGATTATCCACATGCTATCGAAATGACTACAATAAGTGACCAAATTTGACCTATTATATACTTCTTACCTTACAGGGGGTCGGTAAGATAACTGTATCCGTGATTGATAGTGATCCCTCCAGTACTGCCTCAATGGGAAAGACGGCGGTGATGGTACAGAACATGATAGCAGTGAGGGAATCGGAATCTGTATGGAGAGATGTCGTGTTTACTCCACCTTATCAAACGTGAGTAGCAAAGTTTCTTAATGACTTTGACCTGTTATATACGTTCAATTAGTTCTCGCTTAATATTCACATTCGTTCAGCAACACAGTTGCTTGCTACAACATTTTATTTTGTTAGCATCGCAACTTTCGGATGAACGTACAGTGGAACCTCCGTGAACGGTCACGTCTGTACCGCAACATCCTTTCTGTAACAGACACTATTTTGTATCCAAATTGGAAAATTTGCTACATAGTTTACCTCCATGCAGCAGCCACCTGTCTGCAATAGCCAGTTTTGTGTTTTCATATATGTGGCTGTTGTAGAGAGGTTACACTGTATATGATTGATAGTTTTCTTCTTCATTGTTACGTGTCAGTAGATCTATCACTCTGAATGTGAATACATTTTAACAAGCGTTTTAATGCATTTTAGCATCACAGCCAAGGTTCGAGCCTACTGCTGTGACAACTACTACGGCTATAACTGTGCAGTGTTCTGTCAGGCGAGCGACGACCACATCAATGGTCATTACACGTGTACCTCTGATGGCTCCAGGATATGTAGAGAAGGCTGGATGGGAGACAATTGCAATGTGCAAATTCCGACGGTGAGTATATTAAGAAGGTGAATGCACCCGTATGAAGTGTCTCGTACATTCATACATCAATGGTAACTGCACGTGTATTTCTGATGGTTAACAACTCTGCAAAAAAAATGATGACAAGGAGACAACTGTACTTTTACTTCTTACAATACATTACCTTTTTTCTTCATGTATACATTGTTCATGGTGTATTGTGGTAAAGTTAGCAGTTTGCCGTTGACACAGGCTACCAATGATACAACAATCGATGGTAAAGAAATACAATATTAGTATGTTTGCTTGTTGAGTTAACTTTGTTGTGTTATGTTGACATTTGCGATATTGTCACCACATTTCGCAAGCCCATCAATTCGTGTTGTGTTTACCACGAAACAGAACCGCACATACCTTTATTCCGGAGATGTTGGTAATCTCTTGCGTGTAGCCAGATATTTTGCTATAAAATAATAAAGGTGCATTGTATGTTCTATAAAATAAAGGTATGTTCTGTTCTGCCATTTCGAACTTGCCAGTTGATGTTATATCTATATTTATGTATCGCTCTGCTTGGGCGGAATGATAATATCAACAATGTGGAAGGAGTAAGAAAACAAACACATGCTATGTTGAAAAAGGGTAACCGGTTGTGACCTATATTAAAATAATACGTAATATGCATACGTATATGAAAGTTGATTAATAATAACAAATTATTAAAAATTCACCAAAGCATAATGAGGGGGTCGACAGAAACGGCCATATATACGAGTCCCAATGAAATAGCGAAATATTATATGTGCCTACCGACGGCATTAGTTTCCAAAAGGTTAATTAACAATACTAATTACTGGCCATTATTAACAACAGTTTTATTGTTTGACTAGAGTTAGATGGACAGTTTATTACACCATGTTTATAGTTGACTAAGTGTTCATACAGTGTGTTTCAGGTCCATCCATGTGTGGATAGGTCTTTGTGGCATGTAACAAATAGTATGCATCAATACATATTCGTACAGCCAACCTATATTTTGCTATGTTGATAGCATATTTACTGTATTCTATGACATGCTTTGTGTAACGCTGCCATTTCTTTTATAAACATTGCTAACGTAATTAACAACGTTTGCATTTTGTTGTTAGATTGTTGCTGGGTGTGCTATACTGGAAGTGAATCTGGTTTCCTACACGAATCCTGACGCAAAAGTGGCAGATGGCACAACGTGTGATTCACCCTCATTATGTGATCCAGATACAAGTGTCTGTGCCGACTATCCGTATGTATACATTATTTGTCATAGTGTTACATCGTAGCTAACAGACATTCATAACTCGTGTCAAAACCGTAATCCCGCTTTAAAAGCTATTTAATAGTATATTGGCGATTTCCAACTAATTACATATGCAAGTGTCTAGTTGCATGCAGCATACTTGCAACCGTGTACGGTATACACTCCTTGTATAATAATAGTACGCACACATTTAATGGCGAAGCCCCAACGCCGTACCATATTACTAATGTTGTTAATTATTATCACAATTTTCTTTATCGTTAAATAATTCCAGCCCAAAATAATTTACACTGTTCCGAACATTGATCAATTGACATTTTGATCTCGAGTGGGAACTGAACATACATGAACAGTTGTAATTGTGTATCGATTCAAAAGTTTAAACGTGAAAAACACAAAATAGTGAAGAAATTATTTTTCACTTTCCATTTGTGTTGAGTGACGTTCTATTTTATAGCATGTTATTATTTAATACATTGTTATCATTATTGAATGCATTGGCGTACACTGTTGCTGGAATGTGGAAAACAAATATGAAATAACTCTATTATAAAATAAGTAAGTCTAAAAACTTAAAAAATAATATGACTTTGAAATATAATTGGGTTGGAATTATAAATAAACGACATTGATGTTTGAAAATTTATCGGGAATATTTTGAAATCTGACACTATGAAGGTCATCCTTTTAAAACTATATACCATGATACTTTCACCCAAAAATGTATTTTATTCTGATACTGTTTGTTGCAAGTTGTATTTTCAGTTATTCAGTTATCCGACCCACGACTCCCTCTGGTATAACTGACTCCAGTATATACCAACTATATAGCATGTTTATAGTTTACAGGTTTAATGTATCAACAGTTGCTATTATACTATTAACTATCGTTCAGATTTATGAATTGAAATGATAATGTGTATATAGATTGAGGAATAACGATAAATCTACTTTATTGTACATTAATTTTCCATTACAGATCATCAGCTGCGTGTAGTGATCATAGTGCCAAATCCACAGGACATTACCTTAACAGAGTCTACTTCAACTATGGCGATACATATCCGAACGGACAAAGTAATCCAATGAAATTCGAGATGAACCAATGGCAGGTGAGACATCTTTACTCGACACTCAATTAATATTTGTTTCATAAGAAAATTAAATTTTAGAAAGACCATACAATGCTTGTATCATGTTTATTTATTAAATAGTTTCAGCACACAATGTCCAGTATGTGACAATCTAAGTTAAATGTATCTTGTTTCAGGTGATATCCAAACTATTCGAAATGTGTTTGTTTTTCGTTATAGCAAAGTACGTATTTCAACCACACGGATCATATGTTTTATCAGTTTCAACGCAATTTTTTTATAAGATCATAGACTGTGATAATTATCGAGTATACGCTGATAATGTATTTCCGTTATTACTATACCAGGAAGCATACTTTAAGAAACGTAACGCTTTAGCGTTGTGAAATTGCAAACCATAGTACATGGAAGTTTGTAGTAGTGTAAAAAGTTGAATTAATTTGCATTAGAAACCATCGATTGCAAATATATTAGCACTCTAGTATATATTTCATTATCATATACACGTTTCCAATTTATCAGCAAAAACTGATATGTATGTGTACATGTGGTATGTATATCTATGAATTACTGGACATTGCATGCTTATTCATTGTCACTCACCACTATTTGCATCGTGTCACCGGTACATGCCATTGCATTTGCAAACGTACACTGTTGGTTGTATATGTAATGTGTGTGGTAGTTACATGGTAATCGTGTTTATATTTACCTTTATTTTGTACATGCTACGGCAGCGATTCTGAAGGACACTACTAAAGTATAGGTGAATATACCTTGTATGTCTAATTATTTCTTGTATTGTTTTATTCAATGTGACAGACATATAAAGCTGAATGTGGCGAATTCATCTAATGTTCTATTTCATTCTCACAAGGGATCTGCCAAGGTGACGGTCTCAGTGGTAGACATCGATCCATCGAGCTCGGAATCCATGGGGACAACGAACGTGTCTGTATGGAACCTCGTTGCTGTCCGAGAATCGGAGGCCATCGGGAGGGACCTTCACATCGTTTTGCCATATCAAACGTATGTCACAAGTCTTGACATGATTAGCAATCACATTACGAACGTACTATTTGGTGGCATGAAATGTGCCTGAACTCTCATTGCTATTATAGTATTCTGACAATATAAGTTAAATTTGGAGAATCAATATATCTTAGATAAAACAATATGCATAATAGTTCCCCTATGCTAAACATTTATACATGTTAAATTGCCACATGGAAACATACTAGTGCGTTATTATTTTCGGGTGGCTCCGGTTTGATCATCGCTGGACGTATGTCCGTTGGCGAAAGATGGTGACACTTTCATCATCGACATAAAGCGGCTATCCCTTGTATATACTTCAAAGAAGAAGTACTCCAAGCACGGTAAAAAAACAAAAACTAGAGAAGGATGCTCGAGTGTCACGTTTCTCCCTTTGTCCGCTGAAACGGCCTGAAATTTCATACCATTAAAACACGCAATCAACAGCAACACGTACAATGTCACATTGTAGTATACTGTCGGGTTGTCATGTCAATATTCTATATTCCTTGTTAGCATTACTGCGAGGATACGGGTGTACTGCTGCGAGAACTACTACGGCTACAACTGTGCAGTGTTCTGTCAGTCGAGCGATGACAACATCAATGGACACTATACATGCATGGCGGATGGGACCAGAATTTGTATGCAAGGGTGGCAGGGAGACAACTGTGACGTGGAGATCCCTACAGTAATGCATAATTATGATGGCTTCATTGATGTATTGACATTATCTTTTAAAATTGACCATACATGTAAACACACTGCCCTAATGTGTAGCAAAAATCTTCTTGGTATGAAATCGATTATTTAACAACTAAACTGGAGAATTATAATGCCAGTGAAATATCCGTATGCCACGTTTAAGCTCCAAAGAGAAAAAACATATATGTGACTGTACGTCCGATGTAGTTTAAATTTGATTGTTTAATTAAATTTAATATTAAAATTCTTATATATTCAATATGCATGTATTTAATAACTATATTTGTTCGTTTCGGTACTAGATAGCAATATTCTGTTTTAATATCGGTGGTATGAATCCCGTTAGAAGTACAAGGCATCAAGACAATCATGTTTCCCTTAATGAATAACTATCATGTGCCTTGTTAATAGATCGTTGCCGGTTGTGCTATACTGGAGATGCGTCTGGAGACCTACAGCAATCCTCAGGCAAAGGTGGCCGATGGTACATCCTGTGATTCACCCTCGTTATGTGACCCGGATACAAGTGTCTGCGCCGATTATCCGTAAGTGCATTTAAACTGCTGTTGATTGTATAAGGCAACCGTAACAACTTCCTTTTCCAAATGTAAATCATTTAAACACCCATTAACATCACAAAGACGGGTGGGTGGTTGGTCGGGCGAACGCGATGGTGTAAATTAACGGTTGGGTTCTCCTTATAGGAATCACAATTTTCCCGCTTTGGCCCTCAGGTACGTTTTTATCTTTGGCTGCTTTTGTTACCTGTGAGTGAATTGGGTTATTGCTCATTATCATTATAAAAGTAGTAATATTATTACTGATCCTACTGCTTTTGGGAGGGGGGCAAGTGATTCTGGTGTGGCGAGGACCTGACATCAGATCGGGATCATTCTGATTGCACGGCTGCATATATTCAGTTCTGATTTTGTGATCCCCCCCCCATTTGTACATGTACTTGAACATGTACATGTACTGGTACAGGTAATAGATGGGATTTAGTACTAAACCCATTGACCCGGTCTTAAATGACCTTAGCTGTTGATAGGCCGTTAAACACCAACAGACAAACAAACAAACAAACAAACAGGCAAACACAAAGTCGGATACAGTCGTTCACATAACACATGTATAGACACATAATGACAAGCATAATAACACATCACATGTGCTTTAGATACTCGGCTGCATGCAGTGCCACTAGTGCCCAGTCCACGGGCCACTACCTCAATACGGTCTCCTTCAACTACGGCGATACATATCCCAATGGCAACAGTAATCCGATGAAGTTCCAGATGAGCCAGTGGCAGGTGAGATATTGTCGTTTTCAACTACTTGTATTTGTCTAAATTACCAAAATATAGACTTCATGTAAATATATATATATGCTTATTAATGGACGTTAAACACATATATCATTGCACTGTATGTAGCCTGGACAATTAATTGATAACTTTCGATATGTAGATATACTAAATTAGCTCTGTTTCAGGGTTCTGCTAAATTGACGGTGTCGGTGGTAGACATTGATCCATCGAGCTCGGAATCCATGGGGAACACGGACGTGTCTGTACACAACCTCATTGCTGTCCGGAAACCAGAAGCTGTCTGGAGGAACCTACAGATCACACTGCCTTACCAAACGTATGACATTATGCCAAAACGCGGTTATATTATCATACATTCACACATAACGTTACTTTGTGTTTTCATTATTATGTTTACATTTTCGCATAACCTATTACTGACGGTACATGCTTGACAGTACTTGTAAATTATAACGTACAAACGGTTGGAAATGTCTCATTTTAGCATCACAGCCAAGGTGCGAGCATACTGCTGTGACAATTACTACGGCTACAACTGTGCAGTGTTCTGTCAGGCGAGCGATGACAACACCAATGGTCATTACGTGTGTACTTCTGATGGCTCGAAAATTTGCAGTGAAGGCTGGATGGGAGACAATTGCAATGTGCCAATTCCGACGGTGAGCATATTGAAACAGTGAATAAACTTGTTTGAAGTGTCATATTAGTTTACTTAGAAAACCGTAGAAACACCAGTCATTGCAGAGTTCTAAGAATATTTCATTCGCCATGTCAAAATAGTATTTCGTTTCGCCCACCCGTCTGGTCGTCCGTTAGTACGTGCCGCCATCTACATCATCTATGAGCAGTATATTCTGCGCGTTCAAGTTCAACTATCTGCAACAAAGAAATCAAGACGTTCATTATGTTGTTTATAATCATCGATAATGTCGTGCTACAGCACACGCATGTGGTCGATATGTCTAAGGAAATAAAATGGAAAATGTATGTTGCTGTCGTTTTGTGTCGGTCCATGCGGTAACCGAGCTATCTGAGAGCTCATAGCCACAAGCTCCAGTTTGCATATATCGTATATGTCAGTATGCATCTATTGACATGATTGCCTTTTAATATTAACAGGTTACTCCTGGTTGTGCCATTCTTGAAATGAAATTGGAGACATACAGCAATCCGGAGGCGAGAACAGAAAATGGAAACAAGTGTGATTCACCGTCCTACTGTGACCCAATTACATCTGTCTGTGCCGACTACCCGTACGTATAAATATATCATTTTGTATTGAATTGTAAACTTGCTCATTATAGACATGTATACCATATAGCTGGTTATCATCCATCCCATTAGATCGACTATGTTTAAGTACGTTTCATGAAGATCAATTCAGGTCGGAAACTCAGCGTGAATCGAATCATGGACTCGATAGATTCACTGCAAACACATGGAGCTGCATAATAAAACCTGCATTGTATTACTGTTGTATGTGATCATGTCGGTCGATCATGTCTTCGAGTGGTATGTATTGGTTACATAGTTCCACTTACCTTTCAGCTATGCATGTTTTTATGTCGGTTAACAGCATACATAGTTATGTGTATAATTTATTTTACAGAAGTTCCACCGAGTGCAGCGTCAACAGTGCTCATTCCACCGGTGAATACTTGAATACGATCTCATTTAATTACGGGACGACATTTGCCAACGGAAATAGCAACCCCATGCAGTTCCAAATGCAGAACTGGCAGGTTTGTAGTTTATATGTGTATATGCAGACATCCTAAGTATTTAACAGCTCGTCTAATATGACCATCTTTTGAAATAGTAATATATCGATGGGCATATTCGTTGACAGGTGACAATTTAAAACGACAAAACTAGCAGGTAGTTCACTCACTTGCAGTTTCATATGGCGTAAGCTCTGAAGTTTGCGTCGATTTGCGATCTAAATTACGGAAACGTGTGTATTTTCACCACATCAATATATGCAAGAAAACGGCGATGGGATAAATGGGTATGGGGTTGCGGCATTCTAGATCCCGGAATATGTGTAGAATGCAAATTATGCAATGTATGCGATATCTTAATTGATCTTCTAACACAAACTATTAATTGGATTATCTCACTAACTACATTGGTTGTCTAAGCAGCTTATTAATTGAATAATGTATACGCAATCGCTATGACTCCATCAAGTGGCCGAATTTGCCGTACAATATACTTCTATATACTTACCTTACAGGGGATTGGTAAGATAACAGTATCGGTGGTCGACAGCGACCCCTCAAGTACTGCTTCAATGGGAAAGACGGCGCTGATGGTACAGAACATGATAGCAGTGAGAGAGCCAGAATCTGTATGGAGAGATGTGGTGTTTACTCCACCATATCAAACGTGAGTATCATCTGTTATGAATGAACTGATATTGATAGATACTTTCATTTATCATTCTCATAGTTTACAACCGTTGAACAACATAGTTGCTTATTTCAACATTTTATTTTGTTAGCATAGCAACTGTCGGAACGAAAAAATATAACTGCTAGTCTGGTATTGTTTTCATTGTTTCTACGTGTTATTTGATCTGTGAATCTGAATGTGACACTATTTTACCAAGCATTTTAATGCATTTTAGCATCACGGCCAAGGTTCGAGCTTACTGCTGTGACAACTACTACGGCTACAACTGTGCTGTGTTCTGTCAAGCGAGCGATGACAACATCAATGGCCATTACACGTGTACTTCTGATGGCTCGAAAATATGTAGAGAAGGCTGGATGGGAAACAACTGCAATGTGCAAATTCCAACGGTGAGTAGACTTTAAGCAGTGAATTTACTTGTTGGTAATGCCCCGTGCATTTATATAAGTTTACTTAGAAACACTGTTGAATAGTTCTAACAGTGTTCCCGATATACCTAGCATGTCTAAATATTAGGTTGTGACGCCCACCCGTCTGGTCGTTGTGTAGCCATCTGTAAGTTATTTATTAAGTGAGTTCGGGTTCAACTATCTGCAACAAGGAGACAAATCGGCATAAACGCTCATATGCTTGTTTATCATCATCCATAATACCGTGCTACAGCACACGCGTTAAATGGAAAGTATATGTTACTGTCGTTTTATGTCGGTGTAGGCGGTAAACGAGCTGTCTTAAAGCTGATAGCCAGAAGCTCGAAATTGCTTATATCTTGCATATCATTATACAGTGTAATTACTTTTTATTACTAACAGGTCACTCCTGGTTGTGCCTTTCTTGAAGTTCAATTGGAGACCTACAGCAATCCGGAGGCGAGAACGGAAAATGGAAACAAGTGTGATTCACCGTCCTACTGTGACCCAATTACATCTGTTTGTGCCGACTACCCGTACGTACAGATACATAGTTTTGTATTGAATTGCAAATTTTCTCAATATAATCATGTATAACATATAGTTGGGAGTAATCATTAATTCAATTAGATCGACCATGTTTAGTTATGTTTCATGAAGATCAATCCAGGTTGGTAGTTCATGTGAATCGAATTAGGAACTGAATAGATACAATGCAAACATATGGTGCTGCAGAATAAAGACTGCACAATGCTTTTGTTTGTGATCATGTCATCGAAGGATATGTATCAACATGCATACATACGTATATATGTATATTATTTTACAGAAGTTCTACCGAGTGCAGCGTCAATAGTGCTCAATCCACCGGGGAATACTTGAATACAATCTCATTTAATTACGGAACGATATTTGCCAACGGAAACAGCAATCCCATGCAGTTCCAGATGCGGAACTGGCAGGTTGGTATTATATATATACATGTACACATCCTAAATATACAAGTAGCTCGTCTAATACGGCCCTGTTATAAAATAATATTGTTATCGATGTACTTGCACGTTTTAGCGACAGGTGACAATTCAAAACGACGAATCTAAAAAGCAGTTCATTCACTTACAGTTGTATAAGCTCTGAATTTTGCGTCAATTTGCGATCGAAGTTACTGAATTGTACATCACCACATGAATATCTGAAAAGAAACGGCGATGGGATAAGTAGGAGTGCGGTATGTAATTCTAGATCATGTAATATGTGTAGAATTCAAACTATGAAAAATATGCAATGTGTTCATCGGTCGTATAAACCATCTATTAACTGACTACTCCATAAAGTGACCGAATTTGAATTTGAAAGTATATACTTCTTACCTTACAGGGGGTCGCTAAGATAACTCTATCCGTGGTTGATAGTGACCCCTCAAGTACTGCGTCAATGGGAAAGACGGCGTTGATGGTACAGAACATGATAGCAGTGAGACAATCGGAATCTGTATGGAGAGATGTAATTTTTAGTCCGCCTTATCAAACGTGAGTATAATTTATTATTACTTTACTTGTACAGATATATACTTTCATATTTCATTCGTATATCATTTCACAACCGTTCAACAACATATTTTCTTGATATTATATTTTGTTATGCCCCCTATTCAATAGCAATGGGGTCATATTGCGTTGCTCTTGAGGTTCCGTACGCCCGTTCGTCCGTCCGTACGTCCATCCGTACACACTTACGTCGAAAAGATTGTAAGAGTTTTTCCAACATGTAATATCTTCAATATTACGCGAAGGATGGCTTCAATACTTGCACATTTTAAACACCTGAACATTTGTCAGACAGTCGCGTCACCATTAACACCACATTGAACATTATCACCTTCGAAATATCGCTGAAACACTTAGCCATTTTGTTACGTCGAACAGTTTGTAAGAGTTTGTCCATCATGTAATATCTTGAATATTACTTGAAGGATTGTTTGGATATTTGGGCAGATCATTCATTGTCGCGCCCGCTTGCGGAAAGCGCGATATAGTCGGCACTTTGGCGTACGTACGTACGTACGTACGTACGTGTGTCCGGTTAAAATGTTTGGTTAAGTTGTTTGGTTAAAGTTTTTCGTTATACTATATCTCTGCAACTGCTTTTCCCATTACCTTGAAACTTCACATGGGTGTTTATCATCATCTATATTTTCATTCTACCCCCCTCCCGTGCGGCCCCTGTGCCCAATATCAAGGTCAAATTACTTTGAAGTCTTTGGTTAAGTTTTTTGGTTAAGTTTGTTGCTTAAAGTTTTTGGTTAAGTTTTTTGGTTAAGTTTTTTGGTTAAAGTTTTTGGTTAAGTTTTTTGGTTAAAGTTTTTCGTTATACTATATCTCTGCAACTGCTTTGCCCATACCTTGAAACTTCACATGGGTTTTTATCATCATCTATATTTTCATTCCACCCCCCTACCGTCGGCCCCTGTGCCCAATGTCAAGGTCAAATTACTTTGAAGTTTTTGGTTAAGTTTTTTGGTTAAGTTTGTTGCTTAAAGTTTTTGGTTAAGTTTTTTGGTTAAGTTTTTTGGTTAAAGTTTTTTACGCGCCCGCTTGCGGAAAGCGCGATATAGTCGGCACTTTGGCGTACGTACGTACGTACATGTGTCCGTTTAAAGTTTTTGGTTAAGTTTTTTGGTTAAAGTTTTTTGTTATACTATATCTTTTTGTTTAGTGTCCATGCCTCGCCACAAGGCGCGACATGCAGGCCGCGGCCATCTAGTTTTAACATGTGTGACTACATCACACCACCAATGACATAACCTTGACCTTTGAGACCTTCAAATTGGTGCTGAAACACTTGGCCATTGTCTTATGTCAAATAGTTTTGTGTAAATTTTAAGATTTATTTTCTTACACACAATATCTTGTTAAGACTCTAGTATGCCATGAGGTATATCCATGTTTTACAAACATAATGTCTAGTTATCATAGCAACTATCGGAACGAAAATCATTGATAGTCTAGTTGTATGTCCATTATTACTACGTGTCATTTGCTATATGAATCTGAATGTGAATATATTTTACCAAGTTTTTCAATGCATTTTAGCATCACGGCCAAGGTTCGAGCATACTGCTGTGACAACTACTACGGCTACAACTGTGCAGTGTTCTGTCAGGCGAGCGATGACAACATCAATGGTCATTACACGTGTACCTCTGATGGCTCCAGGATCTGTAGGGAAGGGTGGATGGGAGACAATTGCAATGTGCAAATTCCAACGGTGAGCATATTTAAACAGTGAAAGTATTAGTATGAAGTGCCCCATACATCACATTAATTTACTTAGAAATACGGAAACACCGACCATTGAAGAGTACCATCAATATTGCATTCACCCTGTTCACTCGGTATACCTATTACAGTATTACTCCAAATTGTAATTTGTTCCACATACCCGTCTGACCGTCCGTTCGTGTGTGTGTCCATCTATAATACAATGTATATGTATTAAAACGAGTTCAAGTTCAACCATCTGCAACAGATACACGACCAAACGGCCTGCTCGTTCATATATCACGAGCTCGAATGTGTGGATATCTTATATTTCGATACATTGTTTGACATAATTACTTTTTAATATTAACAGGTTACTGCTGGTTGTGCCATTCTTGAAGTTCAATTGGAGACCTACAGTAATCCGGAGGCGAGAACGGAAAATGGAAACAAATGTGATTCACCGTCATACTGTGACCCAATTACATCTGTCTGTGCCGACTATCCGTACGTACACATACATCATAGTTTGCACTGAATTGCACACTTGCTGATTGTATAAATGTACTACGAACATCTGGGACTAATCATTCGTTTCATTAAATCCAACTAGCTTTGCATTTAAACTCTGTTTCATGATCATCGATGCAGGCGGGAAACTCGGCATAAACCAAATCATGAACTCAATAGATTGACAGCAAACATATGCTGCAGCAGAATAAAGACTTATAATATTACTTTTGCTGATTATAATTTCTTCGACGGTTAAGCATTGGTTACATAGTTCCACGTACGTTTCAGCTAGGTATGTTTTGTATTGCCTTCAACATGCATAAATACTTATGTACATACTTGTTTACAGAAGTGCCACCGAGTGCAGCGTCAATAGTGCTCAATCAACCGGGGAATACTCGAATACGATCTCATTTAATTACGGGGCGACATTTGCCAACGGAAACAGCAATCCCATGCATTTCCAGATGCGGAACTGGCAGGTTGGTAGTTTATTATATATATATATACACATGTTAAATATGTAAACAGCTCGTCTACTATGACATTGTTTTGAAATAATGTGTATCTACTTGCATTTGCATGCGCCATTTGCATACCTTTCTGCCAAGAACGGCAACGAAATAGGATAAGTATGGGTCGGTGTGCGTAATTTTGTAGCCCGTCATATGTGTAGAATGCAAATTATGCGAAGTATACAACACCATCATTAGTTTTCTAAACAGCATGTTAAATGAATTTCACATATTCCATTTCAATGACTACATAAAATGACCTAATTGCACATATTATATACTCCTTTTTTGACTTACAGGGGGTCGGTAAGATAACGGTATCCGTGGTTGATAGTGACCCTTCAAGTACTGCGTCAATGGGCAAGACGGAGCTACTGATACAGAACATGATAGCAGTGAGGGAGTCGGAATCGGTATGGAGAGATGTCGTGTTTACTCCACCTTATCAAACGTGAGTACAAGTATCATTTGATTTTCCTAAATTTGACCTGATGGATGAATTTATTTCACAACCGTTCAAGAAAATATTTGTTAGTTTCAACATTTTATTTTGTTAAAATGGGATGAAAACAATTCAATGCTACTTTGATTTTTATTGTCCCGCCTGCTTTAGCAGAAGCGGGACATAAGCATAGCTTTTCCGTCGGCGTCGTCGTCGTCGACGTCGGCGGCGGCGTCGGCGTCGTCGGCGGCGGCGTCAACATTTCACGTTAAGTTTTTGCGTTTAGCTCAGTTTCCAGAAAACTATAACTCCTATGACCTCCATACTTGGTATACATCAACACTGTGGTGTAACCATCTCACACAGAGGGAACCCATGTGACTTTCACCTACTTTTCATGGTTCATTGACATTCTTTTCACATGCATTCAACGTTAAGTTTTTGCGTTTAGCTCTGTTTCTAAAACTTAGCGCTCAGGTTAATTCATTGTAACTTCTGTTTCCCTCAATGGAATGCTTTAATATTCCATACATGCATTTGTAACAATATCTCGCATCATTCTACAGAAATCCCATTGTGCCCGCTAACCCCAAAGGTCAAGGTCACTGACTTAGAAATTTCCGTGTTTGGAAAAGTTAACGCTCGGTTTAATGTATTACAACTTCTGTTTCCCTTGATGGAATGCTTCGGTATACATCAACACTGTGGTGTAACCATCTCACACAGAGGGAGCCCATGTGACCTTGACCTAGTTTTCATGGTTCATTGACCTACTTTCCACATGAATTCAACGTTAATTTTTTGCGTTTAGCTCTGTTTCTAAAACTTAACGCTCAGGTTAATTCATTGTAACTTCTGTTTCCCTCAATGGAATGCTTTAATATTCCATACATGCATTTGCAACAACATCCCGCATCATTCTCCAGAAAGCCCATGGTGCCCGCTAACCCCAAAGGTCAAGGTCGCTGACTTAGAAATTTCCGTGTTTGGAAAAGTTAATGCTCAGTTTATGCTTTAATATTCCATACATACATTTGTAACAACATCCCGCATCATTCTACAGAAAGCCCATGATGCCCGCTAACGCCAAAGGTCAAGGTCACTGACTTAGAAATGTCCGTGTTTGGAAAAGTTAACGCTCAGTTTATGCTTTAATATTCGTTTGGAAAAGTTAACGCTCAGTTTATGCTTTAATATTCCATACATGCATTTGTAACAACATCCCGCATCATTCTACAGAAAGCCCATGATGCCCGCTAACACCAAAGGTCAAGGTCACTGACTTAGAAATTTCCGTGTTTGAAAAAGTTAACGCTCAGTTTATGCTTTGATATTCCATACATGCATTTGTAACAACATCCCGCATCATTCTACAGAAAGCCCATGATGCCTTCTAACTCCAAAGGTCAAGGTCGCTGACTGAGAACTTTCCGTGTTTGGAAAAGTTAATGCTCAGTTTATGCTTTGATATTCCATACATGCATTTGTAACAACATCCCGCATCATTCTACAGAAAGCCCATGATGCCCTCTAACTCCAAAGGTCAAGGTCGCTGACTTAGAACTTTCCGTGTTTGGAAAAGTTAATGCTCAGTTTATGCTTTAATATTCCATACATGCATTTGTAACAACATCCCGCATCATTCTACAGAAAGCCCATGTTGCCCGCTAACCCCAAAGGTCAAGGTCACTGACTTACAAATGTCCGTGTTTGGAAAAGTTAACGCTCAGTTTATGCTTTGATATTACATACATGCATTTGTAACAACATCCCGCATCATTCTACAGAAAGCCCATGTTGCCCGCTAACCCCAAAGGTCAAGGTCACTGACTTACAAATTTCCGTGTTTGGAAAAGTTAACGCTCAGTTTATGCTTTAATATTCCATACATGCATTTGTAACAACATCCTGCATCATTCTACAGAAAGCCCATGGTGCCCGCAAACCCCAAAGGTCAAGGTCGCTGACTTAGATATTTCCGTGTTTGGAAAAGTTAACGCTCAATTTATGTATGCTTTAATATTCCATACATGAATTTGTAACAACATCCCGCATCATTCTACAGAAATCCCATGGTGCCTGCTAACCCCAAAGGTCAAGGTCACTGAATTAGAAATTTGCGTGTTTGCAAAAGTTAACGCTCAGTTTATGCTTTAATATTCCATACATGCATTTGTAACAACATCCCGCATCATTCTACAGAAAGCCCATGGTGCCCGCAAACCCCAAAGGTCAAGGTCGCTGACTTAGAAATTTCCGTGTTTGGAAAAGTTAACGCTCAGTTTTAGCGCTCAGTTTATGTTTTAATATGCCATATATGCATTTGTAACAACATCCCGCATCATTCTACAGAAAGCCCATGGTGCCCGCTAACCCCAAAGGTCAAGGTCACTGAATTAGAAATGTCCGTGTTTGGAAAAGTTAACGCTCAGTTTATGCTTTAATATTCCATAAATACATTTGTAACAACATCCCGCATCATTCTACAGAAAGCCCATGGTGCCCGCTAACCCCAAAGGTCAAGGTCACTGACTTAGAAATTTCCGTGTTTGGAAAAATTAACGCTCTGTTTATGCTTTAATATTCCATACATGCATTTGTAACAACATCCCGCATGATTCTACAGAAAGCCCATGGTGCGCGCTAACCCAACCCCAAAGGTCAAGGTCACTGACTTAGAAATTTACGTGTTTGGAAAAGTTAACGCTCAGTTTATGCTTTAATATACCATACATGCATTTGTAACAACATCCCGCATCATTCTACAGAAAGCCCATGGTGCTCACTAACCCCAAGGTTATTACAAGCTCCATATATACTATCAAACTGCGCCAGGCGGGACATTTTGCTCCGCGGAGCTCTTGTTTTGTTTATTACTACGTGTCCGTTTATCTTTAATTCCTAAGTGAATCTATTATACCCTTCTTTTTAATGTATTTTAGCATCACGGCCAAGGTTCGAGCCTACTGCTGTGACAACTACTACGGCTACAACTGTGCAGTGTTCTGTCAGGCGAGCGATGATAACATCAATGGTCATTACACGTGTACTTCTGATGGATCCAGGATCTGTAGAGAAGGCTGGATGGGAGACAACTGCAATGTGCAGATTCCAACGGTGAGCATATTTAAACAGTGAGTGTATTCGCATTAAGTGTCCTATACATTCATATTAATTTACTTAGAAACACCGTAGTGGCACCGGTCATTAGAGACTTCTTCCAGTGTCATGATTATGTCAAGTATCCTGTGTACCCGGAATACCTAGTACGTATTCCGTTCCACGTGATCGCCTGGTCGTCCGTTCGTACGTATTTCATTCCATAGTATGTTTATTAAACGACTTCAGGTTCAACTATCTGCAACAAGTAGATGACTGAGTGGCATGGACATTCATATGTCACAAGTCCGAATTTGCGTTATGTTATATTTACACACACATTGGTTAACCGGGCAATCCGAGAGCTCATAGCCACACGCTCGTGTATGCTTATATCTTATATTTCCGTACATTTTTGACATTATTGTGTTTTAATAATAACAGGTTACTGCTGGTTGTGCCATTCTTGAAGTTCAATTGGACACCTACAGTAATCCGGAAGCGAGAACGGAAAATGGAAACAAGTGTGATTCGCCGTCCTATTGTGACCCAATTACATCTGTCTGTGCCGACTACCCGTACGTACACATATCGTTTTGCATTGAATTGAACTTGCTCATTAAATACATAGCATATCATATAGTTGGTACAAAGCATGCATTCCGTTTTATCGCATGTGTATAGCTATAGTCCATGAAGATAAGTCCATGTGGGAAACTAATCATGAAATCCAATGTTTCTGCAAAAATATGGTTCTGCAGAATAATGGCTGCATAATATTACTGTCCTTCGTGATCTGGTCTTCGATGGCTAGCTATGCATGTGTTACATATTCCACTTATATTTCAACTTGGAATGTTTTATTACGATCAAAATGTATACATAGTAATATACATAGTTTGCGTTATTTTACAGTTTTTCCACGGAGTGCAGCGTCAGTAGTGCTCAATCCACCGGGGAATACTTGAATACAATCTCATTTAATTACGGAGCGACATTTGCCAACGGAAACAGCAACCCCATGCAGTTCCAGATGCGGAACTGGCAGGTTGGTAGTTCATGACACATATAAAGATCATAAATATGTAAACAGGTAATATAATATTGCCAGGTTTTGAAATAATCGATGAACATATACGTGGTCGGGCTGGTGACAATTGAAAATCACAAATCTAGTAGTTCAGCTAATATCAACTGCATCAGCTCTGAAGCATGTACCAATTTGCTACCTCATTTACGGACGATTGTGTATTTATGCTATCTGGCTCTGACGTAATATAGTGCCTGCATCAACCCGGCTACTGACTATCCAGTATGATGCAGGTACCCTAAAGGGGGATCGGTCCATGTACAGATGTACGTGTTGTAGAGCGTACTCAAAACCTAAACATAATATAGTCCCTGCATCAACCCAGATACTGTCCGACTATCCAGTATGATGCAGGCACCTTAAGTGATATATTCCCCCCACTAGTCCGGTGGGCCACCCGGCGCTAGTGTTGGGAACCGAAATTGCTAGTACCCGGTGTCCGAGTTTATTTGTGTCTAGGGGTTATTATAAAGACATATGCCATGAGATATGTTGTAATGGTCTGACCTGAGGGTCAGACAGAGTTTATTTAACTCTCAAATGTGAAAATAGTACTATGACAAGTGCAACAATCCAACAATATGGTATTTCAAAACCAATGTGACCATAGTACTATATCAACATTATAGCATACTATCAAATCCAAGTATAGCAATGTATTGAATTTGATGTTGTACATAGTGAAAGTTGGAGACACAAAGTTGGTCAGCGTAAACCACCCAAAACCGACACACAGTTGGTGGGTTTAAATCATCAGGAACTGCTAAGACAAATTGTTGTAAAAGTTGATCGTTATCAAAAATGGTGTTTAGTCGCCCATCAACAGATACTGTTTTAACAAATGGGCGAAAGAATTGAAAAGTGGGTGTACACCGCAGTATCCACAAAAGGTGGGTGGTATTGAGGTATGGGTAAAAGCTTGTAAAAATATTGATGTTTTCTTTCACATAGATAATTTATGCATGACCTCAAGCTTACGATTATAAATAGATGTGTATTAAAATACGTAAAGAGTATTATTGGGGAAACTGCCACCCAAGCGACGTGCGACTCTCAGGCCAGAGAGCATAAATACATTTTTCTATGTTGTACAAAAATTGTGCTTTTATGCTATCTGGCTCTGACGTAATATAGTGCCTGCATCAACCCGGCTACTGACTATCCAGTATGATGCAGGTACCCTAAAGGGGGATCGGTCCATGTACAGATGTACGTGTTGTAGAGCGTACTCAAAACCTAAACATAATATAGTCCCTGCATCAACCCAGATACTGTCCGACTATCCAGTATGATGCAGGCACCTTAAGTGATATATTCCCCCCACTAGTCCGGTGGGACCCGGCGCTAGTGTTGGGAACCGAAATTGCTAGTACCCGGTGTCCGAGTTTATTTGTGTCTAGGGGTTATTATAAAGACATATGCCATGAGATATGTTGTAATGGTCTGACCTGAGGGTCAGACAGAGTTTATTTAACTCTCAAATGTGAAAATAGTACTATGACAAGTGCAACAATCCAACAATATGGTATTTCAAAACCAATGTGACCATAGTACTATATCAACAGTATAGCATACTGTCAAATCCAAGTATAGCAATGTATTGAATTTGATGTTGTACATAGTGAAAGTTGGAGACACAAAGTTGGTCAGCGTAAACCATCCAAAACCGACCCAACCAAGGACACCGGGGAAGTAGCAAACAAGTCAAAATGTGGAAACCTGATTGACACACAGCGGCTAGTACATAAGCCACGTTTTGCATATATAATGTAGTGTAGAATCATTGTGTAGCAGATAAAAAGTATGTCAAAAGCTACTATGCGGATGGCACATACCCCATGGCCAACTCCGGCAGATCTATACAGAATGGTGGCCTGGACGACACATACCACATGGCCGTCCAGGAAAAACACATCACTAGAGGTAGAAGCACACTACATTATATATGCATGTAAAATTGCAACCAGTTATGACAATGAAAATATAAACAGAGTATGACTAGACAAAACACATACTAGGTTGTTTAAAGCATCTATGACATGAATATAACATACAGATACACACCATATGACTATGGGCCACATTGTATATGCTTTTGCTTGACTCATACCCCATGAGCCAGCTTTCATGCACCTGTGACAAGACATACATGTACAATACTATATATCCCGACAAGAGGACTATGTACAGCAGTAGACCAGCAGCCGGCCCATACCCCATGAGCCGGCCCGTAAAGTGCATGTAACTGGGGACATGTGTGAGCATTAACACGCACTAGTAATCATGGTAATTGGGGAGAATATAGATCATACGAATAGCAAACGCATGTGCACAAATATGTGTTGTATACTATATCCAGCAGCTGGCCCATACCACATGAGCCAGCTCGGAACATGCATGTAACCCGTGGTCTGACCAGCACATGTAAGTACCTAGTAACATATAGACCATACTAGCAACACATGATGTATTTAACTGAGTGTCGTATGCTACATTTAGCCGAGACCGGCAACCGGCCCATACCCCATGGGCCGGCTCGGAGAAGGCGTGTAAATGGTATTATATACTTGGAAACTGACCAGCAACAGCAATTGACAATCATATAGATAGTAAAAAATACGACACATGTAAAAAGGGTAGTTTGTGGCCGACTCATACCCCATGGCCGGCCACTCCACTACCCACCCTGCTGAATGTGCCAGTGTGCATGTGAGTGACGCCACTAAATTAGGTAACTGGCGGGAGTCTGATATATTTCTTGTAAGCAGAGGATCTCCACCGACCAAGTCGCATTACTTGATCCCTCCGGCACCCCGGATGTGATAGCATGTGTGCATGCCCCAATACGGAAACTATGACCTGTGTACAGGGCAACAGGGAGGCCAAGAAAGTCAACCACGCGTCTTAGAGCAGCACTGAGAGTGGGAGCAACAAGCGGAGTTTGACCGACGTGCAGAAACAGAGGCCCTGCTTTCACACCCCGATGTTTGAGATACACCTTCAGAATCGCAACAGGGCATGGAACAGAGCTGGTGGGGTGCAACATAACATCCACGGAGCTGTTGGATGATTTCGTTTTGTAATGGTGCAGACGGAGAGTGACATGTTTGTGCGTTATATGTACGTCCTTGAATTGTACCACATACTCAGACTGAGCCAGGCGACTTGGAACTAGCTCACCCATCCTGAAAAAACCGTGAAATGCGGTCATGAACACTGCCCTGTACAGACTGGCGTCATACCTATTAAACAATAATGTACATGTTTGTGCCAACTGTGCAAGCAGCGGGGGCAGAATTGGCAGTCTAGCATCCTGTGTTGCACCCCGCTTTTTACACCCCAGAATCGTGCGTTGCACCAGGAAGTCAGTGGTGGGGTCCCCGACATGTGCCAATTTGTGCATAAAGGCGATGGCAGATACGTGGCCACATATAGTACTGGGGGCCAAACCCTGTATATGCATGTGCGCGACAAATTGCGCGATTGTGGATGGGTTTGAGGGGCAATACGGCAGCGATGGTGCTGATGCTTGGCAAAAAGTGTGGAAACGTGTCAAGTAACGATTGTATTGTGTGCGTGTCGATGATGCCAGGGACGCACTCACCAGCGACCTTACTGAGTCAGTAATGACTCTGGTGCCAGATGTGCTGGGACTGAGGTGGGAACGGCCTCTAGATGTGGTGCCTGCAACTTGGCCTCCGCAACCTGAAAACGGGAAAGGAGGTCACAAACAACATTGCGTTTTGAGGAAATGTGTCTAGATGCAAAACAGAAATTATGTTTTAAACTCTGTAGCACAATGATTCGCAGTAGACGCATAATGTGCTTGTCCTTCGACGTTTGTTTGTTAATGCAATGTACCACACCCAGATTGTCACATATAAACATAATATTTGTATTCTGCCAGCGATGCCCAAACAGAAACACGGCAAGTGCGATGGGATATAATTCCAGGATGCTAATGTGAAGTTTCTTCACACTGGCAGGAAATGGTCCCCATGCCCAATGTTGACCGTACATGCAGGCAAAACCTTTGGACTGTGCGGCATCGCTATGCAACTGAAGTGTGTACGAGGAAACAAAAATGTCATTAGTCAGAAGTGTACATCCATTGTAGTGGTCAAGAAAATCGCACCAGAGCGCCAAGTCGGCACGCGATTCCGCATTTAGTTTGATATGACGATTTTTATTTGTCATTCCGCACGTCAGATCATATAACCTTCTAGGAAACATCGGCCAGGTTTAATAACTTTGCACGCGAAATTCAGATGCCCGAGAATAGATTGCAATTCATGCAATGTGATCTTCCTCCTGCGTTGGGCCGCCCCTAGCATACATCTAAGGTTCTGAAGTTTATCAGCAGGCAGTCGGGCCTGCATTAGATCAGTATCCAATTCGAGCCCGTGTATAGGGGCGCATGTTGTAGGCTGAACAGTTTTACTGTTTTTGATTGGGACACCCAGATCTCCGCATAAACTCTCAAACCCTTGCAAAGCCAAGCTGCATGTGGGTGTATCCGCTTCACCAACAAATATGAAATCATCAATGATGTGCGAAACATCCTCAATATGTCGCACATTTCTCAATATCCACTGCAAAGCCTTTGCAAAAGATTCAAAAATCTGCACGGAGCTAGAAGCCCCCATTGGTAGCACGCGATCAAAATAAAATTTATTACCAAGCATGAAGCCAAGTTTATTATAATCCAAAGGCGAGACTGGCATAATTCTATATGCTTCTTCAATGTCTGCCTTGGCAATGAGACAGTGCCTGCCATATTTCAGGACGAGCCTAGCCACATCATCGAACGATTCTAGTGAGACTGTGGAATTTTCAAAAGGTATACTATCATTTACTGAATGTTGTTTTGGGAACGAGAGATCATGAATTAATCGGAACTTGCCTACCTCACGTTTTGGAACAACAGCCAGCGGGCTGGACCGGAAATTGTCCAACGGCGCTGAACTATACGGCCCCTTTGTTCGGCCTAACCGGCATTCGTTCAATATTTTTTGATGAACAAAATCAGAATGTTTTGACGCGGATGGGTGATTGTGTGAGACGCGACTTGACAGCCGTCTCTTCCGGCTGGCCTTCGGCATACTGCAATAAATACATGTATTCTAATACATCAACCTAATGTAGAACTGTGCAACAAAACATAATCTGGTACACTGACCATCTGACAAGTAGGGACTGTGCAATACGTAATAATATACAACACAGTCGGCCGCCTATCAGGCAACATTGAGGCCCACAATCCTCAACCCTATATAAATTGTGGTAGACTGTCCACAGATGCTGGCAACATACTAAAAGTATAAAGTAAGCTAGAGAATATAAAACAGGTTCAGTGATACACAGCCCACTGCATGTTCATAAACACTGTGGTGCTCTACCTAGAAACACTGAGACTCCCCGGCATGTAATGTTGTACATGGAAGAACAGTGAGACACACAGTCCTCAACAATATATTGTGGTACACTGCCCACTGATGCTGGCAATAGACTAGAAGTTTAAAATAAGCTAGAGAATATAAAACAGATGCAGTGATACACAGCCCACTGCCTGTTCATAAAACTGTAGTGCTCTACATAGAAACACTGAGACTCCCCTGGCATGTAATATTTTACATAGGGAAACACTGAGGCACACAGTCCTCAACATATATATTGTGGTACACTGCCCACGGATGCTGGCAAAGTAGCAACACAGCAGATGGTACAAAGATTAGCTTTGCAGTGATACACAGCCCACTGCGTTCATAAACATGCAAGCGAAAACCCGGGTCACAGACCTCTATAGTGGTTTGGGCACAGAGTGTAGTTCCAGATGAGCCGGCTCATGACGAGCCGTCTCATCTGGATCCACTTTTTGCAAGTAATTTTCATATTTTTTAATAAAAAAAACAAAAAAAACACCTTTTTCATAAATGGACTGGTCTGAAAACCAATTTGTGACCATATAATTGATTGCGAACTTAGCATGTCACAGAAACACTGAGACTCCCCTGGCATGTAATATTGTACATAAGGGAACAGGTGAGGCACACAGTCCTCAACATATAAATTGTGGTACACTGCCCACGGATGCTGGCAAAGTAGCAACACAGCAAATGGTACAAAGATTAGCTTTGCAGTGATACACAGCCCACTGCGTTCATAAACATGCAAGCGAAAACCCGGGTCACAGACCTCTATAGTGGTTTGGGCAGAAAGTGTAGTTCCAGATGAGCCGGCTCATGGAGCCGTCCCATCTGGATCCACCTCTTGCAAGTAATTTTCATATTTTTTAACAAAAAACACCTTTTTCATAAATGGACTGGTCTGAAACCAATTTGTGACCATATAATTGATTGCGAACTTAGCATGTCACAGTCCATTCTATTTACCTGGGGGTGAGCAATCATAGGTTAACTTAAGGTACTCCAAGTATAGGATACATGTGCACATGTAGAGAGAGATGTATTGAAAGACAAGCAGACAATCTCTAACAATGTCAATATATAGGCCTCAAAAAGTAAGTACATATGGCCGCCTCAAAGATTCTTGGAGAGTTTCTGGTTTTCCTGCGGTTGACAATCACGAGACATCTATAAACGGTTCTTGGCGAATATCACGGCGCCTCGGATGGATCGGTAGTAAGCCCGCATACCACCCTCATTGTTCACATGGATGCCGTCACCGGAGATGAAGTCCGTCAGAAATCTGGACGAGAAATTGTGTCCAGTGTGGTCCCAGAAATACAGGTCCTGATGTCCAGATACCGCTCGTCTCAGAAGATCGTTTGTGGTAGCAACACGCTCATTGTACTGTGGTTGGTTTTGTCTGGGCATAATCTCCCCAAACAAGACCACACGCGCACCTGTCTTGATACACTGATTTCCAAAGTCCAACAGTGTGGCGACGAGTTCAGCAGGCCGAATTCCCCGAACGCTTAGGTCGTTGCTGCCGATCTCCAGAAATACAACGTGGGATTCAAGATCGCGAACCAACGATAGGTCATTCCACAGATCTTTGCTGGGTTGTGCCGCTCCATAGACGCGTCCACGGACACCATGCCATTGTACAGAGTTCGTATCAGCATCCAATACAAGCTTCATGCGGCCATTTTGGACACACCAATCGCGAAGTCGGCGAACAAAAGAATGCCCCAAGATTAACGAATTTACGCATTCTGCCATGGCTGTAGAGCTTGCACCCATCGGCATACGAGATGATAGACGTAGATATAAACAGTTGCGTACTTATAAAGTAAAATAAAGCAACTTACACAGTAGAAATTTGATCGTAAAAGCTTTTAAAAATATTGATGTTTTCTTTCACATAGATAATTTATGCATGACCTCAAGCTTACGATTATAAATAGATGTGTATTAAAATACGTAAAGAGTATTATTGGGGAAACTGCCACCCAAGCGACGTGCGACTCTCAGGCCAGAGAGCATAAATACATTTTTCTATGTTGTACAAAAATTGTGCTTTTCCACTACATCAGTATATGCATGGGCAATGGGATAAGTGTCGGCGAGGCTGTGCAATTGTAAAGGCTGGCATATGCGTAGAAGGTATATTATGAAAAGTATACAACATCCTCATTAGTCTACTAAACAGCTCGTTAACTGATAACAGTGTATGTGATGACTACATAAAGTGGCCGAATCTGACTTAATATATACCTCTTACCTTACAGGGTGTCGCTAAGATAACTGTATCCGTGGTTGATAGTGACCCCTCAAGTACAGCATCAATGGGAAAGACGGCGCTAATGGTACAGAACATGATCGCAGTGAGGGAATCGGAATCTTTATGGAGAAATGTCGTGTTTACTCCGCCTTATCAAACGTGAGTATCATTTGTTTTTACTGAACTTCAACTGATATATGCATTCAGATATATTTCACATATCATTTCACATATCATTTCACAACCGTTCAACAGCATAATTTATTTGCTAGTTCCAAAATTGTATTTGATTATAATCGAAACTTTCGAATGAAATTATATCATTGCTCGCCTTTGTTACTATGAATGCCAGTTGATCTGTTACTATAAAGTTAATTTATTATAACCAGCGGTTTACTGCATTTTAGCATCACAGCCAAGGTTCGAGCCTACTGCTGTGACAACTACTACGGCTACAACTGCGCAGTGTTCTGTCAGGCGAGCGATGACAACATCAATGGCCATTACACGTGTACCTCTGATGGCTCCAGGATCTGTAGAGAAGGCTGGATGGGAGACAATTGCAATGTGCAAATTCCAACAGTGAGCAAATTCAGACCTTGAATGTACTCGTATGAAGTGCCCCATACATCATATTACATGTAGTTTACTTGGAAATACGAAAGCACCAATCCAATCATTGAAATGTATTATCACTATTTCATGCGCCCTGTTCGCTCGGAATACCAAGTACGCCAAAATAGTAGTTTTTTCCAAATACCGGTCTGGTCGTCTGTTCGTACATGTGTCCATCTATAATATATGTATTAAAATGAGATCAGGTTCAACCATCTGCAACAGATACACGACCAAACGGCCGGCTCGTTCATATGTCACAAGCTCGAATTTGTGCATATCTTATATTTCGATACATTGTTTGACATAATTACTTTTTAATATTAACAGGTTACTGCTGGTTGTGCCATTCTTGAAGTACAACTGGAGACCTACAATAATCCGGAGGCGAAAACGGAAAATGGAAATAAATGTGATTCACCGTCATACTGTGACCCAATTACATCTGTCTGTGCCGACTATCCGTACGTACACATACATCATAGTTTGCACTGAATTGCACACTTGCTGATTGTATAAATGTACTACGAACATCTGGGACTAATCATTCGTTTCATTAAATCCAACTAGTTTTGCATTTAAACTCTGTTTCATGATCATCGATGCAGGCGGGAAACTCAGCATGAATCAAATCATGAACTCAATAGATTGACAGCAAACATATGCTGCAGCAGAATAAAGACTGTATAATATTACTTTTACTGATGAGTATTTCTTCGACGGTTAAGCATTTATTACATAGTTCCACGTACGTTTAGGCTAGGTATGTTTTGCATTGCCTTCAACATGCATAAATACTTATGTATATACTTGTTTACAGAAGTGCCACCGAGTGCAGCGTCAATAGTGCTCAGTCAACCGGGGAATACTCGAATACGATCTCATTTAATTACGGGGCGACATTTGCCAACGGAAACAGCAATCCCATGCAGTTCCAGATGCGGAAATGGCAGGTTGGTAGTTTATTATATATATACACACATGCTAAATATGTAAACAGCTCGTCTACTATGGCACTGTTTTGAAATAATGTGTATCTACTTGCATGTGCATCCGTCATTTGCATCAATATCTGCCAATTCCGGCAATGCGATAGGATTAGTATGGGTCGGTGTGCGTAATTATGTAGCCCGTCATATGTGTAAAATGCAAATTATGCCAAGTATACAACATCATTATTAGTTTTCTAAACAGCCTGTTAAATGAATTTCACATATTCCATCCCAATGACTACATAAAATGACCTACTTGTACATATATACATTTTACCTTGCAGGGGGTCGGTAAGATAACGGTATCCGTGGTTGATAGTGACCCCTCAAGTACTGCGTCAATGGGCAAGACGGCGCTGGTGATACAGAACATGATAGCAGTGACGGAATCGGAATCTGTATGGAGAGATGTCGTGTTTACTCCACCTTATCAAACGTGAGTACAAGTATCATTTGATTTTTCTAAATTTTACCTGATAGATAAATTTGTTTCACCGTTCAAGAACATATTTGCTTGTTTCAAAATTGTATTGTGTTAAAATGGGATGAAAACATATTTCTACTTTGATTTGTATACGACCATTTTTAAAAAAACGGTACGTATTATGTTTTACCGCGGGGCGGGCTGGCGGCGGACAGAACAAGTGCATAGATTGTGTGTGTACACAACTCCTCCGAAACTGTTCAGTCAATCGATTTGAAACTATACACACGTCTTCTACACATATTGAAGATCTGCACCTTGGTGTTTTTATGTCGAAAAATTATTTTTTAACAAACATATCACCTTTTTAACTTAGCTTTAACTTAGCCATTTTTTATACGTTTTTGTATACAATTCTATATAGGGTACATAGTTTGTGTACAGAACTCCTCTGAAACCGTTCAGTCGATCGAACTGAAACTATACAAACGACTTCTACACATATAGAAGATCTTGCACCTTGGTGTATTTATGCCTAAAAAATATTTTTTAACACAAATATCACCTTTTTAGCTTAGCCATTTGTTCTACAATGTTGTATACAATTCTATATAGGGTACATAGTTTGTGTACACAACTCCTGCGAAACCCTTCAGTCATCGATTTCAAACTATACACACGTCTTCTAAACATATTGAAGATGTTCACCTTGGTGGTTTTATGCCGAAAAGATATTTTTTAGCAAAATATCTCACCTTTTAACTTAGCCATTTGTTCTACATTTGTGTATACAATTCTATATAGGGTATAGAGTTTGTGTACACAACTCCTCTGAAACCGTTCAGTCGATCGATCTCAAACTACACACACGTCTTCTACACATATTGAAGATGTGCACCTTGGTGTTTTTATGCCTAACAAATATCTTTTAACAAAAACATCACCTTTTTAACATAGCCATTTGTTCTACATTTTTGTATACAATTATATATAGGGTACAGAGTTTGTGTACACAACTCCTCTGAAACCGTTCAGTCGATCGATCTCAAACTATACACACGTCTTCTACACATATTGAAAATGTGCACCATGGTGTTTTTATGCCGTAAAAATATTTTTAACAAAAATATCACCTTTTTAACTTAGCCATTTTTTCTACGTTTTTGTGTACAATTCTATATAGGGTACAGAGTTTGTGTACAGAACTCCTCTGAAACCATTCAGTCGATCGATCTGAAACTATACACACGTCTTCTACACATATTGAAGATGTGCACCTTTGTGTTTTTATGCCGAAAAAATATTTTGTAACAAAAATATCACCTTTCCACATTTTTGTATCCAATTCTATATAATTTATTTTACACATCTCTACCTAAATTAGTATACCTGTTTATTACAACAAGAGGAAGAAATAATGCTATTGATTTTCAAATTCTCATTAATGTTTCTTGCCTTGGTGACAGCTTCACATTTCTGCATCTTCGCTGTCTGGCCCATCTTCGACGGGCGTATTTTGTGTGACTTACGGCACTCTTGTGATTTTGTTTGTTACTACGTGTCAGTTGATCTTTGATTCTAAAGTGAATCTACGTTGTATTATTCGCGGCTTTTTAATGTATTTTAGCATCACGGCCAAGGTTCGAGCCTACTGCTGTGACAACTACTACGGCTACAACTGTGCAGTGTTCTGTCAGGCGAGCGATGACAACACCAATGGTCATTACACGTGTACTTCTGATGGATCCAGGATATGTAGAGAAGACTGGATGGGAGACAACTGCAATGTGCAAATTCCAACGGTGAGCATATTTAAACAGTGAATTTATTCGCATGAAGTGTCCGATACTTTCATTTTAATTTACTGAGACACCGTAGACGTACCAGTCATTAGAGACTTAGACTACCATTATGCCATTTATCCTGTGTACATGGAATACCTAGTACGTCAAAACAGTATTCCATTTCCACCTGACAGGCTGGTCGTCGGTTCGTCCGTGTGTCATTCTATAGTATGTTTATTAAACGACTTCTGGTTCAACTATCTGCAACAAGTAGATGACTGAGTGGAATGGAAATTCATATGTCACAAGTCCGAATTTGCTTTCTGTTATATTTACACACACATTAGTTAACCTGACTATTCGAGAGCTCATTATAGTCACAGGCTCGAGTATGCTTATATCTTATATTTCCTTATACATACATGTATTTGCCATCATTGTTTTCATAGAACGCCTATATTCTCGTGAATAGTTACAGGCGTTCTATAATTACAATCGGTCGATGGGCCGAATGGGGTTCGCTGCGGGAAACTTCGTAAAATGAAAGTGTGCCAATACCAACAAGCTATATGTTAGTTCAATATTGAAACATGCTAACACCTGTAAACATTGATAGGTTATATTAAAATAATAATACGCATGTAATTTGCAAAAAAATAGCTTCCCAATGAAATTTAGTTTAAATAGATTATCCCGTATGGAGCCTCATTTAGAACGTCCGGCACATATAGAGTCAATATTTGAACCTTTTTACTAAACGCCATAGTGTCATGTGTCCAATTTATTGGACACAGGACACTTTTTTTAATGTAATATACCAACCAATAACAAAATTTACGTTTAAAAGTCAGCTATTTGTTGTTAAATGCGATTTTATTTTCATTGTGACGTCATACTATATTTCGTGTCCTGCCAAACGCGTAATAATACAATGATTGGTCATATTGCCATTACACGTACTGGTCGAAGCCATCGTGTCATTATTGCTGTCTTCATTGTTGATAAGCACTAAATACGGAAATACAGATACTCATTGTGTACTCGACGATTTGTGAATGCTACAGACGTACATTTCTGCAAATTTGCTAAAGTTGAGAGGACAATACGGCGACAGCCAAGACGCATCAATAATTGACCTACATTTCAAGTCTACTAGCTGCCAGACACGAAACATTCGTTTCAGGTAGGAATTATTTCTTTATTACTGTTGACCAATATTTGAATCGTGCTGACTTCGACAGCACTTTTAACCACAGGGCTACTAAAATAATTCCATTGTATTCAATCTAACATGAATTCAAGTGGGTGGGGGATATTCAACATTGCCTGTGCATGTGCCGAGTCATTGGTTTTTGCGACCAATGTTGTTTCCACAATTGTTGTTTAAATAGCTAATTTATGGTGCATCTCTCGGACTGTGTGTTTGTGGCACCTCGATACTTGTAGATTCACTTTGAATATATGTTTTCAGTCCAACATGTCAATTCATTATTTATTTAGGCTATTATCTGTTATCTGTTATCTATTGTCTATATATTATAGGCTTTTAGCCACTTAAAAAAGACACTACTTTCATCCCCCCCCCCCCCCACCCCCCACGAGAATCAAATGTGTTTATAAAAACTGTAACAACAGTGATGAAATAAGTAAAAAATTGAGGTGTGCGAATCCAGGTACACTGCATTTGCACAGCGGTGACTTTTCCCCGAAATATCATGAATATAGGCCGGTGCAGTATTTCTATTAAGTAAGTGTACCCGGCTTCGCACCGTGTATGTGGCTTTGCACACACCAATATTTTACATGCTGATTATTCATGTTGTTTTCTTAAGACAAGTGTTTTCAGAAAGTCACGTGTTTACACGATTTAGAAAACTTTAACAACAGTGACCAAACAAGTAAAAAAAATTGAAGTGCAGTATTTGTATTAAGTATTTGTATTGCAGTGGGGTGGGCTTCCTAAAATTTATTTAGTACACAGGGTACCCATGTTTGGTCTGGGGTGGTGATGAGGGACTTCTTTGCTTCATTGGGGTGACCTCACGAAATATGGGCGGGGGTGGAGACTGTATGTTTGTTGGGATTACAATCGTGTCTGTTAATTCTGCACACCTAATAATAATTTTCGTGAAAATGTCCATATTCAGTCTAAATTCCCTGAACATTTAAGGCAGTTCTTAGCCAAGATAATCACGGCTAAACAGATGGCTTTTACTATTTCATCTGTCGTCTATTATCTGTATCCGCCTAGCGGAGACCCAGCCAAATTTGATCAAAATATCAGTCCATTTTGTCCTTGAGTTTTGCGAATAATACGGGAATAAAATAATAACCAATGTCGGTATATTTGCATGTGTATTATTGGTTTATGAAGCTTTTTTTAACAGATCTGTTGTTGATCTATTAATTTAGTAAGCAGGACCACTAATCATTTTGACCATGTTCTGAATAACTTTTTACCAAACTATCGGAATGGGATAAAATTGTGACTTAGTATACCGTTAATCAGCTGATTTATTCCAAAATCAACATAATTTATTCTGACGTGATTAAAGCTGGGCAAAACATTACGTGAATTGTGCATTAGCCGGTGCGCAGAATTAGCCGAAATGACATTTTTTATATGCAGATCAGAATGTCAGTTTTCATTGGTTTGATACATGTACAGATATGTATGTCAGTGATTCTATATTTTATGTACATCTGGTGTCCCGGTGTAATTTACTGACAAATCACACAATTTATAAGGAATTTTTTTTTTTTTTCAGTAAAGAAACTATATGTATAATACCATGTATATAACGATGTTTGGTACATGTGGTAAAACACGGCATTCTGTTAGTTGCCAAGCTATTTTGTTTTGCTTAACTTTACTGATTCATATTAAATACATGTTGTTGGGTTGCCATAAATGAGAAATTCCACGACTTGCTACTAAATTTCTCTGTTTCGCACTAATACAATTAGCTTACCATATTCTTGACACTTTTCTAAATAGATGCCCCTTCAGTTGTATGTTTTATGCCGTTGAAAAGAAAAAAATGTAAATGTAAAGCTATATTTACGTCATGTAAATGTACATAACGGAAATTCAATTTCTGAGACCCCTGATCCCTTGAAGTGGAAATAAAATTAAAAAAATGACGAGAACAATTGGCTATACTGTTATAAATGTAACAACTGGACTGTCACCCAATGGAATAAACACAGTTTAATGAATTATTGGTTCTACATCGAAACTATAAAAACGACACCAATATGTACATAAAATATCGAATCACTGATGTCTCATTATTATTGAACCATGTTATTGTAGTTGCGAACAATAACTCTTGCAATCTACTCCTGTACCGTCTGTAGCAGAGTTACTATTCCATTCATACATGTAGGCTTCCTCTACATAATAGCTAATCAGATCTGATTTACACTTTAGTTGTTAATTGTGACACAATTTGTATATTTTCCATGTGAAAAAAAATATTATAAAAGTAATACGTATGGATCACGATTTGCCTGGTTTGGCCCTCATGCACGTTTTCATCTTTCGCTCTTTCTGTTACCTGGGAGTTGAATTGGGTAATTGCCCATTATAGAAGTAGTAAGATTATTACTGATCCTACTGCTTTTGGGAGGGGCCATGTGATTCTGGTGTGGCGAGGACCTGGCATCAGACCAGGATCATCCTGATTTCAGGGCTGAGTATATAGTTCTTTTATTGTAAATATTAATTTCTGATTTTAGGATTTTCCCCCCATTTGTAACATGTACTTGAACATGTACTTGTACAGGTAATGGGATTTATTACTAAACCCATTGACCCGGCCTTAAATGACCGCATCTGTTGATTGGCCGTTAGACCCCAACAAACAAATAAATGATATACGTAGGCTTCCTCTACAGAATAGCTAATCAGATCTGATTTACACTTTAGTTGTTAATTGTGACCTAATTTGTATATTTTCCATCTGAAAAAAAAACTATTATAAAAGTAATACAAAACTTTACGTGGGTGGTGGTCGGGAGAACGCGACGACTTAAATTAACGGTAGTGGTTCCTCCATATAGGAATCACTATTTGCCTGGTTTGACCCTTCAGTACATTTTTATCTTTGGCTCTTTTGTTACCTTGGAGTTGAATTGGGTTATTGCCCATTATAAAAGTAGTAAGATTATTACTTATCCTACTGCTTTTGGGAGGGGCCACGTGATTCTGGTGTGGCGAGGACCTGGCATTAGACCAGGATTATTCTGATTTCAGCGCTGAATATATAGTTTTGTTATTGTAAATATTCAGTTCTGATTTTGGGATTTTCCCCCCATTTGTACATGTACGTGAAAATATACATGTACTTTTTCTTTTTGTATGAAACGTGAATTTCGTCACTGATATCAGGGGCGATAACCGTGTTTCCATTAAAGGTTAATGGAAACTATATTCTGTCTGCTTAGTTTTGTTATGTGCACTATGATCGTACTTTATAATGTGTCAATAAAAATATTTGTTCGGGCGACACATTTAATGGGTATAAATAATTTTAAAATGTCATGTCTCATTTGCATATCAAAATAGCCTGATACCACCGCGAGTCACTATCAGTAAAATCAATATTACTGAATGATTATATGTGTATAGTGGGCCTGCACTCGTAATTTTTAAAACTGGTGGAATACATGTACCGTAGTTACACAATTATACACTTATTTAATTCTTATAGGCAAACTGTTATGCCTACTAGATGGGACCACAGGTTGAAGTACATTGTAATGGACCGAGGTCTATAAATACATTAAATACGCCTAAAAGCGTCCATAAACGAAAAAAAAAGCTAAAAAAAGTTTTGTTACTCCCTCTATAACACACACATATATATACCTCGGTCCGTTACTTCAACCTGTGGATAGGACCCCAACTTTAGCTGCTACATGTAATTTGCGAACCAGATCTCTTATTCACTATTCTGCAGAGGAAGACTATGAATGGAAACGTAACTCTGCTACGGACAGTACGGTTGTAGATTTCAAGAGTTACTGTTCACAACTATGAACAATGTGGCTTACTCGCTTACCACATTTATCCAAGTGTTGTGAGTTTGATGCCCGGGTGGGATGTAGTTCTCTAAGCACTGTTTCATGTTGGAAAGTTGCGGAGTCATTTGCTGAGTAATGGTTAATACTGGTAAGAAATTCAATAAAAGGCTAACCATGAACATAATAGTGTTTGATTGTTTGTTTCAGGGAAGCCGTCTACAGATCTTAGCCATCTGGATTATTCGTCGAGCCTCTTCAACTTCACCCTGCAGTCGAGGCAGACACCAGCAGGGCTATTGAGATAGTATATGGGCGGTTTCAGAAGAAGCAGATAAGGCGGAAATTGTTTCTCATTCTGCTGTTGAAGGACAAAGGCCACCAGAAGAATCGCTGCCCGAAGACACAACTCCACATGGGCAACAAGTTGCCAAACACTCGCGAAATGGGAACTGATCCAGTTCCTGACCTACACGAAGCAAAATATAGTGTCGCCATGACAGACTGTCATCATCTTAAGATCAGCGACATCTGAAAATATAACCCTCGAGGAAGAGCTTGAGAAAGACAAGTTCAGTTACAAAAAAATTAACCATTTAACCGGAGTACCATCCATGCCAGCGGCAGTGTTTGTGTGGTTCTTAACTCTGATTTCTGCTCTAATCATCTAATCAACCTGTTGAAAGGATGTGTCGTGAAGACATGTTACTTCTTGTGTTGATGGAATTGAGAATGAATCTTATTCACACAAATCTGACTTGTGCAGTTTTAAGATTTGTCAATATTTTTTGAATCGGTGACTCATTCTTGTGGTGGACAGAATGACCTTGGTACATTTCTGATTATGTGACACTCGAAGGACTAGATATTGAAATGGTCAGAAATATATTTACTATGCTTTTACACATATGTGGCTGTGACCTCAGGTTGAAGTAACGGACCATGGCCTATAAATACATTAAATATACCTAAGAGCATCAATAAGTGAGAGAAAAATAAGCTAAACAAAATGTATTTACTCCATGTGTGATATATGGGAGTAAATAATTTGTTTAGCCTATTTTATTTCACTTATTGATGCTTTTAGGTATATTTAATGTATTTATAGGTATTGGTCCGTTACTTTAACCGGTGGCTGTGACAGGAGAATGTGGTTTATGGGATTTGTGACCAGTGTAGCTCCTGATCAAATAGTACACTCCTGTAGCCTGATAATGATGTGGCTTGTTAGAAGCATGATGGAGATTTCATTGATGCAATGGTGAACAGTGCAGATCCTGTGCGGATATGTGTATCTACACTGGTCGCAAATCCCATAAGCCCCATTTCTCCAGTCACAGACACATATTTGAGCAAATTTAAAAATCCTACCGCCAACCTAGAATGATTAACATTTAAGGTATTGCATTCAATCTTTGATTCATAAATTTCTGTTTAACGTCTACAATCTATAAAGTCTATATTTGGTTGGTTTCGCATGGTTTCAGTTATCTTCGCAATAAAGGATTTTACTTGAAACATCCAGAATAGACCAAAGACAAACTTTGTAGACTTTCGAAGGGAAATGAAAATTTACGAATTAATGATGTATTTTTGTGCTATTATCATGATTATAATTGAAATCAATGCCCAATGGTCAAACTTGTAACAAATTACATGTGTACAATAAATTTCGACTTCGAAATTTGATTTCGAATGAAATGGTGCAATTGGTTGATATTGGTCATTTGCAGTGCATGATGTGACAAACAACATATTGAGGCATCACCTGTAACACAGTGCCTTCAATCATGATTCATACCCAGGCATACAAAGTATGTCGAGGTGTATATAGTTTTTGTATTTTCGTCCATCCGTAAGATTTGCGTTAAAGGTTTTTTGGTACCCATTATATCTGCAACCGTAAATCGCATTGAGTTGAATCTTCATATACTTCTTTATCGTCATCCATATTTTTATACTGTAGCACACCGATATGGCTTTCCTGCACAAGGTCAAATTACTTAAAGTTTTGAAATATTTGCATCAAACATGTCAAAGTTTTTAAGTACACAATGTCTCTGCAACCGCAAGTCGGGTTGACTTGAAACTTCATATATATACTTCTTTATGAAGTTAGAAGAACTCAATATTTTCTTTCTATAGCCCTGGTGGGTGCATGTGATGGGTAATTTAACAATCGCGATTCATCCTTACCGGAAATCCGACTGGAGACCTGGTTTGGCCCTCACATACGTCTTTGGCATTTTGTATGTGACAGTTGAATCTGGTTACCGGTATATCTCTTGTGTGAGTATTACGATTATTCGTAATCCTTTTTTAGGGAAAGGGGCCAAGTGACTTTGGTGTGGTATGGACCTGGCATCAGGTCAGGTTATTCTAATTTCAGGGCTGACTTTATTTTTCTCGATGAAATTATTATTGACCATAGCTGTTGATAGGCCGTTAAACACCATTAAACAAACATTCTATAGCCCACTCATACGGCTTTCATGCACACAGTGAAGGTGAAATTACTTTGAAACTTGCGTTAAATGTTTTGAAATATATGTGTTAAAGTTTTAAGTAAACAATTTCTCTGCAACCGTAAGTCAGATTGAATTGAAACTTCATATATTTGTCTATCAACAATCAACATCCATATTTTCATTTTATAGCCCACACATGTGACTTTCATGGCCAAGGTCAAGGTCAAATTGTGTTAAATGTTTTGAAATATTTGCATTAAAGTTTTAAGTACACAATTTATCTGCAACCGTATGTTGGATCAACTGCAAATGTCACATACTTCTTTATCAACAGCCATATTTTCATTCTATATCTCACCTAAGCGGCTTTCATGCCAAAGGTCAAGGCAAATGACTTTGCTACGGCCGAGGGTATGTGTGAGACCCCGCTCACTTGCTCTAGTCCTTAAAAGCAAGAATAACATATCTTACCATACATGTACTGATTTCTTTTGTTTTTTTCGGATACATGTACTGATTTTGTGTCCCGAGCATAACTGGAATTCCTTTTTGTATAGTTATCACAACTCTTGCCTCACTAATATTCCAGTGTTCTCCTTTTGTTTTTTCACGCATTGATTTTGTATTTGGCACATGGTGATATTTCAAATTTGACCTAATATGGTCCCGATATATATCAAATCGAAGGTATCGTGGGTATTGTCAAAATCGGATGATACATCATACAAGATGGCCGCTGACAGGTCATCCTTTAATTATAGATTTCGCCTTCTTCTCATGTACCGTTTGGCCGACGCTGGTCAGACTTCACAGTTGTGGTGCGTGGGTGAAGCATTTTCATATTTGTTAAAATGGAGGTTGTCGCATAATCCAAGATGGCCGTCGTAGAAAATTTGGTAAAATTCTTAAAAAAATCATATCAGCTTGAATTGCCACTTTGATATCAAGGGCGATAACATTGACTCTTTAAAATGTTAATGGAAACAACTATTTATTCTCTCTATTTATCTTTTGATGTGCAATGATCATATTTTGTAACAAGTCAATACAAATATTTATTCAGGTGACACATTTAGTTGATATAAATAATTTAAAAATGACCTGCCTCATTTACAATCAAAATAGCACGATGATACAACCTATCAGTAAACCTAATATTACCTAATATTACTAAGTGAATATTTATGTGTAGCGGGCACTCGTATGTTTGAAAACTGTTGGAATAGTTAAACAATTATACTTATTTAATATTTAATTCCTATAAAGAACACTTTGTGCCAAACAGATGGGACCCCAATTCAAATCATGATTTGCAACTTTGCTGAAGGATGTCTGGCACCCAGTCATTAAGTGCATAGGCACGACACATGTCTTATCAGCTCATTCACAAACACCACATCATACAAAACACTTGTCACATGGATTCACCAGTGGGTGTACAGTACAAAGTCCAGTGATATGGTGTGTAATTGCATCCCGTAACATTTGGTCAGGTGTGTATTTTTTTTACTTTAACCTACGTTTTCTGGGGGAAATAACTACCTGTATAATATATGTGAAAATCACTACAATGGAAGAAATTGAATGTATCTTCTCGCACCCCCTTCCAAACTCAATTCACAATTTACACCCCCACCCCTCTGCATGAATCTGGATACTCCACTGCAGTGCAAAGTCGCGACTTTTTTGTACATACAGCCGTTTGAATGTGTACTTGTGTGTGTGTAATATTTCTCAGACTTTTTCAAGGCAATGATTTCTGTTTCGATGTAATGTATGACCTGTCGTTGGTGCTTGTAGGAGTATTTTATATCCAGTATACATTTTCTATGGCTTTCACATTCTGTAAAACCGTCTGGAGTTTCGACAATGAAATGGAGAAATGGCAAAACATTTTCATGTGTCTGAATGTGGATTATTTCTGGCACTCATATCTTTGGCTTATAACGTCGTTCAAATTGTACTGCGTCAATTTTATCGAATTTAAGATTGCATATTTCATGACTTTCTTCAAAACGCCAGTTTTAGAAGTTGATGGTTTTAGGATTTTTATATCATGCACTGCAGTGCCGGTGATAAGTCGCTAGGTGGCGTTGCCAAGTCGGACTGTTGAACAGTTGTACTGTGCGGACTCACCGAAACAAACCGCCAGTGGACGCGTTACACTATTTTTGCAATGTAATCTCCCTGGGTAAGTTTATAGATCGCGGCTCAGTCAGCGTGCGACTAGATGTCGGTTTTTTTTGTTAGGGGAAAGTACTAAAATTGGAAAATTGGGCCCGCGCAATATTTAAAATTGCGCCATGTCAATTAAAGTTGGTGCAGGATGTTGAATGTAATATCTTTATAATGGAAAGACAGAGTTTAATGAAACATAACGCAGTAATGCTTAACAGGTTGCCAATTAGTAACCCCTCGCCGATAGGCAAGAGCTGGTATATCGTTAGTCCATGTACTGCGTACGTATGTACGTACGCTAGTAACACATTTCATTTTTCAATATCTTGTGAACTGCTTCTACGATTTTGATATTATTTGACCATAATGTGTGTCTATGGATGGAGCATGGTTTAGCATATGAGTAGACTCATATGACCACGTTCGACCGCCCAAGGTCACGGAGTACTTTTTTATTATCAAGGTTGCCAGCGAGGAGATTAGCTTCGTTTAATGATGCCAGTGCGAGGGGATTAGCTTCGTTTAATGATGCCAGTTCTTGCATTATGGTATAGTTTGCTTTAATCTAACAATTTTCTGGTTTTGACGAAGAATCGGTTACCATGGATGTGAATATAAATCTAAAGAACGTGAATGTATGGTGTCATACATATCATCGAACCGGTATGCCACTTCTATGGTGTGATACATATCATCGAAATCCGTCCGTTTGCTTGGAAAAGTTTCAAGAAAATTTACTGTAAAAATGACGTCACAGAATACGTCACGTCGGAAAAGCAGGTTCGGAAACCACTGATCCCATACCCTGATATCTATAACTTTACATGCTACTTGCAAACATGTAGTTGGCCTCAATAATAATAACATACACTCAAAGCGTTCTTTTATAACATGATCATTCATGTTATAATTGTTCTTGTTATAATATTAACAGGTTACTGCTGGTTGTGCCATTCTTGAAGTTCAATTGGAGACCTACAGTAATCCGGAGGCGAGAACGGAAAATGGAAACAAGTGTGATTCTCCGTCGTACTGTGACCCAATTACATCTGTCTGTGCCGACTACACGTACGTACACATACATCGTTTGGCATTGAATTGAACTTGCACATTAAATACATATCATACCATATAGTTTGAACAAATCATTCATTCCGTTTTATCGCTGTTGAGGTATAGTCCATGAAGTCCATATTGGAAACTCTAATCATGAAATCAATAATATTACTGCAAAGATATTGTTCTGCAGAATAAAGGCTGCATACTAGTATTGTCCTTCGTGATCTGGTCTTCGATGGCTATGCATGTGTTACATAATCCCCGTACATTTCAACTAGGATTGTTTCATTATGATCAACATGTATACATAGTAATGTACATACGTTATTTTACAGAACTTCCACGGAGTGCAGTGTCAATAATGCTCAATCCACCGGGGAATACTTGAATACGATCTTATTTAATTACGGAGCGACATTTGCCAACGGAAACAACAACCCAATGCAGTTCCAGATGCGGAACTGGCAGGTTTGTACTTCATGATACATATAAACATCGCAAATATGTAAATAGCGCATATAATATTGCCAGCTTTTGAAATAATATTATGTTACCTACATCGATGAACATGCACGTGGTCGCGGCTGGTGACAATTCAACACCACAAATCTAGTTGTTCACCTAATACCAGCTGCATCAGCTCTGAAGCATGTACCAATTTGCGTCCTCATTACGGAAGATTTTGTATTTCCACTACATCAGTATCAAAACGGCGATGGGATAAGTGTGTGTGAGGCTGCGTAATTCTAGAGTCTGGCATATGCGTATAACGTATATTATGAAAATTATGCAACATAATTCTTCTAAAGAGCACGTTAACTGACAACTTTATATGCTATCGTAATGACTATGTAAAGTGACTGAATATGGCTTAGTATATACTTCTTACCTTACAGGGTGTCGCTAAGATAACTGTATCCGTGGTTGATAGTGACCCCTCAAGTACAGCATCAATGGGAAAGACAGCGATGATGGTACAGAACATGATCGCAGTGAGGGAGTCGGATTCTGTATGGAGAGACGTCGTCTTTACTCCACCTTATCAAGTGTGAGTAGCATATGCTCTTAATGGGTTTAAACCTGAGACATGCCTTCATTTATCTTTTGCATACACTTTCCCAACCGTTATGTAATATTGTATTTGGCTTTTGTTTTATATTTTAATTGCTATTAATTAATTTACTTTGTTACTATATATTTTAGCATTACAGCCAAGGTTCGAGCCTACTGCTGTGACAACTATTACGGCTACAACTGTGCATTGTTCTGTCAGGCGAGCGATGACAACACCAATGGCCATTATATCTGCACTTCCGATGGCTCGAAAATATGTAGGGAAGGATGGCAGGGAGATAATTGCAATGTGGCAATTCCTTCGGTAATTATATCTAGGAGACAACTGTAGATAATTTAGTAATTATTGAGGTATTCGATCGATTTACCGTAGGAATACCTATGTATGGAATACATTTCAATTACTTTCCTATTGATTCCCACACGCAGTAGAAATATAAAGCAAAAAGAGAAGTTTTATCCTAAACGCAGACCGAATAGCACAGATAACAGTCACCAAGACGTACTTTAAAAAGTAACATATCTAATGAATGCAAAGAATGCATCAAAGGACCCAAACTACACGCAATTCTCACATATGCCCCAAGAGATGGAAATTAATTAAATTAAATATAGTATACAATTAACTGTGGCGGCAACTGTACCAACTTGGAACCATCCGTGGACAAAGGGCATGCTGGTGGACTAAGCCAGTTTACAGCACGACATATAACATCCCGTTTATCCCTTGTATTCGTGTACATCCTAGACACGTACCTAATATAACATAATACACCAACATTGTAAGTACAATAAACAAATCCAAACAGACCAAATGAAACCACAAGAAAGATGAAAGTACACTTTTTCCTATATTGCCAAACGTTGAAACATAGTTCATGGCTTTCGTGTACCACATAAATATATTCCTGTTCCAGGTTGTTGCGGGTTGTGCCATCCTTGAAGTCAGACTGGATACATACAGTAACCCGGATGCGAGAACGGCGGACGGCAATACATGTGATTCACCGTCCTACTGTGACCCGGATACAACAGTCTGTGCCGACTACCCGTACGTACATTTCTGTCGAAGCATGCGTACCCGTATTAGAAAACACAGTATACATGAAGTGCTTACGATCCGCCGAACGATAATTCGGTAGAGGCATTGTAGCAACTATTGTATATATGTGCCCATATGTATATTCACAGACGAGTCTTGCTCATTTTGCACGGGTCCTCATTTTGCACGGAATCGGTATACGGGATGTTGATGACCAAATATATCGTAAATAGTGTATATTTGTTATCATCTTTGTTGTAGAAACCGATACTTGTTTGTGCGAATTTAATTATCCTGTATCGAAATAGAACATGAAACTTTTTCTGCCCTAACAAAGTTAACAGACTTTAGATTAGTATTACTTTATATTTTACAGAAGTTCCTCTGTCTGCTCGGTGAACAGCGCCCAATCTACTGGTTATTACCTGAACACAATCTCATACGACTACGGCGCTGTATTTCCCAGTGGAGTCAGCAATCCTATGCAGTTCCAGATGAATAACTGGCAGGTACGTAGCTAGAGAAGGTGCTGTCAGTTTATAACCGGCAGCCTTTGTGTGGCTTCATAATTAACCATGGCCATTAGATAAGTTTTAATAATTGCGAGACATATTCCAAACAGAGATGATATGCGAACACGAATACGTGTACCGAAAAAACGTTTGCAAGTGTACAGTCAGTGCAGTATTCATTGTTCACATATTTCATGAAATAATCGGCTCTTTTATATATCTCCCACTTGGCTTGCAGTGAGTATGTCAGATGTGAACGTGACCATCAGAATAAAATAAACTAATGTCCGTACAACAGACAAGTGTAAGCTGAATGTTTTCAATCAAACAACGTGAATTTACAGGGTTCAGCCAAGATAACGCTATCCGTGGTTGATAGCGATACATCAAGTGACGCTTCAATGGGCCAAACTGAGCTGATGGTACAGAACATGATTGCAGTGAGGAAGTCGGAATCTTTATGGAGAGACGTGGTCTTTACACCACCTTACCAAGTGTGAGTATTGTGGTGGTTCGGCATAGTGTCAGAAACTTATTACAAATGCCCACATTTATTATTTTCCCTGCATTTATTTTGGCTACTATGAATTCTGATAGTGCCGTAATATCTCCATAACAGATGAGCTGTAGTGCCGTATAGTGATATGAATGGCTCGTACCACGTGAGGGATACTTACATTGCAATTACATCTCCTTTTGCAGAATAAATGCCAAGGTTCGAGCCTACTGCTGTGACAACTACTACGGCTACAACTGTGCAGTGTTCTGTCAGGCGAGCGATGACTACATCAATGGTCATTATACGTGTACTTCTGATGGATCCAAAATCTGCATGCAAGGGTGGCAGGGAAACAACTGCAATGTGCAAATTCCCACGGTAATGATATCTACATCATATGCACTCTATAAAATTCACGTATGCTAGTTTACTGGTATACACCTTCATAATATAATGTTGACGATACTGATGGCGGTACGTACTGTTATAGCATATGTTGAAACGTGTTTGCAAAGAAGTTAACTGCCGATATATTATACTCGAGCACTTGTTAGAATTGCATGTCCACCCACTTCCACGGATCACTCGCTCTGACACGAGCAAACCATTTTACATACATTACCAACAGTTGTTGCCTTTCTTGTACCACATGCCGTTATTCCTGTTCCAGGTGGTTGCTGGCTGCGCCATTCTTGAAGTGAGACTGGTTACCTACAGTAACCCGGAGGCGAGAACGGCGGACGGCAATAAATGTGATTCCCCGTCCTACTGTGACCCGGATACAACAGTCTGTGCCGACTACCCGTACGTACACAACTGTCCACCAACCATATGTCTTGATATTGCTCACTGACGGGCTTTTCTAAGTAATTCTAGGATGGGAACATGTCCGGAATTGTGATTATCGTTTCACTTTATCTTAGACATGACACTATGTATATTCCATTAATCTCAAACCCCTGTTGGGGACTTAGAGATGTAGATTATACTTTATTTCATATATCATGTATATACATGTACATGTGCATACAGTTACAAATACAATCGATGTTCCCGGTAATTAGCCGGTACCCATTTACAGCTGTGTGGACTGAAGCAGTGTGGTATAAAGTGTCTTTCTCATGGACACATTGCACGCCTCTGGTAAGGCTCGAACCCACGACCATTGGATCAGCAGTCCGACGCGCTAACCACTTGGCTATTGCGGTCCATCACTACTCGTGACGTATAATGTGGATCGCATATTGATAGAGGGGCAGCAATCTTATAACATTTTCATAATATGTGAATACTTTTGATTCACATAATCTGATTAAAATATAACTTGTGTATGATGAGAGCAAGCGTTTACTGCAATGACTGTTACGAACTGCAAAACAAATGTAACCTGGAAATGTTTGTGCACAAATGTTGGAAATGTTTGTGGGACAAAAACAATCCCATTACAACTGCTCAAATATTGCTTTAGAGGTTGTCATTTATCATTTATATTTTGCATTTCACAGAAGTTCCTCTGCCTGCTCGGTGCACAGCGCTCAATCGACTGGTTACTACCTGAACACAATCGCATACGACTACGGAGCTATATTTCCCAGTGGAGTCCGCAATCCTATGCAGTTCCAGATGAATAACTGGCAGGTACGTAACTGGCGAAAGTGTTGTAGATTTATAACTGCCGGCCTTTGAGTGACATCACAATTAATCATGGCCATTCGATAACTCTAAATACTTGCGAGACATGGCCAATAAAGAGATACTAATTGGCGATCACGAATACGTGTACCGAAAACGTATATTTTACAAGTGTATAGACAGTGCAGTATTCAGAATATTCACATAGTCCATGAAATTATCGGCTGTTTGTAGATCTCCACCAATGTGCTTGACGTGAGCATGTCCGATGTGAAAGTGACCATCGGTATATTAATATAAGCTGCTAAACTTAAAGTAAACAACTGTAAACTGAATGTTTCAATTATACAACGTTACTTTACAGGGTTCAGCTAAGATAACGGTGTCCGTGGTTGATAGTGATACATCAAGTGACGCGGCAATGGGCCAAACTGAGCTGATGGTACAGAACATGATTGCAGTGAGGAAGTCGGAATCTGTATGGAGAGACGTGGTCTTTACCCCACCTTACCAAGTGTGAGTATGATGGCATTTCGTATACTGTTTTACACGTATTACAATGCCCACATTTATTATTTTCCTTGCATTTGTTTTGGCTACTATGTATTTTGATTATGTTGTAATATATACATAACACATGAACTGCTGTGGCATTGCAATTAGCCAAATATTTAGAGATATTCCGCACAAAAACTGTGTTGGCCAAACCTTGCTTTCCCTTCATTTGCATCTTGACGTGCATTGTATAGCAACACCTCGTATACCGAGAGGGAAACATGCATTGCAATTACGTTTCCTCCTTTTGCAGAATCGATGCCAAAGTGCGAGCCTACTGCTGTGACAACTACTACGGATACAACTGTGCAGTGTTCTGTCAAGCCAGTGACAACACCAATGGTCACTACACGTGTACTTCTGATGGCTCGAAAATATGCATGCAAGGATGGCAGGGAGACAACTGCAACGTACACATTCCTACGGTAATTATATCTACAGTATATACTATGTAAAATGAATGTTTGGTTGGTATATTATTTTCATAATATAATGTGAGTATACTTTGCACAATGAAGGTGATGCGTACTAGTATAGCTTATGCTGACACATTTTTGCAAAGTATATTGCCGATATATCATACTCATATAAGTATTACAATTACATTTCCAACAACTGCCACCGATTACTCTCCGTCTATCTCGCTCTGAAACAAGCACACAGTCCCACACTCGGTATCATTAGAAAAATGTTAACCTATATTACCAACAGCTTTGCCTTTTCTGTACCACGTGACGTTATTCCTGTTCCAGGTCGTCGCTGGCTGTGCCATTCTTGAAGTGAGACTGAAGACCTACAGTAACCCGGAGGCGAGAACGGCGGACGGCAATAAGTGTGATTCCCCGTCCTACTGTGACCCGGATACTACAGTCTGTGCCGACTACCCGTACGTACACACCTGTCTACTAACCATGTTTCCTGCTATCCCTCACTGATGCGCTTTTCTAAGTAATACTAAGATGGAAAACTTTTCCATCTAGAATTGTGATTAACTTTTTACTTTATCTTAGAGATGTATGTTTAATGGTTCTATACTCGTGATGTATGTTTAATGTTTCTACATTATAAATAAACACATAAATTGCTTTAGATGTTGTCATTTATCCTTAGTTTTTCTGTTTTACAGAAGTTCCTCTGCCTGCTCGGTGAACAGCGCCCAATCTACTGGTTATTACCTGAACACAATCTCATACGACTACGGGGCTGTATTTCCCAGTGGAGTCAGCAATCCTATGCAGTTCCAGATGAATAACTGGCAGGTACGTGACCTGCAAATCGCTGTTGTCTTTTCAGATGGCTCGTCACCATCCGGCTCAGCTGGATATGCAGGTTTTATATTATTGTATTATTAGCTATTGTTGTGACTTCGTCACCAGGGCATGGCTGGCATACACGTGTATTTAGACTGCAACATTATCGTGCGACGGGAATTCGACCACGTGCTTCTTCGTCATAGAAAAGTAGACTGCTGATTTCAGATGTGTAAGTTAGTTACAATTGTTGCACATCGAGACATATTGAGTTAGGTAGTTGGAAGCTACATTGCATGTGACACTCTATTATATACAGCTTTAATTAAAATAAACACCGATTTAGTACAATAAAGTTCATATTATGTGCGTTTAATGGTGTAACATGGGCCATGGCCCTTATAAAGGATCGCTCTTAGTAATTTACCATACATAAAATATATACTAGTATGTCGCAGTAAAAGATATATAGGGCTTGACTTAAAGTGGATAAACAGATACACATATACGCATGTAAACTAAACTGTATTAAATTATACAATGATACTTTACAGGGCTCAGCCAAGATAACGATGTCCGTAGTTGATAGCGACACATCCAGTGACGCATCAATGGGCCAAACTGAGCTGATGGTACAGAACATGATTGCAGTGAGGGAACCGGAATCTGTATGGAGAGACGTGGTCTTTACTCCACCATACCAAGAGTGAGTATTCTGGTATCTCTTCATCATCACCTACTGGAACATGTCACGAGAAGCTATTATAACCATATGTTTGCATTCCTCTCACTTCAAACGTGGCGGATTATCTGTATATATGCAATGACAAACAACGGTCTACAAACGATATTTTACTGTTTTGAATTTGAATAATGCTGTCTTCAAAATATATTCCAAACTGTCACTCATATGACATCGTATATCTTCTAACTATCCGCGCAAGTTAACAAACCTTAGTATGCATATGACACGTGACACTATAACACGTGACACATTTAAACGACACTATAACACGTGACACATTTAAACGGTAACACCGACCTACTTATATATCGTACATAATTAATTGCGGATGATAGTGAGCAGCGATTGCTCTAGTTCAATAATCGCTGTATACAAAACACACTACGATTTATCAGCCAGCTGATCCCTCTGGCAATATGTATATCCATTAGTTGTTTCCAATTTTGTTTATTACCTGCCTCATTTCATATCAAAGATACTGTCAATTTATATGTATGAAACCATCGCGCACATACGATGATATATGGTGTGGACGACTATACCTGATCCCCGTGCGCACTTGTTCTGCTGTGTTATTGTTATTATATACTGAATACGGTACTTCGTATGTTGAATGGTCAGATGGGACGTTGAAGTATATATTATTCTGTGAGAGAAAGTAATATCATGCAATACTGTACATCCCATTAATATTTATTTGCAGAATAAATGCCAATGTTCGAGCCTACTGCTGTGATAACTACTACGGCTACAACTGTGCAGTGTTCTGCCAGGCGAACGATGACAACATCAATGGTCATTACACGTGTACAGATGACGGGTCAAGGATTTGTATGGAAGGATGGGAAGGAGACAATTGTAATGTGCAAATTCCGTCGGTAAGACATGTATTGATATATTATTTTATATGCATATTGTAGTATAGCTTATTAATCAGTAATATATACGTTATTGTTACTAGTAACCCCAAAATTACCATCATTAGTAGCTAGTAGTGAATCTCGTCAGTTTCACATTGATCACGAATTTCGTGTAATTTCAGAGTAATATTATTCATGCATTATTAATTACATTCTCTGTACGTTTGAGATGCTTTTATCATCTGAAAATGTATCGCAATTGTCACGATGTGAATAAATATAGTTGCTACTCGTTTTATTACCAGAGTTTAATTAACTACATTTATTAAAAACCATGGACAGATAACGTATCACTTGTTATGATTATATTTGCCTATTTCATATATTGCATAATGGAACAAGGTGTGTTGTTTTATAATTAGATCGTTGCCGGCTGCGCTATACTCGAAATTCGTCTGGAGACGTACAGTAATCCTCAGGCAAAGGTGGCCGATGGTACATCCTGTGATTCACCCTCGTTATGTGACCCGGATACAAGTGTCTGTGCCGACTATCGGTACGTATCCTATTATAGTTATCTGTTGCTGATACATCATTGAAAGTACATTCTCCCTATTAACATAAATATATTTTTGTATTTGCATATTTCTAGGACTTATTCACTTTTTAAAACCCTCGAGCATTGGTGTATTGCTTCATAATTCGATATATAGCATAATATAAAGACGGGTTAAGACTACTAAATATCATATTTTGATGCCGGTACATCAATACATGGTTGCGCAAATGCCGATTATATACATGGAGTAATTTACATGTAGTAGTTTTTTCTTACATATTTCAAATGTAGATTACGTAAGCGACGTCGTCGCATAGCATAGTGTTACCGACGTTCAATGTTTTATTTTTATTAAGAATGGCTTTATCAGTGTTTGAATACGTTATTTATACATATGTTTCTTTCTTAGATACTCTACTGCCTGCAGTGTCCACAGTGCCCAATCCACGGGACATTATCTCAATACCGTCTCCTTCAACTACGGTGATATCTATCCAAATGGCAACAGCAATTCAATGAAGTTCCAGATGAACCCATGGCAGGTAAGACGCCAGCAGTTATGTACAATGTAATCATGTTCCTATACTAGTATTTTGTAACTGGCGTTTACCGATCTATTATTCGCAATGTACATGCATATAATGTACATATGTACATATATAATGTTGTTAAATTATAATGCCATGATATGTTCTGTTTAATTCCAGGGATCTGCTAAGTTGACCGTGTCAGTAGTTGACATTGATCCATCAAGCTCAGAATCCATGGGTAAAACGGACGTGGCTATACGGAACCTCATTGCTGTCCGGGAAGCAGACGCCGACTGGCGCGACCTACAGATTTCATTGCCATACCAAACGTATGTACCCACTTATCAAATATCCGTAGCATGGGTGGTAAAATGGTATACCTTCACCTAATGTATAAACATAATTATGGGAATTCTAAACATATTACCATTCCTACTACATGCTTTTCACTTGTGTATGTACTCGGAGTGTAACAAATATGCCTTTGACCGACGAAATGGTATATGTTCATGACCAGTAGTCTGGTTATGGTCTATGCTATATACCATTTGATCAGTAAAATGCACATTATTCTGCTAACAAAGAGTATGGGTGCTTATCAGGCTGCATGCGTGTGTTCGCAGCCTATAAGCTAGATTAGCCACACTAGGTAATAATTGGCCTGTCGTCACTAGATTTCAGAGACGCCCATTGTTGTTCTTCCTTCTTGATGAACTGAAGTGAATGAGCGAATGTTAGAGAAGGAAACTAACATGTGGTATTACGCCACGGTACCATTGACTACTGAATATAAAAAAGCTATGTTGCCTACTGTAAACACCATACCATATGTTATTGGTAAATCTCCAGTTGGTAGTAAATAGTAGTTTGTAAAAATGTGTTTGTATACATATGCTGTTCAATATGGTCATCGGACAGAACTTGCGATGCTCCATCGTGAAATTGTGGTGATGTGTTGGCACTTCAGACAATCTTTGGCGGAGAGCATAGCACGGTACTCGAAACAAATAGTTGTTTAATCAGTATGCTTTAATAGCTTATATTTTCGGCACTGAGAGTCAACAGGAATAATATTGCATTTCATGTATTTGCAGAATCGCTGCTAAGGTTCGGGCCTACTGTTGCGAGTACTACTACGGCTACAACTGTGCAGTGTTCTGTCAGGCGAGCGATGAAAACATCAATGGTCATTATACTTGCTCTGAAGATGGCTCCAAAATATGTAGACAAGGATGGCAGGGTGATAACTGCAATGTGCAAATTCCTTCGGTAATATTATATTCTGATATATTCATTCGCATCTTGCGTTATATCAATACAAACGGGTCACAGTTTCTATGCCATAGAACTTGTATCTTTGCAAATTCTGATACTGATGAGATAGACTAACATTACTGGGGTATTATCACCATTATGACTTTTTTATTATGTTTGCCACAACACTGTAATTAAACTGTGAAAGAAGGAACGACCCATCAAACTCAAAGTTACATGATCTATGATAACTTTCGAATATAACGTCCAGAAAAAGCATATATTGTTGCAAGTGCGTTATTTTTCACATGATCGGTTTGGTCACAGCCTTTATCAGTAGTTCACTGTACGACATTAACGCTTCATACTATCGGTTTAATTACACTAAGCTGAATTTAAATGGTCTTGCACATAATAACATTAATCAGTTAATGCAAATATAGATGAAGTTCGATACCGCGGGTCTAATGAAATAATATGTTCATGTTTTCAACAGATTGTGGCCGGCTGTGCAATACTTGAAATACGGCTGGAGACATACAGTAATCCGAAGCAAAGGTTGCAGATGGTACATCATGTGACTCACCCTCGCTATGTGACCCAGATACAAGTGTATGTGCCGACTATCCGTACGTATATCATTTGTGTCATAGACTGCACATTACAAACAGCATGATGCAAAGGTGCATTTTGCTTGTAAACCCATCGCACTCGCCAAGAGTGACGTATTGGTGATGTATATCGCTATTATAGACTTCAGATTATGTGGGTCTGTCCGTCCGTCCGTCTGTCTCTGTCCGTCCGTTTATTTATTTTTTACAGTTTTTGTAAGAGTTTCTCCAATCACCTATACTTTTTGTTTGCATTCAGCTACTATCTTCATATTTCACACATGCATTACTTATTAACTAATATACCCTGTCACAAAATTGTGTAACCGAAATCACACAATTGTGAGACAGGTTCTTTTAGTATAGATCTGGTGTGGCTGTACATAGGCATAGACAAATAGTCAAAGTCGATTTACACATTTTTAATCAGTCAATGATAACTATGGCACTATTTATCCAGCAAAACACAAGTTACAGTATCTTCTAAACGTTCCACATAGCTAAGTTCCCCTGTGAATGCATGAGTCCTAGGTTGTCACTGAATACACAAATGTTCATAGATGCACAACAAATATTCACCCACATGGTATGTGCACGAGACTAAATAATATGAACTGAGAATCCTAACATTCAAAATGGTACACTAAGGTGTCACACTGGTGTCATGGAGGACAGTAAACCACATGTACTATGATGTCACAAAGATGTCCACTAAGAAAAATATACCACGAAGATGTTACATGTGTCCACTAAGTATGTCACCGAGATGTCATTAATATACCACTAAGTTTATTGTACAGATGTCCAATAAGGACATAATATCACAACAATTCCACGAAGATATCCAATATGGATAATATGTCACTAAGATGCCACGAAGAATTCCACTCAGGATCACATACCCCATGTTGTCACACAAAGATGTCCACTAAGGACAATATGTCACTAAGATTCACACGTGTTCACTCCACCGACAATCTGTCATAATGGTGATAATACCCCAGTAATGTTAGTCTATCTCATCAATGTTCACATCGGTTCACTCCCAAAGGATACAATATCTCTCATTCACACAAATGACATCGCCTCATGTCATTCTCGGTTATTTCCATCTATGGAAATGTCAGTCTCGACCCGCCATATGCTGCTCAGGAATGGCAATGCCCGTGCCGTGGAATGGAAAGGAATCCCCCAGAGGATGGACACCCAGGAATCGCCCCATCAACATAAGCCACCTGCAATTAAGTGGTCAGTCATTACCACTAACTACCAGTGTGGTTTGAAGAGAATTCACCAAATTCCACGGGATTTAAATGGCTAAAATTGCATTACAATTAACAAACTCCACCTTGGTTAAATATGGGGTAAAATAACTTACAGTGTCTGGAATCCACAGATCTAGCTCACATATACAGGAATAAAATTGTACAACGTTCTCCACACAAAGCACTAATAGGTCTTCCCACAATCAGATCTCTCTAAGCAATGACCACACATGCATACCCAGTGAACTATTCACATAAAAATGCTCAATATTTGTCCAGCATGACTGACCACTGTATGTGATATCCACTACCAGTAATTGTTAACAATGCAACTCACCTGTAAAATGCACCTGGGTACAACTTACCTGTGCAATCAATAGTACAGGTATGTATACTGCACAAAATTAGACACAATCTATACTGAGCAACTGCACAATTTTGTGACATACCCCATTCTACATTCATAGAATTACACTCGCTACTTATCGTACGTCCGTCCGTCTTTCTGTATATTTATTTGAATTTTTGTATAAGTGTTTCTCAAATCACCTATAGTTTCTGTTTGCCGTCGGCCAATATCTTCATATTGCACACATGCATTACTTAGTAACGATACATCCTTCCACATTAATACAATTACCCTCGCTACTGATCGATCGTACGTACGTCCGTCCGTCTGTCTGTTTATTTATTTGAAAGTGTTTGTAACAGTTTCTCAAATAGGGGCCCTAAGTGCGTCGATAGGCCACATTTTCTAGTTATTCTCAATAACTGTTAACTGATTGATGTATTCAGATACGATTTGGGAAACCATTCCATAGTCATTTAATAAGCCTTCAGCAATAATACGATATATTGAACAATTCTGCAAAAGCCAGGAACCCACTTTTCCAGCGTTTGGATGCCACCTAGCGTTTAGTATAACCTAATTCCTTGATAATGGCATTGTGCAGAAACGTTCGAAAAGTGGATTCCTGGTTTATCATCAACGTTTACGATCGTTTGGCAGCAATAGGTGCATGCATATAATGAATCTCGTACAGGCTCCCATGGCCCTGTATACATTGGCAGTGTGCTCCGGGGGACATACAACTTGAATGCCAATGAACTGGATTATGGTACAGTGTACATGCATTGATTTCATTATTACTTTATTGCTAGGTACTCCGTCGCCTGCAGTGTCCACATTGCCCAGTCCACGGGACATTACCTTAATACGGTCTCCTTCAACTACGGCGACACCTATCCAAATGGAAACAGCAATTCGATGGAGTTCCAGATGAGTCAGTGGCAGGTGAGATGTTGCATTTATCACCCATTTTGCAAATAAAAAATAAACATGTAATATATAACATATGATAAAATACACTTGGTGTTGACTCGGTGTACTGTATATTATATATGTGTTATATATATTGTTGTATTTGACAGGGATCTGCTAAATTGACTGTGTCTGTAGTAGACGTCGATCCATCGAGCTCGGAATCCATGGGAAAAACGGACGTGTCTGTACAGAACCTCATTGCTGTGAGAAAATCAGATGCTGTGTGGAAGGACCTCCAGATCGCATTGCCACATCAAATGTATGTTGTCATGATTGCACATAACATGCACCGATACATACAGTCCAAATACTTTGTTCCATACCGGACATTGTTGGAACAATTCGAGAACACAATAAATAAAACCATCATTTAAAAGTAATGCCATAAAAAGTACTTTGGTTCTCAGACACGTTTTTGCGGCATGTCACGCGGGAGGACTGTTTTAATATATCATTTTTTGTTTGAGATGTTCGTCTCTGATTCTGTTCAAGTCACCAGATGCATATACATTATATTACTATAATTCCAGCACAAAAATATTTACACAATTCCCTAACATTTGATTGGCCCGTAGCAAGTCTCTGTCCAAAATGTATATCCCAGTAAACTCCCATGCCGAACTACTTTCCGTAACCGTGAGGCGCAGTTAAAATAATTCTTAAGAAAACGGAAAAATAAACACATTTTCTTGATGAATTTATTTCAAATGCTGGAATATAAGGAATTGAATGGCCTTTTTGGTGGAATTTATCGGGATATAAACTTGGAAAAGTCGCGGGAATACTGGACGAGGCCTCCGGCCTCGTCCAGGTATTCCCGCGACTTTTCCAATTTATACCCCGATAAAATCCACAAAAAGGCCATTCATTCCTATAAATCAATTTTTGTTTGAGATGTTCGTCTCTGATTCTGTATTCAAGTCACCCAGATGCATATACATTATATTACATAATTCCCAGCACAAAAATATTTTACACAATTCCCCTAAACATTTGATTGGCCCGTACAAGTCTACTGTCCAAAAATATATATCCCAGTAAACTCCCATTGCCGCACTACTTTCCGTAACCGTGAGGCGCAGTTAAAATAATTCTTAAGAAAACGGAAAATAAACACATTTTCTTGATGAATTTATTTCAAATGCTGAATTATAAGGAATGAATGGCCTTTTTGTGGAATTTATCGGGGATATAAAACTTGGAAAAGTCGCGGGAATACTGGACGAGGCCGGAACGGGAATACTGGACGAGGCCTTCCGGCCTCGTCCAGTATTCCCGCGACTTTTCCAAGTTTATACCCCGATAAATTCCACAAAAAGGCCATTCATTCCTATAATAATTTTTTGTTTGAGATGTTCGTCTCTGATTCTGTTCAAGTCACCAGATGCATATACATTATATTACTATAATTCCAGCACAAAAATATTTACACAATTCCCTAACATTTGATTGGCCCGTAGCAAGTCTCTGTCCAAAATATATATCCCAGTAAACTCCCATGCCGAACTACTTTCCGTAACCGTGAGGCGCAGTTAAAATAATTCTTAAGAAAACGGAAAATAAACACATTTTCTTGATGAATTTATTTCAAATGCTGGAATTATAAGGACTGAATGGCCTTTTTGTGGAATTTATCGGGGATATAAACTTGGAAAAGTCGCGGGAATACTGGACGAGGCCTTCCGGCCTCGTCCAGTATTCCCGCGACTTTTCCAAGTTTATACCCCGATAAATTCCACAAAAAGGCCATTCATTCCTATAATAATTTTTTGTTTGAGATGTTCGTCTCTGATTCTGTTCAAGTCACCAGATGCATATACATTATATTACTATAATTCCAGCACAAAAATATTTACACAATTCCCTAACATTTGATTGGCCCGTAGCAAGTCTCTGTCCAAAATATATATCCCAGTAAACTCCCATGCCGAACTACTTTCCGTAACCGTGAGGCGCAGTTAAAATAATTCTTAAGAAAACGGAAAATAAACACATTTTCTTGATGAATTTATTTCAAATGCTGGAATTATAAGGAATGAATGGCCTTTTTGTGGAATTTATCGGGGTATAAACTTGGAAAAGTCGCGGGAATACTGGACGAGGCCTTCCGGCCTCGTCCAGTATTCCCGCGACTTTTCCAAGTTTATACCCCGATAAATTCCACAAAAAGGCCATTCATTCCTATAATAATTTTTTGTTTGAGATATTCGTCTCTGATTCTGTTCAAGTCACCAGATGCATATACATTATATTACTATAACCTCTTTAGATGTGAAAAACACCAGAGTGTCATCAGAGATGATTGGATTTTCTATATGTTTGCGTTGTAGTGTCTTTTATTGATCATGTGTACAATTTACAGTACGATTTTATATCTCCATGACGGTAAAATGCTCGACGCGCAGGTACTTATAAGTACTTATTTGTTATGGCCTAATTATACTTATCGGATATATAATACAGATCAGTGTAAATAAACATAGAAAATGTCACCTACCTGCAGTATTGCATATGCATTCACCATTGACACTATTAATGATACGAAGTGATCTACAGATCTTCAGAGATCTTTATGAAAATGTGCAGTAAACATGTTAAACCAATGGTATAAACACGGGCTGTGCATTTACTATTGACGTGATAGAATAGCCGCTTAAGGGAAAGACCGTAAATCAATTGCTTGTGCAACAAAATACAGCTGTCCAACTGACAATATAAAAACACAATAATGTAATATGACATGAAAAATAAATAAATTGTTATACGCGTATGTATATGTCATAATAGAAGAGGGACAGCTATATTTATTTTAATATCATCAATAGCACATATGAGAGTGAACGGCTGTTAGTGTATTAATTCCGAACAATAAGTTGTCACTGTTACAGATTATAAATATATATAAGTTCAATCAAGTCTCCAGATTATTGTAACTGAACCGCATTAGAGAAAATCCAAAGTTGTTTGTATTCCATTTATTGCAGCATCACGGCCAAGGTTCGAGCCTACTGCTGTGACAATTACTACGGCTACAACTGTGCAGTGTTCTGCCAGGCGAGCGACGACAACTTCAATGGCCACTATACATGTACGACTGATGGCTCAAAGATATGCAGACAAGGATGGCAGGGCGATAACTGCAATGTCGAAATACCTTCGGTAAGTTTACTGTCTAACATTTAATGGTAGCTGATGGTATAGGTACGGCTTAATTGCACTTTTGTTGAACTTGAGTTGTCCGATGAAGGATATCTTTATAGTGTCTTCATCATTGAACTATTGTTCGATAATTCCATCTACTTGAGCTAATATGGTATGTTGCCAATGCCCATGATATACTCTACATTGATGGATTTATACTGCAACTCATATCCACGGTATCTACGAATATATGCCAACTGGAATTGATTCATATAAGGCCCATACGCAGGAATTAATTTAGGGGTATGCGTTATCGACGGCGCGAAGGGCTAAACATTGTTTGTTTGCACATTCACGGACAGACCTTGGCAGATTAACCATTTCACCCCTAAATAACTGGAATGGATTTTGATATGTTAATTTTGCAACCCATTCCAATCATCACAAAATGATTTTCAGACCAGTCCATTTGTGAACATGAGGTGTTTTTGTTCTCAAAATTATGAAAATTACTTGCAAAAAGTGCAGATCCTGATGAGACGGCTCGTCACGAGCCGGCTCATCTGGATCTACACTTTTTGCCAATACCACTAGACAGGCATGTGGTGTTGAACGGGTTAAGGGTGGTGCGTACGCACCAGTCGCACCCCTCTGCGTACGGGCCTGCATATGTCTCCATATGTAAGTTCAGTGGTCCGTTGTTATTGATTATCGTTGATTAAAACACGGTGTTTGATATTATTGAAATACAAAATTGCTTTTCTATTTTTAGATCGTAGCGGGCTGCGCCACACTTGAATTGCGTCTGGAGACCTACAGTAATCCTCAGGCAAAGGTGGCCGATGGTACATCCTGTGATTCACCCTCGTTATGTGACCCGGATACAAGTGTCTGTGCCGATTATCCGTACGTAGATTGTATACGCCTCTTGATTTGTATCACATCATCTGACATATCTACAATACAATATAGAATGTACCCAACACCGAAATGCCTAGCTAAAATATAATGTAATAGTTAACCATCCGTGATCAAGCCATACTCGATTGGTACATTTAGCAACAAAGTTCAAGCGAACACATATCGGTTAACGATCTACGTCCTTACATGACATTAAACACGCATTTAATGCTACAATTGAGACAAGCCAAACGATATTGTACCCGAGTGTCGTGTGTTAAATTTAACGCACGTGTACAGTAGAACCATTCTAAAGCGGACACTCAAACATCGCTAAATACATGTGTTTAATTTCAATTTGATTCACTGTCATTTATATCCGATAATCGTGAGTGTAAGACGTGTCTTGGTGTGTTGATATGTATGTCAAACACATGGTGACATCATTGAAAACACACGTATTATTACTTATAGGTACTCGACCGCCTGCAGTGTACACAGTGCCCAATCCACGGGACATTACCTCAATACCGTCTCCTTCAACTACGGCGACACATATCCCAATGGAAACAGCAATCCGATGAAGTTCCACATGAGACAATGGCAGGTGAGATGCGTTTCAAACTTATCTACAACTAATTTGTTCCAGTTGATTTGCGTCGTATTCATATATGCAGAACGTTCCATATTACAGAATAAATGAATGTCCAAAGCTGCATTTACTTAATGCTAGACTACACTTTAAACAATAATTATATATAGCCACATTCACTGTTAAATATATGACACATACTTGTTTTCTTACATTCTATAGACAACGTATCTATGGATCTGACATTCAACCAACTCGTACATATACTATTCTGTTCCTTTATCAGGGATCTGCTAAATTGACGGTGTCAGTGGTAGACATCGATCCATCAAGCTCAGAATCCATGGGAAAAACGGATGTGTCTGTACAGAACCTCATTGCTGTGACAAAATCAGATGCCGACTGGAGGAACCTACATATTACATTGCCTTATCAAACGTACGACACCGTTCTTTACACTATGCAATGTTTCACTTGATTTGTATATACCTGCATGTTCTGTTCTCTCATATATGATTGATTAATCTTTGAATAGTATGCATGTTAACTTATACAAGGGGAAACGTGTCGGACTGTTCAGATCATATCTCCTTTTGCGTAACATTCGAAGTGGCAAACATTCGATCCAGGAAATTGTTTCAGTAGGTTAGATATAAATGTATATATTCAGATAAGTTACAGGCTGTTTTTACTAACTTACTGTTATGTTATAGTTGGTGTATCATTTTTATTACAGCATTACCGCCAAGGTTCGAGCCTATTGCTGTGACTACTATTACGGCTACAACTGTGCAGTATTCTGTCAAGCGAACGATGACAACATCAATGGTCATTACACATGTACTTCTGATGGCTCGCGAATCTGTATGCAGGGATGGCAGGGCGACAACTGCAATGTGCAAATTCCTACGGTAAGCCTTTACTTTGTCTTGTACACTAGCAGAACTAGTGCATCACAACGTATTGTATGTACAGTTAAACTCACTATTAGTATGCCTTAAGAACGTCTAGCGTGTATTTGACATGTTAGTCCAATACTTACCATTCATTCCAGATCGTTGCCGGTTGTGCCATATTGGAGATGCGTCTGCAGACCTACAGTAATCCTCAGGCCAAGGTGGCAGATGGTACATCCTGTGATTCACCCTCGCTATGTGACCCGGATACAAGTGTCTGCGCTGACTATCCGTACGTGTATTTTGCATTAAGTTAAATTTTGTAAGTTACTGGCACAACTTTGCTACGGTTATTTCAACACTGATACACACATTACACTAGTCAGATACATATATGTTTTCCGTCAATATGTATGCATGCTGGAATGTTATTCGTCATTATACATGTATCTGGCGTTGTAAGTAATCAGACAATCCAAAATGAGCAAGTACAATAAACCCGCACATACGACGTATACTTTTCAAGTCATGGTCGGTGATTATGATGGATCTCTTGACTTTAGCTTGTCTACGTAGTTCTGACGTTTTTCTTCAGCGACGTCCTTGTTTTGTGTATGTGGCTGTTACTGGAGAAATTGGTCTTTTTGGATTTGTGACAAACGTAGCTCCTCATCACATAGCACACTCCTATAACGATTTATCTTGCTTGTTAGAAGCAGACCTGATTTTTAGCCAGGTTTTTTTGGAGAAAAAATCCAGGCTATTGGATTGGCGAAAGCCGGGCAGGCGGGTGGTGGGTGGTGGGCGGTGGGCGGCGGGCGGGCGGGCGGCGGCGGCGGGCGGCGGCGGCCGGCGGTGGGCGGTGGGCGGCGGGCGGCGTCCACAATCAATGTTAAGTTTTCGTGTTTGAGTCCATTTCTTTGTTACTATACCACATAGGACCAACAAACTTTCACAGCTTCATAACCAAGGGGTGCCCACCACATATCACTATCCAACATGTTACCTTTTTTGAACTTGACCCATATTTTCCCCGCAGTCGACTTAGCCATTTTCAATGTTAACTTTTCGCGTTTACAATGTTAAGTGTTCGTGTTTAAGTCCATTTCTTTGGTACTGTACCACCTAGGACCACCAAACTTTCACAGTTTCATAACCAAGGGGTGCCCACCACATACAACTATCCAACATGTGACCATTTTATTTACCTTGACCTTTTATTTCTACGTAATTGACTTAGCCATTTTCAACGTTAACTTTTTAACGTACGTCTGGTTAAAGTTTGTTGGTTAAAGTTTTTCGTTATACTATATCTCTGCAACTGCTTCACCTTGATACTTCACATGGGTGTTTGTCATCATTGTCGCGCCCGCTTGCGGAAAGCGCGATATAGTCGGCATTTTGGCATACGTCACGTCCGTCCGTACGTCCGTTCGTCCGTGTGTCCGGTTAAAGTTGTTCGTTTAAAGTTTTTCCATCTACTATATCTCTTTTTTTAGTGTCCATGCCTCGCCCCAAGGCGCGACATGCAGGCCACGGCCATCTAGTCAACAAAAATTGGGTATAATTATGTTATCCAAGTGTCTATGCTTGGAAAAAACCTGGCCTTCGTGGCTTTGCCTCGTTTCTTGTTCATTGGTGGAATGTCGAACCGAACAGTGCAGATCGTGATCAGACTGTGCGGAAGCACAGGCTAATCTGGATCTACACTGGCCACAACACCCATAAGCCCCATTATTGTTCGAGTCACAACCGCATATGTGTGCTTACATTAGGATATGATATAGCGATTTAATTCTGTGTTATTAATTGTAGATACTCAGCTGCATGCAGTGTGAATAGTGCCAAGTCTACGGGACATTACCTCAATACGGTCTCTTTCAACTATGGAAATACATTTCCAAATGGAGAGAGTAATCCAATGACATTCCGGATGAGCCAATGGCAGGTGAGTTAGTTTATGATTCCCCATCTAGACATGTGTGTACACTTTGGTTTTAAACTATGTTTATGCTAAGCAGTTTTATGAGATCACCTAACGCATATTCACTCGTATTGTGGAATATTACTTCCCCACGTTTTAACTCTTTGCATGCTGGGAAACTTGTGGGCTATAAATAGTTCAAAACTAGAGGACAAAAAATCATCATATTTTCTTTTATTTCTCCTTGTAAATATCATGAATATGTCTTGGAATTTCATTAGAATTGAGTCATGAGGACTCAATTCTAATGAAATTCCAAGACATATTTACAGAGAGAAATAAAACATATAGTCCTAATTTGTTTGGCGGATATTTTCGCCGCTAGCATGCAAATAGTTAAGAAACTGTACAGAGATGCTTCACGTTTTTCACGATTGTATGCAAAATGAAACGAAAATATGATGCATCTCTTATCGATGTATAACCCCAAATAATCACAGATCTGCATATGTTCTGATTGACTGTACTGTACATTACATTAACACAGTGATATGTTTCTTCATCAGGGATCTGCGAAATTGACGGTGTCAGTAGTAGACCTCGATCCATCGAGCTCAGAATCAATGGGGACAACGGACGTATCTGTGCACAACCTCATTGCTGTCCAGAAGTCTGACGCAGACTGGCAGGACGTCCAGATCACACTGCCATATCAAGCGTATGTTATCACAACTGCTATACCTACGTATAACCATGTAATCGTTATTAAGTGTTATGCTAAATATTGTAGTTGCAGTAACTAAATAGGCATGCTCCATAAACAGTGTTTTAGACGCGTTCAATGTTTAAGTGACTTGTGTCTCTGCAATCAGATGGCAAGGCAATAATTCATATAAATGTACAGTTGACATGAATAAGTACTTTATCTGCCGCTTATATTAGATCGTAATAAAACACTTACAATGTTTAGTTTTCTGGTTGTCGTGTTCGTCGACTATCATGGATCGTTGTCTTGTACTTTTCTTTGATAGCTTAGAAAACTGTGATACACTTTAGTCATCGAATTCATGTTTAGGGTAAACATTTTGCTGATAGAAAGAACGTTTTGTTTTATATAGGCACACATACAGTGATGCTGTTGAGAGCTTCCAATGACTCGATGCAGCATTATCCCTTCTATGGATAAATATTAAAATATACAAAACAAATAATTTGAATAAGTCTTAATGAACGACAAACAACTAGTCCAACATTCTGTTTATACAATAATTAGCGGACTACTATCAGTTAAGTGGCATCTTTTTTCAGATTTCACAATGTGTATGTTAATTTATAATGGGTTTGAGGTTCACTATGCATAATCAAGCTATCATCGACTTAGTACTGCGGAAAGTAAGTATAAAGCATATGAAATATATTTAGAAACACTATTACATACTAACTGCATATTTCTTGCAATACTTTAGCATCACGGCCAATGTGCGAGCCTATTGCTGTGACAACTACTACGGATACAACTGCGCAGTGTTCTGCCAGGCGAGTGACGACAATATCAATGGCCATTACACGTGCACGGCGGATGGCTCCAAAATATGTCGGCAAGGATGGCAGGGGAACAACTGCAACGTCCAAATTCCGTCGGTAATATATTGCCATATATAGCTTGATATTCGTTTCGCAATGACCAAATGCGTTAAAATTTGCCTTTTCTGTATGGTTCGTTCAATGTTAGTTTCGAGAAAATATACAAATAGAAAGCAAGTGAGATTTATTAATCGGACAAACTTCGACATTCACTTCGATAACGTTCTTTAATAATCACCGTGCAATTTGCATGAAACGTTTTAAGTACTTAGCATATATCGCAAACCATATACATCCGTGTACCATCAATATGCATTGAGATCTTCAATACACCACGTGCATTGGCGGACCAGACATTCGAGCCGAGGACATCTGATTTTGCATCATCAAATAAAACTAACTTTGTGCTTGTTTTATGATTAGGTCGTCGCTGGCTGTGCCATACTGGAGATGCATTTAGAGACGTACAGCAATCCTCAGGCAAAGGTGGCGGATGGTACATCCTGTGATTCACCCTCGTTATGTGACCCCGATACAAGTGTCTGTGCCGACTATCCGTAAGTGTAGTGTATATTGACGGTATACAAGTCACTCTGTACGTGTTGTATAGGTTTGCTTGAAGCAATAACTGAACGTAAATACTTTATCTGTTTATCTGTCCGTCTGTCCATCCATTTGTAACCAGTTTCAGCATATATTACACATTCGTTCTCGGACAATTTTACATATGCAACCACCGAATTATCACACAATGGTAATGGTATGCAATGGTCATACTATTATAACGAGTGTCTTTCTTGTGACTATAATATACTTTTTACTTTTCACCGATAATGACACGATATTTTCAGATACTCACCTGCCTGCAGTATCACTGGTGCCCAAACCACGGGCCACTACCTCAATACCGTCTCATTCAACTATGGCGACACCTATCCCAATGGAAACAGTAATCCTATGAAGTTCCGCATGAATCAGTGGCAGGTGAGACCAAGATGTTACTTTCCTGTTGGAATGAAATAAGTCGGCAGTGGCAATAACAAATAAATGTGTTTAAAATAATTGGTGTTGTATATATTTAAGATTTCAACTGCGCCTTCATATCAAGTTTATATACGGGTGTAGATTGCAAGAGTTACCGTTCGCATCTAAATGAAAATACTCTCCTATTGCATGTTGTTACTGTTACTTTCACTCGTGTCATGCCTTTAAATTTATGTTGTTATTCACGGTACACAGTTGTCAGAGTATGTGTGATAAATGAGGCAGGCCCTGTGATGTTGTACCTAAGAGGGTATCTCAGGTAAATAGTTCATGATCTTTGTTATACAATACCTCACAAATTAACTACATGAAGCAATGAAACGTTGGTCAGCATTCGACGTCGTCATTTACAGAAAATATGACACTTTCTGTAACTATGTTTCATAAAAATTTGCTCATCTTCTTATGTATAAAATCACGTGTATTGTCTCGCATTTAGTATGTTCTGTTTGTTTTGTATTGGCTCATTGGGATATGTATGTCTGTATTTTATATTGTGTATGTTAGGGATCCGCTACGTTGACGGTATCTGTGGACGATGTTGATCCAAGCAGCTCGGAATCCATGGGTAAAAACCAGGTTACGCTGCAGAATATGATAGCCGTCACAGAACCACTGGCCGTGTGGAGGCAACTGATATTTACACTCCCATACCAAACGTAGGTTCAAGTATACGTGTACAACCGCCTGCGCTAATCTTGCCAAAATTGTCAATTTCTTTTTCAAAATATTTGAATATTGTGCTTGAAAGCACAGCTCGGGTTTAGACAATCACATTGCTTGATTGCTCAGAAAAGTTGATATCATATCTTGGAAAGTTTAACACAAGCGGCTGTGTAAATGACTTGACTAATACTTACACTTCCGTATCAAACAAAGGCTTAGCTGATGTTTACCCTTCCATATCAAACTTAGTTTCTAGTAGATGTATTGGACGTCATCATTATACAATATAGACAAGAATTGTAGAATGAAATATATATAACCAATTCCATAAGTCTTGTTATGTATTTCTATAATAGTTTCAAAGTTGATTTAATAGAACAAATATAGTTTGCTGGTTTGTAACATGCATAACACAACATGTGTAAATCACTAATCTTTGACATGTCGATAGCATTGTGCAAAGTTAACGAGTACAGTCACACCTCCCCGAATGACCACCTCTCTACAACACTCCCCTCTCTGTAACAGGCAATGTTTTATATCACAAATACGCAATTGCCTACCTCCATACAACAGCCATCTTTTACACACGCAGCTTAAGTAAATTCGACTATATATCAAATTGCAATGTGAACACCTAGTGAACGACACACTAGTGATTTCTAAATGACATACTAGTATATATTTCATAAAGTATATTCCTCCGATAGCACAGCATGATGTGAATGGTACAATAATGCCAATATTGTTACCTTCATTGCAGCATTACCGCGAGGGCAAGAGCGTATTGCTGTGATAATTACTCTGGCTTCAACTGTGCGGATGCCTGTCAGCCCAGAGACGACGACGTCTATGGTCATTACACGTGCGCGGTCGATGGTACCAAGGTCTGCCGTGAGCACTACTATGGTGCCACGTGTCTGGTCCTATGTGTGCCCAGCGATGGCGCAAGTGGACATTTCCGGTGCGCAGAGGATGGAACACGTGTTTGTCTGGAAGGATGGATGGGACTGGACTGTGACCGATCAGTTTCAGAGGTTGATACACTATACAATAGGGTTATTTGTGGTTGTGATTGGAGAACTGTGGCTTATGGGTTTTACAACCAGTGTAGATCAGATCAAGATCAGCATGTTCAACGACACAGTCGGATCAGGATCTGCACTATTCGCCATTACATCAATGAAACGTCAATCGTACCTCTAACGAGCAATATAGTTCGTTATCAGGATACACGAATATGCTATTTGATCAGGAGCTACACTTGTCACGAATACCATAAGTCCCATTCTTCAGTCACAGCCACATGTGAGAAGTATGAGAATTCCGGGACCATTTGAGTTGAAACTTCGACAAACAATGCAGTTATCTGTTCCGTGAGGCCACTATAGGAATGAATGGCATTTTTGTGGAATTTATAAACTTGGAAAAGTCGCGGGAATACTGGACGAAGGCCGGAAGGCCTCGTCCAGTATTCCCGCGACTTTTCCAAGTTTATATCCCCGATAAATTCCACAAAAAAGGCCATTCATTCCTTATAATTCCAGCATTTGAAATAAATTCATCAAGAAAATGTGTTTATTTTCCGTTTTCTTTAACTGCGCCTGACGGTTACGGAAAGTAGTTCGGCGTGGGAGTTTACTGGGATATAAATTTTGGACAGCGACTTGCTACGGGCCAATCAAATGTTAGGGAATTGTGTAAATATTTTTGTGCTGGAATTATAGAGTATTAACGTTCCTTCTGCATTCAATAATAATTTGCCTAGATATGCCAGCTATCCTCAACCGGGTAGCGTATTAGGCGCATCTATGACACAAAACCATCCAGCTGCTTCTAAAATGCAACTAAAATGAGAATGTGCAAAGAGATATTTCGGAGTTGACTATGGTGTCTGACGCCACACCATGATTTCAAGGATCAGTCATTGCTGAATTTATACAACTCATATATCGACTGCTTCTATCCAGTCAAGTATCAATAGGTCATTCACATGCGGGTATCAGCGTATACTGTGTAGAAGATGGAACAAATCTGTGAAGTGCTAAATATTTATCACGCACCACATTTAATGAAGACCGGCAATATAATATTACATAATATATGGAACTATTATTCATTTCAAAATCATTTGCTAAGAATTAAGATTAACAGATGCAGTGAAGATGATGTCCTTACATCTTACACTATCTTCACTGCATCTGTGAATCTTAATTGGTCAATCTTATACACAGTATACTCCCTATGGTGACATTGCTTTTTGGTTTTCTAGTTGCTCCGCGGCTGTTTCTCATTTAATCTGGAGCTTCTGAGATACAGCAATCCGGATGCCAAGGTTGCCGATGGTACCAGCTGCGACTCCCCGTCCGCCTGTGACCCGAAGACAACGATCTGTGTTGACAACATGTAAGTGCACGCATCCATTATATTACACCTGTACGACTCTTGCAAGTAGTGATATTTACCGAAATTGTGTTAACCCTTTCACTCCTAAGTAACTTGAATGGAGAAATGCGTGTTATTTGCATAACATTACATTTAACAGAAGTGGTAGTTATGAGAAAAAATAACATATCCTCATATGGTGCTGGTCCTGATGAGATGGCTCGTTAGGCGCCGTCTCTTCTGGATGTACATGATTTGCAAACCTTATGATAGAGATATGTAGTGCTGAAAGGGTTAATGACTCCAGCTAAGGTGACGTGTTCTTTTAAGTCGGACATACCTGTTTATCATCCATAGCTTATTTTCAGTATGAAATTTGCATAATGGACTTCAAGTAACTTCTTCCATTTCATAAGTGATCTGTGTAGTAAGCGTGTCTGGCATTAGTACTCCCCCATTTAGGTGCATCCCCGTCTGTATACGACTACAATCAATCAATATTACATTTTAACAAGTACATGGGTTTGTAGGCTAATCTGGGTGAATCCTAATCGCAACGGTCATAAATCTCATTTCTCAGCTCAAAGCCACAGATAAGCTACATATGTGAACCACACGTGCATATACGAAGCTAAGTGTACACGATTGTATTCTTTTGAATTCGTTTTAACATTTTAAAAAATTTCATCGAACATACATAACGATATGGAACTACGATCATTTAGAAAAATAATTACAGTGAAACCTCTCCATACCGGACACCCTGGGAGGTCTCCAGGGTGTACGGTTTAGAGAGGTTTTACTGTAAATCGGGTATTTGGGCATTCCGAGCCATAGTTGTGTGGTATGCAATCATGAACAGACATTATCACCGGAGATAAATTACCATCAAGCTCATCAAAATTAAGATCCTGGTTGTTTTCTTGGTGTCCGGTTTAGAGATGTTCCACAGTATATGATTTGAATTGTTTACAAATGAAGAACATCCCACTGCATGTGCTATTGTTTTGATTTTAGTTTCGAATCGCCATGTACCACAGCGAATGCACAGACGACGGGTTATTACTTGAACACAGTTTCTTTTGAATACAAAGAAGTGTTCCCCAACGGAAACCAGAACCCTATGACGTTCCAGCTGGGCACTTGGCAGGTAAGGGCAACACTAGTAGAGTGGAACCCCTCTAAACCGGACACCCTGTGAGGTACCCAGTGTGTCCGGTCTAGAGAGGTTCCACTGTAAGTAAGCACTGTAAATTAAACACAAAGGGGATACCCAGGGTGTCCAGTTGAGATTGGTTCCACTGTAATTAAGGCATATTAACACTCCAATAGATGCTTATGTACATAGCAACCATGACCATATATACCAATGTCCATCAAATCAAGTATATATTGAGACTTTCGAGGTTCAGGTTTAGAGAGGTTTCATTGTAATACTAGAAAATTGTTTGTAAACAAAATGACATCTCTGGTGAACCATCATGAACAAAATAGCAATCAAGGACCCGTGATGAAGCCCACATTCAACAGGGTTTAATGCAGGGTTGATATGAATTTGCATGTGAATTGTCGCGATGATAGACAGTAGTGAAATTATCGCCCGGAAACAAAAGAAATGCGAAATAAAAACTTCTTCCTCTTCCACACACCCATTCATATATAAACATGCTTCGGTCATCATTGTCCAACATTGTTCGAAATAGTCGCCCGTTTCACTATTATATGAAGAGATGGAGGAAAAAGGGACATAACCTTCTTTTTCTACAAGACACCTTCATATGGAGACATGCTATTATATAGTTGAATCAACCAATCTACCAGTTAGTCCGTACTGTTTCTGCTGTGTGTTCCATAGACACATATCGAGAAATCACAAGTGTGATCACCAAGTTACGTGTGCTTATTTATTAACATTTTGTCTGGACAGGGCGTGGTGAAGGTTACAGCCTTAGTGGACGATATTGACCCGAATGGAAGGTTCGAATCCATGGGCAATGACACTGTGACTGTAGACCCAGAACTCGTGATCCGAGACGCAGACGCACCGTGGTCGGACATCGTCTTCTCACTGCCATACCAAAGGTACATAAATTCTTATATATTATTTATTTCATAACAATTCGAAACAAGAGCCGAGCCCGTATTCAAATGCTTTCTTTGGCACAGGTGCAGGGTGGTTATTTATTTATTTATTTATTTATTTATATAATTATTTATTATATATAGAGAATACCAGATTAGTCTTCTGATATCAATTTGATTAGTAACCCGACCTTTCGGGATGTCTCTGCATGCCAGCCATGATATTTGGGTTAATTCATCAGACACTGCTACGCACAGACCAAGAAATCCAATAATAGGACATTTACAAACTATCATAATTTTGCACTTACGAACATTTTAGTCGTACGAAGTTTCGTGAAACGAGCGCCATAGGCTTGCAAAGCAAAGCGTAATACACTTGATATCAGAGGATCTGATATTCTATTCATCATGTAATATCACATAATACTGTATAGTAAATTCCTCTGTTCTTTTGAAGTCGATTTAACAGAATATATGGGAAAAAATATGTTTGAAGACGATATTTGTCGAGGTATTACTATATAATGTACATATGAGTTTCGAGGCGCATGTACAATCCTCTGTAGGATTAATTCTATTTGCGATTATTCTTTCTACTGTTACAGCATTACAGCCAGAGCGCACGTCCACTGCTGTGAGAATTATTACGGCAGCAGCTGCAACGTACGCTGTACCCCCGCCGACGACAATGTCCACGGTCACTACATGTGCGCCAATGACGGCTCCCACATGTGCTTGGACAACTACTATGGAGCCAATTGTTTAGTCTACTGTCTGTCGATAAACGACATCAGAGGTCACTTTGATTGTAACGAGCAGGGCGAACATGTGTGTCTGGATGGCTGGACTGGGGATAATTGCGATGAATTAATAAACCAGGTACGGTTTGAAATGTTAATCTCTTTTATTGCATAAAAGTGCTATTTGTAGTATCATAACAGTGTTTAAAACAAAATATAACGGTGTGTAATAACTATGTAAATGAAACAGTTATAGAAAACATGTTTGTTTAAATTGTGATGGTTTCCATTGTCATTTAACTATCATGGTAATGTGTGTTCGGAAGAACCAATTGGGAAGAACATACATGTACTATAGTCTGTTTCACGAAAGCTGCACCCAAATTTTACGGCCATATAAACAATTCAAAAACAATATTTTTTTCGATAGTATTAAATTAAAGGAAAAATTAAAAATGAGCCTTCTTTTTATTTCGTGAAATTTGGTCAAATATTGATTTTATTGCGAAAACAAAATTTCCCCATGTTAAATCCCCATAGACATCTTCACGGAGTGAAGATGTCTATGGGGATTTAACATGGGAATTTTTTTTTAATTTTAGAAATACTGGACCGATTTTTAAAATTTAACTTTTGTTTTCTTAGTTAGATCATATCCAAGCTATCTAGCTAGGTTTCCAAATGTTTTCGTTTTTTGGCTCCTCCCACACTCCTTTACATCTTTTTCCCCCATGTTAAATTCCCATAGAGAAATAAATTTTTCGTAATAAAACCAATATTTGACAAAATTTCACGAAATAGAAAGAAGGCTCATTCTTAAATTTTGCTTTAATTTCATATTATCGAAAAGAATACTGTTTTTGCATTGCTTATATAGTCTTCAAATACTCTAATACTCATGTCTTGCAAATCTATAAACCGGACACCCTGGGGGCTTCCCAGGGTGTCGGGTTTAGAGAGGTTCCACTGTATATATGCAGTATGCAAATGTGTATATTTCACGATACATGTATTCATTGTCTTACATGTCAACATTTATTTACTCAGGTTAGCCGGGGTAAAGTTAAATTCGAGCTAAGCCTCCTGAAGTTCCAAAATGCAGCAGGAATTCTGGGAGATGGCACACGCTGTGATCAGGACACCGCATGCGACCCACGGACAACGGTCTGCGTTGATTACCCGTAAGTATGACCTGGTATCGTTCCAGGTCCTCGCCGCATCATCAGAGTTAGTTAGCACCACCCACAACAAGTACTATATTTATTAATATAGTCTGTTTCACGAAACCTGCCCAAATTTTACGGCTATATAAACAATGCAAAAACAATATTTTTTTCGATAATATTAAATTAAAGCAAAATTTAAGAATGAGCCTTCTTTTTATTTCGTGAAATTTTGTCAAATATTGGTTTTATTACGAAAAATTGATTTCTCTATGGGAATTTAACATGGGGTAAAAAGAGGTAGAGGACTTGTGGGTAGGAGTCAAAAAACAATTTTCTTTGGAAATTGACTCCGAAACCTAGCTTGGAAATGATCTAACTAAGAAAACAAAAGTTAAATTTTATAAATCGGTCCAGTATTTCTGAAATTCTAAAAAATGTCCCCATGTTAAATCCCCATAGACATCTTCACTCCGTGAAGATGTCTATGGGGAGTTAACATCGGGAAATTTTGTTTTCGCAATAAAATCAATATATGACCAAATTTCACGAAATAAAAAGAAGGCTCATTCTTAAATTTTGCTTTAATTTAATATTATCGAAAAAAATATGGTTTTTGAATTGTTTATATGGCCGTAAAATTTGGGCAGCTTTCGTGAAACAGACTATAATCATTACTAGTCTTATCATTGGTATAACCGGATAACTCTCACGTAAAGCCGAAAATGTACAGGAGAGTCAAACAAGGGATATTGGTATTCCACTAAGGAAGAAGCACAATTAAAGAATACTTTGAATGTTCCCAACTACCGTCGGATCACATTTTTTCATCGCAGTCAATGTGCAGAATTTGAAGGTATCGTTCTTCCACCCCTTCAATTAATAGTACGCGAAGTACTTCAATCCATGTAGTTAGTATTAAAACACTTCTCTGTTTATCTAAACTAACGTTTGTTGGAGTGTGGATCCATTACAAGAACTATTACGCTTAGAAAATGTTCGAAGAAGTACATATAAGACCTTCAATAAACAATTCAGACGTTTATAAAAAAATATTAAGAATTGAAAATAATGTTGCACGAAACAAGTCGCAACCGCATGTTTTTCTCATTACGATGTTGCAATATTTTGTAATAATAAATGTTGTATTGAGGTAATTGCCGATATACAGACCTCTGTCATGTATCTGGAATACACTAGCTCATGTGAAACGGACAATCGCACCGGGGACAGAAAGTCCCGTCCTGGTTAAATATAATGATCCGAGTGGGTTAAAGTCTGTCGATCGTAACTCGGGCTTGACGTACCGATCAGCATCAGTAGTATTTGTACTACTGATCGGTTAATGTAACATGTATACTTTTTAAACATTCTCGTTTGTTCTCTTTGTAGGCAATCTGCGGAATGCTCAGTAAGCCGACCACAGACAACGGGTGAATACTTGGAAAGCAATTCGTTCACCTACGGGTCTGTGTTCCCGAACGGCGATAGGAACCCCATGACGTTCCTGGTGAACGGCTGGCAGGTAAGTGACCTCACGCCATATTGTGACTGGCACGGGCTACATGCCTATACTTGATTAGTTACATGTTTTATCCGGTCACTCGCTATACATTGGCCGAATACACGTTGGCTGATAGCACAGTGTCGTATCCACCTTTAACTACATACACCGTCACTGTTGGGTTCAACCATCTCACCTGCTATATATTCGTTCCTGTCATGCATTGTATAATCTATTTTGTTTTTTAATGTAATAGATTACAAAAATGTTTGTATAGAGATTTCTACACATCTGGGTCATACCAATTCAAATATTTATGGCTTTGCCACAATGCATTTTATAGCAACAGGTTGCACAATAAAGATATGCATGTTCACTGTACAAGTATGTGACTTTTATAAATAATTGACTTAGCTGTCTAATAAATTGTTTCAGTAACATATTGTAAAATCAGACCAGTGGTGTAACTCAATGTATGCAATTGCAGAGGACATGCACAGTGAAAGTAGCACTTACCAACATGATTGATAGCGTCACAAAGATTACAATATCTGTGTCGTGTTTGTTCCTAATTCTCTGACTATTGATAGTATTTACTCCGTCGTCATGGAGTTCCCGTACAAGAGTTACGAACTATGTTGAATGGTTCGAGCTGGTACAAGGACTATTGAGGTAAAGTGACACCCCTGATGATCAGTAACACCTGTTAAAAACCGGTTGGGTGAAATACATAAATTATTATATGTAGTGGACTCGGACTTTAATAGGTTACATTTCTATGAATTATCGACACAGGGAGACCTTAAAGTAAGCATCACCGTAGACGACATGGACACCAATGGCAACTATGAGCCCATGGTGCAGACGGCCCTACAGTACAGCAAACGGAGCCTTGGACAGCGGACGGACGCCGAGTGGACAGACCTTGTGTTTACCTTCCCCAGCCATAAGTAAGTAGAACCGCAATAAGTCAAGTGTATCAGTGTCGGTGTTCAGTATACTCTAACAACCCATGGTGTTATTCCTCATGTAAACACTTAAGTAACGAATGTATTTTGATATGTTATTTTTGCAACCAATCCAATCGTCACAAAATGACTATAGTCTATGAAAAGGTGGTGTTATTGCTCTATGGTAACTACTTGCAAAAAGTGTAGATCTTGATGAGACGGCTCGTCATGAGCCGGTGTAACGTGAGCCCCTTAAGTCCGTGAAAAACATTCAGCCTAGCCAAGCGGCTTAAGGGGCTCACGCTGGGGGGTGTGAGCCCCTTAAGTCCGTGAAAACCTTCAGCCTAGTCATAGCGGCTTAAAGGGCTCACGCTGGGGGGGGGGGGGGGGGTGGGTGGGGCGCAGGGGGGTGGTGAACTCTAAGCCCGTGGAAACCAATTTGTTGGTATATACACAATATGAATGGTAACGATGATATTACGCAATATGCACACCGCGTACCGTAGTTCTTCTACCAAATGGCGTATATTTATATGAATGTGCCGATATGTAACCGACCGTGAGAAGTTGAAGCCTGTCTGTAAACTAATCTATAATCGGTGGCTTTGCAAACCCCTTTGTTGGTATACACCCAATGTGCCTATTAATAATGATATTATGCAATATGTTCCAATATAAGGCAAAAAACGTGAAATATATGGGACTGATTTCAATTTTCACGGCGGGGACAAAAGCACCCGGCCATGAGAAGTTTCAGCCTGTCCGTAAACTTCATATATAGAGAACACATCGGTAGTTTTTCACAACCCTTTGTTGGTATATACCCAATGTGCCTATTAATAATGATAGTATGCAATACGTTCCAATATAAGGCAAAAACAAACGTGAAATATATGGGACTGATTTCAATTTTCACGGCGGGGACAAAAGCACCCGGTCATGAGAAGTTTCAGCCTGTCCGTAAACTTGATATATAGAGAACACATCGGTAGTTTTTCACACACCTGTGTTGATATATACCCAATGTGCCTATTAATAATGATATTATGCAATACGTTCCAATATAAGGCAAAAGAAAACGTGAAATATATGGGACTGATTTCAATTTTCACGGCGGGGACAAAAGCACCCGGCCATGAGAAGTTTCAGCCTGTCCGTAAACTTGATATATAGAGAACACATCTGTATTTTTTCACACCCATGTGTTGGTATATACCCAATGTGCCTATTAATAATGATATTATGCAATATGTTCCAATATAAGGGGAAAAAAAACGTGAAATATATGAGGCTGATTTCAATTTTCACGGCGGGGACAAAAGCACCCGGCCATGAGAAGTTTCAGCCTGTCCGTAAACTTGATATATAGAGAACACATCGGTATTTTTTCACACCCCTGTGTTGGTATATACCCAATGTGCCTATTAATAATGATATTATGCAATACGTTCAATATAAGGCAAACAAAATTGAAATATGGGACTGATTTCAATTTTCACGCGGGGAAGGGGTAAAACACCCGCCATTGAGAGTATCCATGTGGACCGTAAACTTGTATATAAAGAGAAACACATCGGTAGTTTTTAAAAACACACCCCGGTGTTGATATAATACCCCATGTAAGTTTTTACACTCCCTATATAATGATATATGCAATACGTTCCAATATAAGAAGGCAAAACAAAACGTGAAATATATGGCAATGATTTAAATTTTCACGGCGGGGACAAAAGCACCCGGCCATGAGAAGATTCAGCCTGTCCGTAAACTTGATATATAGAGAACACATCGGTAGTTTTTCACACCCCTGTGTTGATATATACCCAATGTGCCTATTAATAATGATATTATGCAATACGTTCCAATATAAGGCAAAAAAAAGACGTGAAATATATGGGACTGATTTCAATTTTCACGGCGGGGACAAAAGCACCCGGCCATGAGAAGTTTCAGCCTGTCCGTAAACTTCATATATAGAGAACACATCGGTAGTTTTTCACAACCCTTTGTTGGTATATACCCCAATGTGCCTATTAATAATGATAGTATGCATACGTTCCAATATAAGGCAAAAACAAACGTGAAATATATTTGGGGACTTGATTTCAATTTTTCACGGCGGGGGGACAAAAGCACCCGGTCATGAGAGTTTCAGCCTGTCCGTAAACTTGATATATTGAGAACACATCGGTAGTTTTTCACAACACCTGTGTTGATATATACCCAATGTGCCTATTAATAATGATATTATGCCAAATATGTTCCAATATTAAGGCAAAAGAAAACGTGAAATATATGGGACTGATTTCAATTTTTCACGGCGGGGACAAAAGCACCCGGCCATGAGAAGTTTCAGCATGTCCGTAAACTTGATTATATATAGAACACAATCTGTATTTTTTTTTTCACACCCATGTGTTTGTATATACCCAATGTGCCTATTAATAATGATATTATGCATATGTTCCAATTATAAGGGGAAAAAAAACGTGAAATATATGAGGCTGATTTCAATTTTCACGGCGGGGACAAAAGCACCCGGCCCATGAGAAGTTTCAGCCTGTCCGTAAACTTGATATATAGAGGAAACAACAAATCGGTATTTTTTTACACCCCCTGTGTTGGTATATACCCAATGTGCCTATTAATAATGATATTATGCAATACGTTCCAATATAAGGCAAAAAAATTTGAAATATATGGGACTGATTTCAATTTTCACGGCGGGGATAAAAGCACCCGGCCATGAGAAGTTTCATCCTGTCCGTAAACTTGATATATAGAGAACACATCGGTAGTTTTTCACACCCCTGTGTTGATATATACCCAATGTGCCTATTAATAATGATATTATGCAATACGTTCCAATATAAGGCAAAAAAAAGACGTGAAATATATGGGACTGATTTCAATTTTCACGGCGGGGACAAAAGCATCCGGCCATGAGAAGTTTCAGCCTGTCCGTAAACTTGATATATAGAGAACACATCGGTATTTTTTCACACCCCTGTGTTGGTATATACCCAATGTGCCTATTAATAATGATATTATGCAATATGTACCAATATAAGGCAAAACAAAGTGAAATATATGGGACTCATTATGTGTACAGTCCCATAGAAAACGAACAGCCAAATGCCAAGCTGATTCTGACAGGCTAATGTTCCTGTTAATGATTTTGTATTGCACTATGGGGTCAGCTAATGAGATAACAAAGCATGCCGAACTACTTTCACTGCACATTAGTCCGTCTGTGGCTGCAGCTGGAGTCTCCAGTAATCGCCCAGACTCGACCATAGTGCATGAGAATATGTACAGGTATGAGTTTTATTACCACCAGCGACTATTATGACCGTAATCTTTGCAGCTTAGGTCCAGATCAGAATGAGCAGTCACATCAGGATCTAGACTGTTACCGACTGGATTCATCATTGTCTAAATGGATTAGCAAGCAACCCTGATCTTGTTCCATGCTATCTTGGTAGCCTACAACATGTGTGTGCTGATTTCCACAATAATGCTGGGAGAATTGCTTGTTCTAACAGCTATAAGCTGATGATACAAGAACACACTAGTCTTCTAACAAGTGTAGATATATCTGGGGTTCAAACTGACCAGCACACTAGCAAGTTACAAATTAAAATGTGCTGTTGATACATAATTACATGTAGCATATGTTATGTTACATACACCTTGCAGAAATAAATACAACGATACAAGAGGACCAAACCATGTAGGTCGGCATTCTGGGAAGGATGAACACACACCGATCGTTAAATTACACATCACATGCTCCCTCCTACCACCCATTCCCATGTTGGAATAAATTGGGGATAGTGTGTATAAACAGGTCATCAAACTTTGGTCAAGAGTACAACTACAGACGCAGTCAGTTTATTTGATACTGAATGAATGACAGTTAAAACGTTTGATTAGAAAAGTTTTATAAACTATCAACAGAGCTCAAGCTAAGGTGCGTAATTTTATCAATTCTGGATAACAACAAATTTCTGCACCAAAAACTGGCAAGTTGGGAGTCTCAATGATCTCAATGAGACGATTCTAAAGGACTCCTAACTTGCTATCTTTCATTGAGAAATAAGAATTTCGCCACCAAATTATGCACCTGAGAGCTCGATCTGTATCAATCTCAAGTCCGCGCAGTTTGATCAGGGCTAAAGTTTTTTGAAGGAGTAACATTAATGATACCAGGAAAACGCTTTGACTCCCAATCATTCTCAGTGTCAATTAGTGTAAATATTCTAATCAATAACAATTGCAAATTATACATATTTGGCCTTATATTTGTATATGCGTATACTATGTACACAGTGATCCGTTATGAGACCAACCATGTAAGTAATTTGATACATTTCCACAGTTGTCATAGTTCATGAAAAATATTTACATAATTTATATGATTCTTCCGTACATGACAACGAATATTTATGACACTTTCAAAGCATATTGCAAGATGTCATCATTTACTAAAAAACACAAGACTGTTATAAATATTATTCTTTGAATATCGCGGATGCTATGAGCCGCGTCGCGAGAAAACCTGTCTTCGGGAATCTGACGACGTCACAAGATATGACGTCGTGAACTTAGCTGACGTAATTTCCGCCGAGATTTCCAATTATCGACGTTTGTCAGACCGCCATGTTAGGTTTGTTCCGTGGTGTTCAAAGTTATCTAACGAACAGAACAACAACGTACCTCGATTTTTATTCGAAACAGGCATATCTTATATATGTTTTTATTAACAATAATGGCGTAAAGCCGTAAGGATAATTTTCTTTTATTATTTTGCTATTGGTATCATATAAAAATGTTTGTCTGTCGACGTGTGTTTTTTATGTTCCTTTATTTTCACATAATAGTTTCTTTGACACAGTTTACAGATAACTGTCCACGTTAACTGTTATCGACCACCATTTACAGGTGAAAACTCTGTGTAAGCTACATTTTTTATTTACATATGCATACAAATAATCGGTATCATATTTGTAGACCTATGTAGCCTGGGCCCGGTTTCCCGCACAACTATATGTTTCAGATCTGGTTAAATCGTAGCAAATTTTCAGTCTATTGATCAATTCTTTCTTTCTAATACAATGTTTAAAATTAAAAATTAGCTCAACCTTTACCGATTTTAAGAAATAAATATCTCCTGCAAAAAAACCCAACAAAGCCATGGATGTTACGATTAGTATAGCGACAGATCAGTCTCATATGTGCATATGCGCCGTCTGATCAGAACATACGATGTTCGCCATTCACTCACTGGGTGATCCTTTCTCGATCACCGACATGATATGGGTCGCCTATCGTACATTTATTGCAGATATTGTAAGGTCCGGTTTTTTTTCACAATGTGGTCAAAGTACAGCTGTAAGCGGACATTCGACGTTTCTGTTGTCTGAATATGAAAAGCTTCAATCTGAATGCACGCTAACATGTGTGTCATGTTAATATAAGAAATACGGTGGGATGATATTTCAAGGCAACATGTTTGGGACATGTGACACGTACAACTACAATAATATCACATATCTCTCTTGAAATAAATACTGTTTAAACCAACTACAATAATACAAAAAGTCAAGAACTAGACACAGTACAGTAACTGTGGGATGATATTTCAAGGATTGTCAAGTCGTGACACAAATACAATAAGACTGTGCGCACTAGCAATTGATATGGTTCTTCTAGTATTGTTCGACGATTATCAAGGATCTCTTGACTTGCGGGTATTGTTATTATTTTATCTCTCCTCCCCTCTCATTTCTTCGTACTTTGGGACCCCCGTATTTTGAGTTGAGTCTTCAAAAGACAAACTGCTACCGTAACACTCCCAAAACAAACACAAGTGGGTGGTAGGACAAGCTGATCACAAGCTGAGGTAACAACTGTCTCAAATATGTTACCATAGCCAGTTTGGCCATGTGGCAGACTTCCACTCGCTACCCTTGAATGTGGTCTCCTAGTAGGCGAATGAGAGACTGCGATGCAGTAGAAATAACACGCAAGCGATGCAGGCTTTTGCTCTCACGCTATTCCAGTGATTGTGATTGTGTACATAGTGCGTAACACATGACAGTACTGTAAGGGTGCCTGTCATCAGACATGAATACTGCCTTTCAGAGCAAACAGTTATTTATACCCACTTTTTTTTAAAAAAATAATTAAATGGGTATATTGTTTTCGTCACGGGTGCCCGTCCGTCTGTCCGTCCGTCACGTGTAAGAAGTAAAACTGTTTAACCGTAATAGGTAGGGTCTTGCTAACTTGGTGTGTGCCTTCCTTTATTTTGGTGTGTTAGATGCGCAGTGAATTTTTGATTTTTATTCGAACCCCCGGTCATGAATTATCACCCCCTTTTCAACTTCGCATTTGGGAAAAACGTGGGGTATATTGCGATGGCGCGCCATCGACTGTGCTCTAGTTGTAATGTAATTTAATGTTGAACGTATTGATTCTCCCCGTATGCGTGTGTGTATTTCCATTTGTATATGTTTGAACTACACGGTCTTATAGACCTAATCAAACAATTAGTTAATGAAAATACTTCCGTGGTTTTCTACAATTATAAATTGTTAAAACGCTCAATAAACACGACGTCAAAAAGAACAAATCAGCACACTGAATCAGCGTACCTGTTGCACGTTCATACTTGCTGGTACATGAACTTACCGGTTTGACTTTGTCGCTTTGCACATTCATGTGATACCAAAATACTCAAGCTCATCCGTCTTTACATTCATTATTCAATGCCAAACATGCTTCTAGTTCGATTATGTCAACTTGCAAACTGTTGTAAAAGTTGGCGTATACTCTATCTGTTAACGGTATGTACTGTAACGATCTCAGACCAGATGTATGGTCAACTTTGATAAGTCTAAAACGTAATATATTCAAAAACTAAATGAGTTTGAAAAGAAAAGTTTTATTTTTTTTTTTTATGTAGAATCTAAATAAATATTTTTTTCATAAATAAATATATTTTTTTTTAATTAAATAGAGAATCTTTTTAAATAAATATATCATGTTTCTTGTTTAAATCACCATTTCTAATAAATGTATAATCATATTACGAAACAATATGATATGGGCCGAGATGACCACGGAAAAAATAATATTTTCTCATTTTAAATTAAATTTCATCAGGTTCTTTGCAATCAAACTCAAAATATTCTTGAATCACCATTTCCTATATAATAGTTTTATAGTTCATATACACAAACAAATATAATATGGGCCGAGATGACCAAAAAAAATGTGGGCAGAGATGACCAGTGATCTGGCCCGACTTGACCAGCGATCTGGGCCGAGATTGAAATGTGGGCCGAGATGACCATGGTCCGACTGACCAGACACCGCAGCAGTTTACGTGTTCGCAACTAAATGTTATTACGAAATCATTGCAATTTATGTATTTTAAATGTTATATGAGATTCATTCCGTAATGTTTTGTTGGTAGTGACGTGAACAGTGGTGTAAAAACGGTATGAATCATATATGACCTCCACACTTTACCGCACACATATCGCCAAACAGGTGTCCGATAGCATCTCGATTTATCAGCAGAATAGTATGGCCACTAAAGTGCGACACCGGTCACCCTAAACACCCCAAAGGCTGGGAAAGGCTGGGAAAGGCTACAAAGGCTATTCGAAGTGGCTTGTACGTCCGTTAGCGGATATTTATACCATACATTGTCATTGAATTGACTGAATTAGTATGTGTTATGATCATTTTAATTATTTTAATCATTTGAATGCAATAATCTACCACAAATATACGTGTTTTGTTAAATTATCTAAACGCGCACCTGCGCCGATCGCGCCGAGCGGAATTGGACAAAGAGTGATTAACACCTATTAACATATCGTTAAACAGGTGCAGCTAACACCGAGATACTTATTGTATTATTATCAATATAAGTCAATGATCAATCAATGACATTCATTTAAACATGCTTTATGTATCAATACATTACGTAAACATCGACCGAATGCCGAATTTTGAGACATCAGTTATCTACCTTGAAAATGGGTATCCATCACGGTGATCAAAATATGTTTTATGAGCGCTATGTACGGCTCTGCAACTAAATAATTATTTCATTTACACGGCCGAATAAACGTGTAACTAGTTGTAAATGACATTTACGCTAGCTGACATGTTCCAGTCAATTAACCCATAGTATTTAGCACAGTTTATTCTACGAACATTTTCCTTCCCGTGTCCTGTATTTGTAATTAACGTAATTACGTCAATTACTGGCAGTAAAACTGTTTCTTTTGAAATTTAAAACAAAATTTAACTATCAGGAGGAGATGAACGGGAAGTATAACACGGCCAAACTGTTACTACACTTTCTGAAATCAACGTACAAACAGTTCACAGAGTGACCCAGATGGCCGACGCAGTACCAAGGCTATACTCATAGAAAATACTCTACAAAGGCTGACAGATGGTACCACAAAGGCTACACTCACATAGGAAATGGTCGACAAAGGCTGATAGATGGCAACACAAAGGCTACATTCACATAGAAAATAGTCGAGCAAAGGCTTACAGATCGCACCACAAAGGCTGCATCGACATAGAAAATAGTCGACTAAGGCTGACAGATGGTACCACAAAGGCTTACATTTACATAGAAAATAGTCAAACAAAGGCTGACAGATGGCACCACAAAGGCTGCATTTTACATAGATAATAGTCGACAAAGGCTGACCGATGGCACCACAAAGGCTGCATCGACATAGTAAAATAGTCGACAAAGGGTAATAGATGGACCACAAAGGCTACACTCACATAGAAAAACAGGTCAACAAAGGCAGACAGATGGTACCTACAAAGGCTACATACACATAGAAAATAGTCGAAAAAGCTTACAGATGCCACCACAAAGGCTGCATCGACATAGGAAATAGTCGAACTCAATGGGTAATAGATGATGGTACCACAAAGGCTGCATCGACAATAGAAAATAGTCGACAAAGGGTAATAGATGGTTTCACAAAGGCTACACTCACATAGAAAATAGTCAACAAAGGCTGACAGATGGTACGACAAAGGCTACACTCACATAGAAAATAGTCAACAAAGGCTGACAGATGGCACCACAAAGGACTGCATCGACCATAGAAAATAGTCGACGAAGGCTGACAGATGGCCACCACAAAGGCTGCATCGACATAGAAAATAGTCGATAAAGGCTTACAGATGGCACCACAAAGGCTGCCATCGACATAGAAAAATAGTCGACAAAGGGCAACAGATGGTATCACCAAGGCTACACTCACATAAGAAAATAGTCAGCAAAGGCTGACAGATGGTACCACAAAGGCTACATTCACATATAAAATAGTCAATAAATGCTGACAGATGGCACCACAAAGGCTGCATCGACATAGGAAATAGTCAACAAAGGATATAAGTATGGTTACCACAAAGGCTACATTCACATAGAAATAGTCAACAAAGGCTGACAGATGGCACCACAATGAATTAAAATAAGTGTGTAATTTGGTGTCACTATTCAACCAGTTCTAAAAATTACGAGTGGCCCGCTATACAGATTATAGCCATTTAGAAATAAGTATTTCACTGCTAGTGGTGGTAATGAGTCATGATACTTTTTAATTATTTATACTAATATATGCATCACCTGAAAAACATAATATTTTCGACAGACTATAAAGTATGATAATTGCACATCAACAAATAAATACCGATAATAAACAGTAATGTCTGTTAAAACATTTTAAAGAAACGCGGTTATCGCCCCAGATATTAGTGTGGAAATTTACGTCTGATATAAAATGTAAAATAATGCCAATCAATACATGGGTAATGGTGAATGAATATTTATTTTGCCAGGAATGTATCAGATGATATCTTGATAGAAAGAACAATTTGTTCCTACTGAGATGGATAAGTGAATAATTGTGTCACTATTCCACCAGTTCTAAAATTGCGAAGTGCCCGCTATACAGATATAATCATTTAGTAACCTTTTATTTTACTGATAGTGACTCGACTTGGTATCAGGCTATTTTCAGATGCAAATGAGAATGATATCTTTTAATTAGTTTATACTAAATTAAATTGCGTCACTCAAACAATAATATTGTTGACAGATTTAAAGTATGTTCATTGCACATCAAAATAAATAGAGACAATAAAATTTATAGTAATGTCCGTTAACATTTTATAAGGAAACAAACGGTTATCGCCCCGGATATCCGTGCGGCAATTTATGTCTGGTATAAAAATGTATAATTAATGCCAATCAATACGTGGAGTAATGGTGAAATGAATGTTTAAGTTTGCAAGAAATGTCTGAGATGATGTCCCTAATATAAAGAACATTTTGTGCCTACGAGTGGCCATGCACCTTTTATTTCATGTCCGTATCCCTCTGACTACATTGTGGATGGGATATTCGTTACATGTGGATGGAGATATTCGTCAATAGACTGAAAATTCAAAGGGCTCGTCAGTATTGTCTAATTGAATTAGGCAAATCATATTTGATATTACAATATTAGATTTAGATACTCTCATAATAAATGTGTTCCCATATCTAATTAAGTTTCTATGAAATTAGAAAATGGGAAGCATAGATTAATGAAAGTAATAATTGAAAATATGGAGAAGGTTGTGCCACCTGTTGAATGCCATAATTGTGTGGCGTGTGTCGCGACGATAATCGATGTCCGAGGTGTCATAAATGATACGATTTAACAAAACCGGCTTTACTTGTCGAAACATCAAGCGTCTACAGACAGGATAAACTAATAGATTATAGTCTGGGCATGTGGAGCACCGTTAGCGTAATGATTAGTGTGTCGGACTACTGATCCAAGGGTCGTGGGTTCGAGCCTGACTAGCGGCGTGGCGAGCAAGACACTTTATCCACACTGCTCCATTTGTTCACCCAGCTGTAAATGGTACCGATAATTCGTAGTTGCTTCTGTAAATACGAATTAACCGGCTTCTCTCAAAAATCTCTACCTCCGTTCTTTCTCCCATTCTTGGGAGACGGCATGCAAGGTCCTAGAGCCAGTGCCGCCGTTTAAATATAAGCAAAAAAAAAAAAATAGTCTGGGCATACACTATTGATAAGGATTAATCAATGACAATTTTTAACATTTTTATCGTTTATCTGGTTATGCGTAATTCGACGGATATTATAATCGGGGGGAAAAAGCCGCAGTGCCGTAATATATCGTTCAGTGATTTAACTGATACTGGCATACACTGTTGGACATTGCACATTTATCATATTGCGTAAATTTACAGCAAACATTGTAGTATCTGATTCATGGCGCTTAAAGGTGCTATAAAACGTTGTGTGGCCCTGTGTAGAGTGCTTGAATAAATTAGTAGTTATTTTATATTTAAGGATAGAAATTGGCTCGCAGACTCCATAATTAGGAAATACCAATTCCTAATTAGGAGATACTAACCCCTAAGTAATAGGAGATATATCTCATAATTAGGAGATAATAACTCTAATTAGGAGATATTATCTCATAATTAGTAGTTACTATATCCTAATTAGGACGTCTTATCTCCTAATTAGGACTTAGTATCTCCTAATTTAGGACTTAGTATGGAAGATCCTTAATTAGGAGATTAAAAACTACTTTAGCATTGGCTCCATAGCTATACCCATTATATATATTAAATGAACAATATTCTGTTTTAGTTACATTGTGCAAGTAGTATTTTAAGTCTCTGCATTGTGCTCGATTTGATATATGTATATTGTATGCTTGAATGACCGCCGACATCATTAATGCTCAATAAACCGTTACAAACACAATTTTTAATTGTTTGCACATGCCGTACTAGTTTGTACGAATTGGACTGTGGGTACGAATTGACCATACGTGTAAATGTACACGGATGGACGTACGGACGGACGGACGGACCGGACCCTCAAGAGTAACGCAATATGCCCCCCCACCCCCCCCCCCCCGGCCCTGCTTGCTATCATAGGCAGGGCATAATTATTATTTATTTTAATAATATTATTATTATAATTATTATTTCTATATGCGGCACTTGTATAGTACCGTTAGTACTGTAATTTCACAAAACACGTACGTTTATTTTTCACAAATTGTGCTGTCTGATACAGATATAGCGGAACAGTCCCCTATCAGTATGACACGGTTAAAGTATGCATTTGAAGAAACGCTAACTCATTGAGATTGTATTAAATATAATGGTGCGATTTTGTTAATATAAGTTCATTCCATACATCTCAAATCTCATTTATAATGCAGTATATACGGTGGCACAGAGGGGACATGTAAAAATACTTTACTGCGTGCGCCACGCAATATGTTTGGCCTGATCTAATTCTTATATTGTATGAAATTCCATTAATTTTTATTGTATTGAGCATTTATCTTGGTGGGGGATTGGGGTGGGGGTTAATTTACCCAAAATGTTTCGTTTTTTTACCGTCCCTGTCATTCCCAACCCCCCATATTTGCCCCATGTTAATTCCCATAGAAAAAATTCCCAACCCCATATTTGCCCCCATGTTAAATTCCCATAGAAAAGATGGGGAGGGTGAATTTTTAGTTATTGATGAAAAAAGTAATTACATTTTAAATGTTGATTTTAGATTTAAATGTGTTTTAATAGCCAAAAGTTCCTTGGCAGTAAAAAAAAAAAAGTTTCAAACAGACCGTAGTAGATGGCCCATCGGCTAAGTGTAGGTAAAATATGACGTGTTTAACCAGCTTAGTCGCATGTCAGCCTGCGTGACCACTAGTCTGGTCAGAGTATACACAGACTGCCATTCTGTCAAGCATATCCTGGTTTATGTCCACGAATGAGAACTTGTGATTTGTCTGCTGACTACAATGCTACCCTAATTAAGGCAGGTTCTACACTGGTCAACCCAGTGGCCTCCGCCCATCAGCAAAATTATCTTATCGCTTTATATCAATCCGGTCACTCAAAACCATTGTTCGTCATGACAACCACTTTATATCAAGTGTACTTTGTACTTGTGAATATACACGGTTTGGTGTGAATCCCAGCGTAGGCAGATCAGAAATAACTCGGTCCTAGCAAGCAAGTCGCAATTAATTGTTGTGTTTGTGTCCAAAATCATAACTACACACCAAACCATACGTGCATTTCACGGTGCTAGAGATACCTGTGAGAATATTAGACCTTTTGTTACACCAGTACTGGTTAAATGCTGCGTATACCATATATATATGGGTGGTATTTACAATGGTATATCATTACAATACAAATATACGCTGTTAAAAAAGTAACTAAATGGTGATCACTGTAAACCCTGATCAGACTGTTGGTCCTGGTCAGAATATATCTCAAATTAATCAAATAATGAATGTTCTAATACATTATAAATTAAATGACGAACTCTATGTACTCTGTTCACTTTGTATATCCTGCATATCATAGTGACTGTAAAGACAATGGGTTTTCTCAGATTCTGGCCCAATTCCCAATTAAAACCCCACATACGTGATACGCATATCAGGGGCGTTATCAGCAAATTCCTTTGCTTTAGTGACCAGTGTAGACCCAGATCGGATTGATCTGGGTCTACACTGGTCACTAAGACAGTCCTTACTGAGTTTCTCACGACGAGTCGCGCATAAATGCAATCACTTATATATTAACGCAAACAAACAGGCACTAAACTGAAGTTGAAGTTAGAAGTTGAATATCTCACAAATTTCTCATAATGGAAATCACGATTTCCAAGCTTTCCAAAAAACGGGAAATTGTACAATGCATCAATGATTAAATGTATAAGCCCACTCAGTAGGCACAAACTGTTCTTTATATGAATTAAATAAGTGTGTAATTGTGTCACTATTCAACCAGTTCTAAAATTACGAGTGCCCACTATACAGATTAGCCATTTAGAAATAAAAAAGTATTTCACTGCTAGTGGTGGTAATGAGTCATGATACTTTTTAATTATTTATACTAAATATATGCATCACCTGCAAAAAATAAAAATAATATTTTCGACAGACTAATAAGTATGATAATTGCACATCAACAAATAAATACCGATAATAAACAGTAATGTCTGTTTAACATTTTAAGGAAACGCGGTTATCGCCCCAGATATTAGTGTGGAAATTTACGTCTGATATAAAATGTATGATAATAGCCAATCAATTACGTGGAGTAATGGTAAGAATTAATGTTTATTTTGCAAGAAAATGTCCCCAGATTGATGTCTCTGATATTAAAGAACATGTTGTGCCTACTGAGTGGGCATGTACCTTTAAAGGTGCATGCCCACTCAGTAGGCACTAATATTCTTTATAGGAATTAAATAAGTGTATTACTTGTGTCACCTATTCCACTAGTTCTAAAATAGTATGAGTGGCCAATAATTAAAGAAATATAATCATTTAGTAATATTTATTTTACTGATAGTGACGCGCGTTTGATATCAGGCTATATTCATATGCAAATGAGTCGTGGTATTTTTTAATTATTTATTTACTAATTAAATGCGTTGACGAAATATTTCGTTTCCATAATGGATAGTAGTGCATAGTAGTAGAGAACTGCACAGACATACGGACATGCCTCTTGTAACAAGGACTTGTTGTGACATAGTATGATTCAACAGTATCGTGGCAAGTCATTGTCTTTGTGGTCAACGCTGCCTGTGTACCGTCTACCGGTGATTCGTGACGAAATATTTCGTTTCCATATGGCTAGTAGTGCACAGTCAGATAACTGCACAGAACATACGGACATGCCTCTTGTAACAAGGACTTGGTGTGACATAGTATGATTCAACAGTAATATTGCAAGTCATTGTCTTGTAGTCACCGCTGACTGTGACCATGTCAGCGTCCAAGTTAGATCACCGAATAATTATGCGTAAGGGATTGGAACCTGTTCAACTCCCGACTTATAGAGTCGCGCATGCATTTCTGTTCACCACCCTTTCTATCTCGTCTAATTACCGCCGAATGTAGATATAAAATGTATCCATGTGTAGCCCGTCACGTCACCGCTCATTGAGAATAATGTAGCTAGTACAATACCGTCCTGTCCACGTCTAAGTTATGTCACCGTAGAATGCGTAAGGGATTGGAACTTGTTCAACTCCCGACTTATAGAGTCGCGCAAGAATTCTGTTCCCCGCCATTCCTATCTCGTCTTATTGCCGCCGAATATATTTTTAATGTAGTCATTTGTAGCCCGTCACGTCCCCGCTAATTGAGAATAACGTAGCTATTCCAATGTCGTCCTGTCCGCGTTTATATTTTATATCACAGTAGAATGCGTAAGGGATTGGAACTTGTTCAACTCCCGACTTATAGAGTCGCGCATTAATTCAGTTCCCGCCATTTCAATATCGTCTTATTACCGCCGAATGTATATTTAATGTAATCACTTGTAGCCCGTCACGTCCCCACTAAATTCATAATAACGTAGTGTAAAGTCGTCCTGTCCGCGTCTAAGTTATAATATCGTAGAATGCGTAAGGGATTGGAACTTGTTCAACTCCCGACTTATAGAGTCGCGCATGAATTCTGTTCGCCGCCATTCCTATCTCGTCTTATAACCGCCGATGTATATTTAATGTAGTCATTTGTAGCCCGTCACGTCCCCACTAAATTCATAATAACGTAGCCCGTCACGTCACCGCTCATTGAGAATAAACGTAGCTATTTCCAATGCCGTCCTGTCCACGTCTAAGTTATATCACCGTAGAATGCGTAAGGGATTGGAACTTGTTCAACTTCCGACTTATAGAGTCGCGCATGTATTATGTTCGCCGCCATTCCTATCTTGTCTTATAACCGCCGAATTTATATTTAATGTAGTCATCTGTAGCCCGTCACGTCACCGCTCATTGAGAATAACGTAGCTATTCCAATGTCGTCCTGTCCACGTCTAAGTTATATCACCGTGGAATGCGTAAGGGATTGGAACCTCTTCAACTCCCGACTTATAGAGTCGCGCATGAATTCCGTTCCAACCATTCCTATTTCGTCTTATTCTGTCCACCACACCCCCCCCCCTCAATTTATATCTTGTCTTATTACCGCCGAATGTAGTTAAAATGTCGACACTTGTTGTCCGTCACGTCCGTGCTGATTTGAAAATAATATAATAAGTACATATAGCCTTTGTGGTTCCTCCAGTCAGCCTTGGCCGTGTATATAATAATTACATATAGCCTTTGTGATTCCTCCAGTCGGCCTTTGTGGTCTATATAATCAGTAAATATAGCTTTTGTGGTTCCTTCAGTCACCCTTTGTCGTCTATATAATCAGTATAGCCTTTGTGATCCTCCAGTCGGCCTTTGTCGTCTATATAATACGTACATGTAGCCTTTGTGGTTCCTCCAGTCGGCCTTTGTGGTCTATATAATAAGTACATATAGCCTTTGTGGTTCCTCCAATGAGCCTTTGTCGTCTATCTAAGTAAATATAGCCTTTGTGGTTCCTCCAGTGAACATTTGTCGTGTATATAATAAGTACATATAGCCTTTGTGGTTCCTGCAGTCGGCCTTTGTGGTCTATATAATAAGTACATATAGCCTTTGTGGTTCCTCCAGTGAGCCTTTGTCGTCTATATAATAAGTAAATATAGCCTTTGTGGTTCCTCAAGTGAACCTTTGTCGTCTATATAATAAGTACATATAGCCTTTGTGGTTCCTCCAGTCGGCCTTTGTAGCCTTTGTGGTTCCTCAAGTGAACCTTTGTCGTCTATATAATAAGTACTTATAGCCTTTGTGGTTCCTCCAGTCGGCATTTGTCGTCTATATAATCAGTACATATGGCCTTTGTTGTTCCTCCAGTCGGCCTTTGTCGTCTATATAATAAATAAATATAGCCTTTGTGGTTCCTCCAGTGTGTCGTCTATATAATCAGTATAGCCTTTGTGATCCCTCCAGTCGGCCTTTTTCGTCTATATAATAAGTACATGTAGCCTTTGTGGTTCCTCCAGTCGGCCTTTGTGGTCTATATAATAAGTACATGTAGCCTTTGTGGTTCCTCCAGTCGGCCTTTGTGGTCAATATAATACGTACATATAGCCTTTGTGGTTCCTCCAGTCGGCCTTTGTAGTCTATATAATCAGTACATATGGCCTTTGTTGTTCCTCCAGTCGGCCTTTGTCGTCTATATAATAAGTAAATATAGCCTTTGTGGTTCCTCCAGTGAACCTTTGTCGTCTATATAATAAGTACATATAGCCTTTGTGGTTCCTCCAGTTAGCCTTTGTCGTCTATATAATAAGTAAATATAGCCTTTGTGATCCTCCAGTCGGCCTTTGTCGTCTATATAATAAGTAAATATAGCCTTTGTGGTTCCTCCAGTGTGTCGTCTATGTAATCAGTATAGCCTTTGTGATCCCTCCAGTCGGCCTTTTTCGTCTATATAATAAGTACATGTAGCCTTTGTGATCCCTCCAGTCGGCCTTTTTCGTCTATATAATAAGTACATGTAGCCTTTGTGGTTCCTCCAGTCGGCCTTTTTCGTCTATATAATAAGTACATGTAGCCTTTGTGATCCCTCCAGTCGGCCTTTTTCGTCTATATAATAAGTACATGTAGCCTTTGTGATCCTTCCAGTCGGCCTTTTTCGTCTATATAATAAGTACATGTAGCCTTTGTGATCCCTCCAGTCGGCCTTTTTCGTCTATATAATAAGTACATGTAGCCTTTGTGGTTCCTCCAGTCGGCCTTTGTGGTCAATATAATACGTACATGTAGCCTTTGTGGTTCCTCCAGTCGGCCTTTGTAGTCTATATAATAATTCATATAGCCTTTGTGATCGCTCCAGTCGGCATTTGTCGTGTACTAATAAGTACATATAGCCTTTGTGGTTCCTCCAGTCAACCTTTGTCGTCTATAATAAGTACATATGGCCTTTGTGACCCATCCAGTCCGCCTTTGTCGTCTATATAATAAATACATATAGCCAACCTTGTGGTTCGTCCGGTCGGCCTTTGTCGTCTATATATTAAGTATATATAGCCTGTGTGGTTCCTCCAGTCAGCCTTTGTCGTCTATATAATATGTACATATAGCCTTTGTGGTTCCTCTAGTCAGCCTTTGTCGTCTATAAACTAAGAACATATAGCCTTTGTGATCCCACCAGTCGGCCTTTGTCGTCTATATAATAAATACATATAGCCTTTGTGGTTCCTCCAGTCAGCCTTGGCCGTGTATATAATAATTACATATAGCCTTTGTGATTCCTCCAGTCGGCCTTTGTGGTATATATAATAAGTAAATATAGCCTTTGTGGTTCCTTCAGTCAGCCTTTGTCGTGTATATAATCAGTATAGCCTTTGTGATCCCTCCAGTCGGCCTTTGTCGTCTATATAATACGTACATGTAGCCTTTGTGGTTCCTCCAGTCGGCCTTTGTGGTCTATATAATAAGTACATATAACCTTTGTGGTTCCTCCAATGAGCCTTTGTCGTCTATCTAAGTAAATATAGCCTTTGTGGTTCCTCCAGTGAACATTTGTCGTGTATATAATAAGTACATATAGCCTTTGTGGTTCCTCCAGTCGGCCTTTGTGGTCTATATAATAAGTACATATAGCCTTTGTGGTTCCTCCAGTGAGACTTTGTCGTCTATATAATAAGTAAATATAGCCTTTGTGGTTCCTCAAGTGAACCTTTGTCGTCTATATAATAAGTACATATAGCCTTTGTGGTTCCACCAGTCGGCCTTTGTCGTCTATATATAAGTAAATATAGCCTTTGTGGTTCCTCCAGTGAACCTTTGTCGTCTATATAATAAATACATATAGCCTTTGTGGTTCCTCCAGTCAGCCTTGGCCGTGTATATAATAATTACATATAGCCTTTGTGATTCCTCCAGTCGGCCTTTGTGGTCTATATAATCAGTAAATATAGCTTTTGTGGTTCCTTCAGTCAGCCTTTGTCGTCTATATAATCAGTATAGCCTTTGTGATCCCTCCAGTCGGCCTTTTTCGTCTATATAATAAGTACATGTAGCCTTTGTGGTTCCTCCAGTCGGCCTTTTTCGTCTATATAATAAGTACATGTAGCCTTTGTGATCCCTCCAGTCGGCCTTTTTCGTCTATATAATAAGTACATGTAGCCTTTGTGATCCCTCCAGTCGGCCTTTTTCGTCTATATAATAAGTACATGTAGCCTTTGTGATCCCTCCAGTCGGCCTTTTTCGTCTATATAATAAGTACATGTAGCCTTTGTGGTTCCTCCAGTCGGCCTTTGTGGTCAATATAATACGTACATGTAGCCTTTGTGGTTCCTTCAGTCGGCCTTTGTAGTCTATATAATAATTACATATAGCCTTTGTGATCGCTCCAGTCGGCATTTGTCGTGTACATAATAAGTACATATAGCCTTTGTGGTTCCTCCAGTCAACCTTTGTCGTCTATATAATAAGTACATATGGCCTTTGTGACCCATCCAGTCCGCCTTTGTCGTCTATATAATAAATACATATAGCCTTTGTGGTTCGTCCGGTCGGCCTTTGTCGTCTATATATTAAGTATATATAGCCTGTGTGGTTCCTCCAGTCAGCCTTTGTCGTCTATATAATATGTACATATAGCCTTTGTGGTTCCTCTAGTCAGCCTTTGTCGTCTATAAACTAAGAACATATAGCCGTTGTGATCCCACCAGTCGGCCTTTGTCGTCTATATAATAAATACATATAGCCTTTGTGGTTCCTCCAGTCAGCCTTGGCCGTGTATATAATAATTACATATAGCCTTTGTGATTCCTCCAGTCGGCCTTTGTGGTATATATAATAAGTAAATATAGCCTTTGTGGTTCCTTCAGTCAGCCTTTGTCGTGTATATAATCAGTATAGCCTTTGTGATCCCTCCAGTCGGCCTTTGTCGTCTATATAATACGTACATGTAGCCTTTGTGGTTCCTCCAGTCGGCCTTTGTGGTCTATATAATAAGTACATATAACCTTTGTGGTTCCTCCAATGAGCCTTTGTCGTCTATCTAAGTAAATATAGCTTTTGTGGTTCCTCCAGTGAACAGTGGCTGTGTATATAATAAGTACATATAGCCTTTGTGGTTCTCCAGTCGGCCTTTGTGGTCTATATAATAAGTACATATAGCCTTGTGGTTCTACCAGTGAGACTTTGTCGTCTATATAATAAGTAAAATATAGCCTTTGTGGTTCCTCAAGTGAACCTTTGTCGTCTATATAATAAGTACATATAGCCTTTGTGGTTCCACCAGTCGGCCTTTGTCGTCTATATAATAAGTAAATATAGCCTTTGTGGTTCCTCCAGTGAACCTTTGTCGTCTATATAATAAATACATATAGCCTTTGTGGTTCCTCCAGTCAGCCTTGGCCGTGTATATAATAATTACATATAGCTTTGTGATTCCTCCAGTCGGCCTTTGTGGTCTATATAATCAGTAAATATAGCTTTTGTGGTTCCTTCAGTCAGCCTTTGTCGTCTATATAATCAGTATAGCCTTTGTGATCCCTCCAGTCGGCCTTTGTCGTCTATATAATACGTACATGTAGCCTTTGTGGTTCCTCCAGTCGGCCTTTGTGGTCTATATAATAAGTACATATAACATTTGTGGTTCCTCCAATGAGCCTTTGTCGTCTATCTAAGTAAATATAGCCTTTGTGGTTCCTCAGTGAACATTTGTCGTGTATATAATAAGTACATATAGCCTTTGTGGTTCCTCCAGTCGGCCTTTGTGGTCTATATAATAAGTACATATAGCCTTTGTGGTTCCTCCAGTGAGACTTTGTCGTCTATATAAATAAGTAAATATAGCCTTTGTGGTTCCTCAAGTGAACCTTTGTCGTCTATAATAATAATACATATAGCCTTTGTGGTTCCTCCAGTCGGCCTTTGTGGTCTATATAATAAGTACATATTGCCTTTGTGGTTCCTCCAATCAGCCTTTGTCGTCTATATAATAAGTATATAGCCTTTGTGATCCTCCAGTCGGCCTTTGTCGTCTATATAATAAGTAAATACATGTATAGCCTTTGTTGGTTCCTCCAGTCAGCCTTTGTCGTCTATATAATCAGCATAGCCTTTGTGATCCCTCCAGTCGGCCTTTTTCGTCTATATAATAAGTACATGTAGCCTTTGTGGTTCCTACAGTCGGCCTTTGTGGTTTATATAATAAGTACATGTAGCCTTTGTGGTTCCTCCTGTCGGCCTTTGTGGTCTATATAATAAGTATATGTAGCCTTTGTGGTTCATCCAGTCGGCCTTTGTAGTCTATATAATAATTACATATAGCCTTTGTGATCCCTCCAGTCGGCATTTGTCGTGTACATAATAAGTACATATAGCCTTTGTGGTTCCTCCAGTCAACCTTTGTCGTCTATATATAAGTACATATGGCCTTTGTGACCCCTCCAGTCCGCCTTTGTCGTCTATATAATAAATACATATAGCCTTTGTGGTTCGTCCGGGCGGCCTTTGTCGTCTATATATTAAGTATATATAGCCTATGTGATCCCGTCAGTCGGCCTTTGTGGTCTATATAATAAAGAAATATATCCTTTGTGGTTCCTCCAGTCAGCCTTTTTCGTTTATATAATAAGTCCATATAGCCTTTCTGCTGCCTCCAGTCAGCCTGTGTCGTCTATATAATAATTACATATAGCCGGTGTGATCCCTCCCGTCGGCCTTTGTGGTCTATATAATAAGTAAAAAAAAGATATAAAATAAAATTTACAAATGAATTATTTTGCGTCATCTTTTTACTCGTTTCGTACGTAGCGCTTATAAACATACTTTGTCGTCTATATAATAATAATAAGTACACCGTGTGGATACCCATTTTCAAGGTAGATAACTGATGTCTCATAAAATTCAGCATTCGTCCGATGTTTACGTAATGTATTGATACATGAAGCATGTTTTAAATGAATGTCATTGATTGATCATTGACTTATATTGATAATAATTCAATAAGTATAATCGGTGTTTAGCTGCACCTGCTAAAAGATATGTTAATAGGTGTTATAATCACTCTTTGTCCAATTCCGCGCGGCGCGATCGGCGCAGGTGCGCGTTTAGATAATTTAACAAAACACGTATATTTGTGGTAGATTATTGCATTAAAAAAATGATTAAAATGATTAAAATGATCATAACACATACTAATTCCAGTCAATTCAATTTATGTATTTTAAATGTTATATGAGATTCATTCCGTAATGTTTTTGTTGGTAGTGACGTGAACAGTGGTGTAAAAAAAAAACGTATGAACATATATGACCTCCACACTTTACCGCCCACATATCGCCAAACAGGTGTCCGATAGCATCTCGATTTATCAGCAGAATAGTATGGCCACTAAAGTGCGACACGGAGCTCGAAAATACGCATTCATAACATCTCCGGACGGGAAAATACCTACATTTTACATTTGGGACCATTTTTATGCTTAGACGTACGTTAATCTCATTAACTCTTGAAATATAATCGATGACTTAAACTTTACACAGCATTGGCCCCGATTGTTATTGTTCCGTCTGCGCATGTGCGGACTGAAACCTTTACTGGGCTGAAGAATTTTCTGTTCTGCTCATCTGGATCTACACTTTTTGCCAATACCACTATACAGGCATGTGTGTTTTAAAGGGTTAAGGAATACAAACATGTGCTGTTAGTCTAAACTTGCGCAAAGGCCCATGTTTTTTTTTACTTAAAACTTTACACCTTCCTTAAATTCACAATGGAAACGCCCATTCAACGTATTGGGTTTATATTCCAATGTGGTTATTTACATATTTTGAAACTACATGTATGAGCAAATGCAATTTAATGATAAGTAATACAATCCATGTGATGTGGCGTTTACTGTGGTCTCAAGACATTTACTACCGTGTATGTACAAAGTGCGTGTATGACACCATGTTCTGTTGCGTTGTTTACTTTGGTACACAAACCAATTGGTCTGTTTAAAGTGCGTGGAATCCTATTCGGACTGTGCGTCACTTTAAACAGTTCAAATATTGTGGGTACCACAATAAGCGCAACGGCCCATTGTTTATGCTTTAGCTGTGTTCACTGTGTATTTCCGCTGACACTGTCTTCTCATGACCACAAAAGACATATACATGTTTTGGAGTGCGCATATATCTGAATTACAGTGTAAACTCACCGGCTACTCCAGACTCTTCAAATAATCAGAAAAGGGATGATTTTGTAACAATTAGGAATGTATCCACTCGCGTTATGAACCTGTAACTGAGGATGCACACGGTTTGCACAATTTTGATTGTGATCTGTATTGTTGAAGGGTTACGAACTAGCCTGGCACATGTTATATAACTATATCATAATTATTAATACATTATCTACCGTGTTTTGTAGAATCACTGCGATGGCGCGAGCGTATTGTGCCGAGGGCTACTACGGCGCCAACTGCACGAACTTCTGCAGCGCGAACAACGACGGCGTTCACGGGCACTACACGTGCGCCGCGGACGGCTCCAAGGTCTGTCACGACCACTACTACGGCGCCAACTGTCTGTACGCCTGCACGCCGCGCATCACCATGAACTGCCAGTACCGGTGCAACGACAGAGGCACGGCTGTCTGTGTGGACCCACAGACAGGTGATGACGACGACGTCGTTGTCGCTAAGGTACGTTTTCTGCTTGATACAACTACATTGGAACCTCTCCAAACCGGACACCGTTTGGAGATGTTCCACTGTAAATCAGACATGTGAGCACTTGATGACACATACTAGTGTTTAACAACCATGAAAAGTCATTGTAATCACAGATACATAACAATGGAACACGTCTGAGGTAAACATCTATATTTTCCCGAGTGTCCAGTTTAGAGGGGTTCCACTGTAGCTGAACGCTGACAACGTTGACTTTCATTTTCCTGTCTGCTATTTATTTTGTACTTTCCATGTTTTGCCTCTGTGAAAACAAGTTTCATGAACACATTAATATAATATCTAGAAGACAATTTTGAAAAATCGTTGTTTTGCTTCGCGCTTCTTATGGTTAATTTGACAGTGAATATGCCGTTCTTTGTTCCAAACAAAACCGTTCGAGACATTTACATCTATAATGTAGCTCAGTCGGACATGTCGTCTGATTATACCGAACGTAAGCTCTTCTACTGTTGCATGCACTGCTTCAAGTTTCCTTAGCGCATCACACTCCAGTCTGGTAAAGATATTTATATGGAATAATGTACATTCATCTAATAGACGGTACCGCATGTAGCCTGTATGACCACGACCAAGTGTGTATTTACAGGAACCCTGGATCAATGAGAATTGGTACATCATACTGATCATCGTGCTGGTGGTGTTGAGCATTGTGGTGATTGCTGTCATCGCATGCTGTCTACGACATAGACGCCACAAAGGGTAAGCCACCTCACACATGGTCTACAAAATACCAGCCTACTGTCGTTTGATATAAAACTTATCAGGCAAGGTTAGGAAACGGTAGGAATTCAAGCCTCGGATTTTTTACCGTTTCCGAGCCGAGCCTGATAGACTTGATATCAACATACACTAGGCTGGTATTATATTTGCATGTAACGTTTTATGCTAGCCGATGATCAAATATAGAAGAATTTTCATTGAAAAGATGGCTTACTAGCGTACGTTGCGTCATTCCACTGACGTTGTTCGGTAACGTCATGTAATGCCGTTCGATTAATGAAACGCCAGTTTTCAATTCGTTATAACCGGGATATTCGTATACTAGGTAAATGCATAATGTGTCAGTATGTTGCAAGTCAGTACGTAGTAGGCGAATACAAAACTCGTTACCTGATTCATGTGTTTGTCAGGTACCAAACTACGCATTGAACACATATAGGCTAGTTGACAACACATTACTTTCTCCGGTAATGGCGCTGGTACTGATACAATATATCTATCCGAATTCGAAAACTACTCATGTTGAGGCTTCATTGGCCGAATGTCGTCACGTGAAGTTATCGAATGACGTCCATGTGATGATGCATGTAAACAATGCTGCGTTTCTTTTAACATAAACACATTGTATATGCACATTTCTTAGCATAGCATGTTATCTGAAAAATAAAATACCGGCCTACTGTGTTTTGGTATCAAGTATATCGGCGAGTCTCGGAATTCCCGTGTTTCATAGCCTCTCGTTATAAACTTAAATGAATGGGACGTTATTTCCATGGACGTTGACACTAATGGCACAATGGCACAGTCATTTACAGAAATAAACAGGTGTGATAAAACTACTCTGGCAATGCATACTTTTCTGGCAGTTGTGCGATTATCATGGATCTCTTATTTTGGCTTGCAATTTCAGGGGCGTCAGAACAGGTCCGGCAGGTCAGGCGACTGCCGCACCAATAACTTTGACACAAATATGACTTTTTAGTGAAATAGATGGAATTCATATAAATATTATTAAAAAATAACGGTAGATCTAATGAATGTAATTATTAGTATTGATAATAAGTTTATGTTGTCAAATTGTTACCACTCAGTTGTACCGTCAACTGAACTACTGTCTGTTTCACGAAAGCTGCCCAAATTTTACGGCTATATAAACAATTCAAAAACAATATTTTTTTCGATAATATTAAATTAAAGGAACATTTAAGAATGAGCCTTCTTTTTATTTCGTGAAATTCGGTCAAATATTGATTTTATTGCGAAATTTTTCCCCATGTTAAATCCCCATAGACATCTTCACGGATGTCTATGGGGATTTAACATGGGGAAATTTTTTTGAATTTTAGAAATACTGGATCGATATTAAAAATTTAACTTGTTTTCTTAGTTAGATCATATCCAAGCTATCTAGTCAGGTTTCGGAGACTCCTCCCACACTTCCTTACCACTTTTTCCCCCATGTTAAATTCCCATAGACTAATAAATTTTTCGTAATAAAATCAATATTTGACCGAATTTCACGAAATAAAAAGAAGGCTCATTCTTAATTTTTCCTTTAATTTAATATTATCAAAAGAAATCTTGTTTTTGAATTGTCTATATAGCCGTAAAATTTGGGCAGCTTTCGTGAAACAGACAGTAGTAACAACAGACACTTTGAGTGGGTGAGTGGGTGAGGGTCCCATACGCAGCATGATCTAGATCTGTGCTCTATTCGCTCAGTGAAGTAGTTACGCGTTAAGCTTCTAGCAAACATGATGATCTATACTTACCAGTATATGCGAGTGCGCTAGTAGGTCGGGAACTAGAGCCATATACACCATACGCCCAATGTGTTCAGTCACGGTGACACATTATCTCCGTTTGTTTGTAGCACGATGTCCGAGCCCCTGCCCCCGCCGTCGGGATTCTACGCCCCAGAGTTCCAGGAATACATGAAGTACCCACTGGACCGCGAGGTCACCTACATCACCAAGACACCGCACGTGCTACACGTGTAACCGCCGCCCACGTGTAACCACCGCGTCACATTACACTTTCATTTGTCCTGCACTCAGCATGTTTCACGTCGAAAAATGCACCGGTTTCTTGACGTGATACCACTCGGCATAAACGCATTTTGGTATTGTAACTGGCGCAAGAATTTTGCGCCGGTTACTAGACGAAAATGTGTTGATGCAGTGTCTTCTGCATGTAGCTGAATGGGAATTCATCAGGACTCTGGCGCTTATTGTGACGTGAAACATTTTACGCTGGGGCGGAGTGTTACATCAGTGACTTTCCATATGACAATATTATGACATAATACTCGTGTATATCATATTTATATATTTGAATGAGAATTATATACTTTGACAAATGGAGGTAAACGCAAAGAATATGTGACCGTGTTGACGTTTGTTTGACAATTAAATAGTGTAGTGTTAAGACGTTGAAACACGTGACTGTGATGCTGATGATGCATAATACATACCGTGTGGCAGCCGGACAAGGCAACGGTGTGGCCATTATGGGTGCACAGCGGCCTACGTTCATATTGCCCATATATATTACCAACGTATCTTAACATATATAGGCAATGCCACTCGCAATCAAGCAACTTGATTGTCTGAGCCTGAGCTGTAGCACAGCTCAGGCTCTGGCAATCAAGCTGTTTGATTTCAAGCACACTATTCAAGTATTTTGAAATAAAGAAATCGATAAATATTGGCAAGGTTAGCGGAGGCAGCAGTGTATGATAGATACCAATCGGAGACGGGTCAGGTCAGGATGCTACTTACCCGTATCTGATAAGCCACAATGTGTATCCATTATTGTTTGAGTAGCGAATACCAGCCAATGTATAGAGCGGATGACTATTTATGCTCTGGTGCTAGGCTTAAAATACTTGTCGTTGTTCTACAGCCCATAGTGATGAGTGTAATATCTGTAAGTACGTTGTCCATTTTTATATTACTGTTAAATCATGATGTATTCATTGATATCTTCATTATTTCTATATACGAATATGGTGTTACTAACAACTCGTTCTAACACAATTCCCATATGTATATACATGTATATTTGTATTCTTCAAACAACACAGATATTATGACGTTTCAAGCGTGATACTACTCAAAATAGTCTGCATTTTGTTCTGTGGATAAACAGGTTTATATCTATTGAATTACATGGCGTAGCTCAACTAATAATTTACATGATCATAAAACACTTATACATGTTGTGCATATTATGTTGGAAATAAGACAAACATTCAGAGCAAACGCGAAATAAAATTTCTCATTTGCCTTCATGTTTTTGTGAATGTTCACCATCAATTACGGATAACCATTGGGCTGACGATTCAGGACGTGTGTGACCAGTGTAGTCCCTGACCAGCCTGTACATGCACGCAGACTGATGCAGGGCCTACGCTATTCGTCAATCACTGAAGTAGCATTAATACCATCATCAGGAAAACGATGAGTCTAACCGTGCTGAGTGAAAATGCAAATATAAATTTGAGACACGCCATGTGAATACCTTCGAACATCTGCGTAATCTCATTAAATACGTTTACAAAATAGTTTTCATAAATAAAGTCAAAAGTTGACAACATTTATATTCCGCATGTGCTCTGAAAATTTTGTCAACTTTTGACCACATTTATGGAAAAAATTGTAAATTTTGTATACGTATTTCATGAAATTAGCAAATGTCCGAAGGTACAAAATCACATTGCGTGTCTCATTTTTATGGCACGCCGTTCTTATATTTATTCCCGAAACAAGATATCTACTAAAAGATATAAGATATCTACTAAAATATATAAGATATCTACTAAACATATAAGATATCTTAATTAATTTGCATTTATATAAGATATCTTATAAACTATATAAGATATCTACTAAAGTATATGAGATATCTACTAAACTCTATAAGATATCTCATAAAGTATATAAGATATCTACTAAAGTTTAGTAGATATCTTATATAAAAAAGTATATAAGATATCTTATAAACTATATAAGATATCTACTAAACTTTAGTAGATATCTTATATACTTTATGAGATATCTCATATAGTTTATAAGATATCTACTAAACTTTAGTAGATATCTTATATAAAAAAGTATATAAGATATCTTATAAACTATATAAGATATCTACTAAACTTTAGTAGATATCTCAAAGATATCTAGTAAAGTTTAGTAGATATCTTGTTTCGGGAATAAATATAAGAACGGCGTGCCATGGCACGCCGTTCTTATAGTTATTCCCGAAACAAGATATCTACTAAAAGATATGAGATATCTACTAAAATATATAAGATATCTACTAAAATATATAAGATATCTACTAAACATATAAGATATCTTAATTAATTTGCATTTATATAATATATCTTATAAACTATATAAGATATCTACTAAAGTATATGAGATATCTACTAAACTATAAATCTTATATACTTTATGAGATATCTCTATAGTATAAGATATCTACTAAACTTTAGTAGATATCTTATATAAAAAAGTATATAAGATATCTTATAAACTATAAGATATCTACTAAACTTTAGTAGATATCTATAATATATAAGATATCTAGTAAAGTTTAGTAGATATCTTGTTTCGGGAATAATATATAAGAACGGCGTGCCATGGCACGTTCTTATATTTATTCCCGAAACAAGATCTACTAAAATAATAAAAGATCTACTAAAATATATAAGATCTACTAAAACATATAAGATATCTTAATAATAAACATATAAGATATCTTATAAACTTATATAAGATATCTACAGTATATGAGATATCTACTAAACTATATATATCATAAAGTATATAAGATATCTACTAAAGTTTAGTAGTATCTTATGAAAAAAAGTATATAAGATATCTTATAAACTATATAAGATATACTAAACTTAGTAGATATCTTATATACTTTATGAGATATCTTATATACTTTATGAATATCTACTAACTTTAGTAGATATCTATTATAAAACTATATAAGAAATCTACTAAACTTTATAGATAGTACTATCTAAACTTTAGTAGATACTCATAATATATAAGATATCTAGTAAAGTTTAGTAGATATCTTGTTTCGGGAATAAATATAAGAACGGCGTGCCATACATTTTGCAGTCATTGCGAACGCAATTATAGATAACACCACCCACCATGCGTGTCATTGTACATTATACTTGCATTGAAATAGTATTACAGCGACAGATACTCGGTACATTCCACTATATGTGGCCCACCGTGACTAACTGGCCTTATTGAGTGTCCGACAAGCACAGCTGCGCATACTCATCTGACACTACGCTGACCGAATACTCAATAAGCCAGGGACCGGTTGCTCAAAGCTTCAGTTAGCTTAACGGACTGTTAAATCCTTAACTGAATGGTTAAAATCTCTGTTAAACAGAGATTTTAACCATTCAGTTAAGGATTTAACAGTCCGTTAAGCTAACTGAAGCTTTGAGCTGTTAAACAGAGATTTTAACCATTCAGTTAAGGATTTAACAGTCCGTTAAGCTAACTGAAGCTTTGAGCAACCGGGCCCAGGTTTTCGCACGAAGGAACACATATGGCAACTAGTTAGTGTATCAACATAAATACTAATATTACATACTGTAAATAAGAAGTTAGTTATTATATATATGTTATATTATAATTATGAAATGTAGCTCTCGTATTTTTACATTCATAAATAAATGCATTATAAACCGCATATTGGTTTAAGTTTACTACATTTCCGCCAGTGTAAGCTGGGAGGTTTTCGATAGTCTCCTACGTTCGTTTATTTCAGCATCACTTGAAAACCCCTGTGTAGCAAATGTCATGCATTCTGCCGGAAGCGCACTACTTTCGCTCTTTTCCATCCCATCCCACTAAAAAATACATTGGTAACGTCAAACAGTGAAGATAGCAATCGTGTTTGTCTTGCAATGCGACTGGTGCATGCGTATACTAACCTAATCAAGGTGTATGATCACGTGGTACTAACAACAACAACAAGTACTGAAACTTCCAGAATCCATCTGATTCAAAGTACGTATGTTTTTATATTGTCCTTATTACGTAACGGAATTTGATGAAATATGGTGCATCAAACGCGTTTTCTTAAGCTGCATTCGGTGGTCTTTGTATTTTCGCCCAAACTTCTGTCGTTTTTGCGAAGATTCGATTTCTGTGTCTACCGACACGGAAATCGATTCTTCGTAAAAACGACATAAGCATGTGCCGAACTCCCTGGACCACCAAATTCAGCGTATGAAGACGCGTTTGCTGCGCCATATTTCATCAAAATCCGTTGCATATTAAGGAAAATATCATATAATACTTACTTTGGAGTGGGCGAGGTTGTTGTTGTTGTTGTAACCACGTGATCATGCACCTTGCTAATGTCTGTACAACAGACGCAAACTTATAATTTAGATATGGCTGTGACTGGAGAAATGGGACTTATGCTATGTCTGACCAGTGTAGCTCCTGATCAAATAGCACACTATTGTTAACGATCTACCGTATATTGCTTTGTTAGATTCATGAGGGGTGTTTCATTGATGAAATGGCGAACAGTGCAGATCCTGATTAGACTGTGCATATGCACAGGCTGGTCTGGATCTACAGTGGTCGCAAAACGCATGAGCCCAATTTTTTCAGCGATAGCCACATATATACTAGCCCACAGTTCTAACCGAACAGCCTCTACAGACGTCCACTTAGCATTTAAATATTTCGAGAACCTGAAACAACAGGGCCCAGTTGTTCAAAACACCAGTTAGCTTAACGGACTGTTAAATCCTTAACGGACTGTTAAATCCTTAACTGAATGGTTAAAATCTCTGTTAAAACAGATATTTTAACCATTCAGTTAAGGGTTTAACAGTCCGTTAAGCTAACGGATGTTTTGAGCAACCGGGCCCTGGTAGTTAATTGTTAGACATACTGGGTATCATGTAAGCGTAACCAAAAGTGAAAATCGAAAAGCTTATATTGTTGTTGGAATTTAAATTGCTTGTGAAAAATGTTAAGTTTACAAATCTCATTTTCCAATAAAAATCTTCTTATTTGTCATATAAGTGTTTGATGATGTTAATATAGTCTAACAAGAATTCCGCCAATGAAGTGGTGTCGCGCCTGCCGATGCATTTGACCACAACATGGTCATGGATACTGAAAAGGTCAAGGTCGTGTTAATGGTAGCATACGTGTTTATTCCAAATGCTCACATGTATCAAGTAATATTAAACGAGATATAACCAGGTTCTGTTTTCGCGATACGCTTATGTATCCATTATTTATTTATCAAATAAAACAAAGTTCACAGTAATCATTATCCAACCATTATGTGCCGTTCTTTTACGGATTTCATAGTCCGGACAGCCAGTATTTCCAGCCGTCACTGCATGACTAACTTCCCCTTGGTTTACTTACCACAGATATTTCCCTTTGCGGTCACGTGATTTTCAACTCGAAATTGTCAAAACACAAGTATGCTGAAGTGACGCATTGCAGAATCATGATTTATGTCAGCATTTTGTAAAATAAATGCCAATTTAAGATTGAATTCTTCATTTTTTTGATTCTGGCTCGGCTGTCTGTTTGACCATGAATTACAACCGACTTCCGCACAGATCGTCATCGCCAACGAATGCAACCAACGTATAAATAATCCAAGTATAACGACGCGAAGGAAAAATACCGATTAATTATTATATTTAAACGACACAAACGAAGATATTATGCAACAAATAAATGCTGTCCGTAAATCCAAATTCTATAGGAAACATGTATTCACCAATCAGGGAAGGTGTACTACTGCAACATCATATCGATTATTTTTACAGCGCCACCTCGCGCCAGTAGGTCGCAGTAACAGGAGAGATAAGCGATGACCAATTCATTGCCTGTCTCAGTATAGGTGTCCGATACGGTGCGATATGAGAAATCGCAATACCACGATTAATACAAACAACCGGAAATCAGTTAGTATGATCGCTTTGTTGTTTGCAGATCATTTTTAAGAAAATAAGTGATATTTGGTAATGGTGACCTTTAAATGCATTTTCCGCAAACATCTGAAGGTATAAAAGGTCATGGTCATGTTAATGGCGGTATGAGTGTGTTCCATATGCTTACATGTATCAAGTGTCCGAATATTGAAGGAATCCGTAAAGAAATATTAAAGTTGTTTCATGATGAAGAAACTTGTACATACTGGACCGTAAACAAATAATAAGAAACGAGCCAAAGCCACAAAACAAAATGGCTAGGTGTTTCAGTGACACTTCGAAGGTGACAAATAAGGTCCAGTTCGCAGGAATGGTGGCGCGAGTGTGTGACAGATGTTCAGACGATTCAAGTGTCCAAGAATTCAAGTAATCCTTCGCATACTATATATTGCATACATTACATGTTGGAGAAACTCTTACAAACTGTTTCACGCAACGAAATGGCTAAGCGTTTCAGCGACATTTCGATTTGATATATTGGTGTTTAACGGCCTATCAACAAATAATGTCATTTAATGCCGGGCCAACGGGTCGCCGCTTTTTCCATCGTCGTCGTTGTCGTCGTCGTCGTCGTCGTCGTCGTCCGCGTCATCGTTGTCCGCGTCAACAAATGTCAAAAAGTGTGTACAAGCTTCTTCATCATCGTATAACTTTAATATTACTTGATGATTGCTTCAATATTTGGACAATTGCTACATGTGAGCATTTGGAACACACTCATGCCGCCATTAACATGTTTTAACTTCACATTTTTGCGGAAACACGTTTACGTCAAAACGTTTGTACCAGTTTCTTCATCATATTATACATTTAATATTACTTGATACGTGATATGTGAGGATTTGGAACACATACGTATGACCATTAACATGACCTTGACATTTTATCTTCACACTGTTAAACACTAACTAAAGCCATTTTTTTACGTCAAAAAGTTTGTACAAGTTTCTTCATCATCATATAACTTTAATATTACTTGACAAATTGCTTCAATATTTGGACATTTGATGCTTGCAAGTAATTAGAACACACTCATGCCGCCATTAACAGGACCTTGACCCTTTTGAACTTCAGATTTTTGCGGAAACACTTACTAATAATAGATATTTTTTTGCGTCAAAAAGTTGGTACAAGTTTCTTGCTCATGGTATATAATTGTAATATTACTTGACGGTTTGCTTCAATATTTGGACACTTGCTACATGTGATCATTTGGAACACACTCATGCACCCATTAACATGGCCATGGTATTGTGTACCTTCACATGGTTGTGGAAACATTTTTTTTATATGTCAAAACGTGTTTTCATCCTTGACCTTTTTCGTGTGTAAAGGTACATGTCCACTCAGTATTGTTCTGTATAGGAGTTAAATAAGTGTATACTAGTGTCACTATTCCATCCGTTCTAAAGGTAACCCTCGTGCCCGCTCGCTATACATATATAATCATTTAGTAATATTTAGTTTACTGATAGTGACTCGCGGTTGTATCAGGCTATATTTATATGCAAATGAGACATGATATAGTTTAATTATTAATACAATGTACTAATTAAATGTTCACCTGAAAAAAATAATATTTTCGGCAGATTATAAAGTATGATCATTGCATACAAAAAATACAGATAATACATATGGGCCGCGTCATGCGAAAACCGGGTTTTGCACAACTACGAACGCCAAAAATATATGAACCGCGCCGTGCGAAACCCGGGCTTAATGACAACACTCAGTTTTAGGCCAAGACAAAGTATGAAAATAATGTTTATGGCTCGTGTTGCAGTTGCTACTGTAACGTTATGTTTTGGATTGCGGCCCAAGTAACGTAATTTCGTATGAATAATTTTCAAATAAGACAGAGTGAGGCGTTTCCCTCTTGTTTGCTGCTGTCTGAAATATTTTGGGGAATAATAGCGACATCATTTAACGTTTATTAAAGTAGACAGTCGGCCGCTTATAACATTAACTTTGTGACAAAACACGATACCGGGCATATTTGGTAGCGTGATACCTTATAATTGTCGCCGTGTGTCTTTCTTGAAGATGGCATTACCATCTCCTGATCTACAGTATTATGCAGTCAAGTGATAAAATGATGACTTGATACTACACAAGCACTTTCGACTACAAAAGCAAGTTTATGACCATCACATTTCCAATTAATATGTTGATGCATTTATTTTAAATTCAATACAAACCCCGGATATTTATTTCATTATATAGCTGCGTGTCTACCTCCATTCATGATAAAATGAGTGGCATTAAATGGCATATCATTCGCTAAGTACTGGATATAATTGTTCAAACGTCTCAATTTACCAAGATAGAATATGGTAATATCGTTGGCATACACTAGGTTGTTCATATTTAAGATTATTTAGGAATCAAAGTGCAGTGTAAGCGAAGACTTCGCTGATATGTAGCCAGTTACATTATGATTTCACCATTTTGAATGCATAAGGACAACCGACGAAAAAGAGTAAAAATGTCAAAGAACGACAGTTAGGCGACAATGTACAGCGCCTGAAGCATTTCTAAGTCATTGATGCTGCGAGGATCTCGTGCAAGTATCCTTGCTATAATATTTTGTCACGACACCATGGCCATAACGTCAAACATGTATTCACGTTCAATGACGTCACAAGTACGTGACGTCAAGTCATGACGTCATAATATGTGTACCGAGGTACAAGGTATCGTGTCTCATATTAGTGAAAGTTTCAGTAAGTTATCATTTTCCGTTTTCTGTTCACACTTAAGTTAACCGACACCAGTAAACGTAAATGGGAGGGAAAACTGTAAACTTTTATGGCGACGCTAGACAATTTGAAACGTCGTTTTTCCGACGCCGTTTACCGCTTTTTATGACGTTGTCATTAAGCCCGGTTTTCGTATGGCGCGGCTCATATAGTAATGTCCGTTAAAATGTTAAGGAAACACGGTTATCGCCCCCAATATCAGTGTGCAAATTTACGTCCGATATATATAATAATGTCAATCAATACGTGGTGAATGAATGTTTATTTTGCCAGAAAATGTATCAGATGATGTCTCTGATATAAAGAAAAGTTTGTGCCTACTGAGTGGGCATGTACCTTTAATGCATGCACTGGTGATGGTTTTTGTAATGCATTCTTTAGCACATGCCCATGATCATGTTACGGTCAAATGCCTCGGCAGGCGCAACACCACTTCGGTGGCGGAATTCTTGTCTCGAATGATCTCCGAAACTAGAGAAAGTGACAAGTTTATGAATGACCTGCAGAAATCAGAACTACTAGCGGTCCTGATAAGCATGTTGGTATGTTTAATGGGGGTCTCAAAAAGATATTCAAGACAGGAAACGTGATACCTACCTGTCATTTTCCCTTTGTAACTCGCATCGAATCACCGGGCGTATTTTTTTTCAAAACAAAATCTCACTTGGAATTTGGCATACATCTTTCCCAGTCTTAGGGATGGGGTGTTATTTAATTTGATCACCCATTTGCACGACCCAACTCAAATAAGCGGAATATATTGTATGAACAAATAATACTACGGGAGTCGGTCTGATGAGTGCCTACGATATTCGCCATTCGGTCAGAAGCATGCTGGGCCCGGTTGTTCAAAACATCCGTTAGCTTAACGGACTGTTAAATCCTTAACTGAATGGTTAAAATCTCTGTTTAATCAGTTAAGGATTTAACAGTCCGTTAAGGATTTAACAGTCCGTTAAGCTAACTGGTGTTTTGAACAACCGGGCCCTGGTTACCATCAGCAACATGTGTTGATCAAACTCCTCACACACGTATCATCCAGGATACTGACGTCAATGTCAAGTTGAGCAAATATAAGATTTGACCATGTCTATCCGTGAGTAAACGTTTGCCGTGGCACGAGGTAACTCAACCCAAGGGGTTCAAACAGTTGAACTGTTTCCTCGTGCCACGACATGCTTTGGGGTTCAAACAGTTCACTCGTGCCACGGCAAACGTTTACCCACGGCAGAACATGGTCGAACGTTATTGTTATATTTCCGTCGTCGGAAATATGTGTAATTTGAGAATATATATGTAGTACTTTCGGTAGTTTGAAAATCTACCCCAGGGCCTGATGGTTAAAACAGTTCCCTCGTACCACGGCAAACATTTACCCACGGCTGGACATGGTCGAAAATTATTTTTACATTTCCGTCGGAAATATCGTGCAATTTGAGCATGTATGCAGTACTTTCGGTACTTTGATAATCAGCTCCATTCATACAGCTGATTTACTCATACATATTCTGGGGCCGCAGTACACGTCGCGTCATGCAACCGCATCAATTTACAAATTTGGTTTCAATGCGACCGTTGTGAACTAACTGGTCTGGTGATGTACATGTAATGGCGCGTTCTAGTAACGTCATGAGACACATGCATTACAAAGGTCTTGGGCCCCGAAATGAGTATTGTCTACAGCCATGGTCAAACAACACGCGCTGTACCGTACGTTTGAATACGGCTGCGAGCGGTGTCGAACAACGACAGGCATGTAACAATGAGGGATAGCAGAATGGAGTATGGAAGGACGGGTGTAGATGTTGACCCGTTTGTGGCTGTGGCTGGAGAAATTGGGCTTATGGGATTTGTGACCAGTGTAGGTCCTGCTCAAATATCCAACTTCTATAAATAGCCCGATAACGATCTATATTGCGCGTCAGACGCATGATGTGTATTTATTGATGGAATTGCCAATAGTGCTGGGGCCCGTTTCACTAAACTTCCTACGACTAAAATGTTTGTAAGTGCAAAATTATGATAGCCTGTAAATTTCACATTAACACTGTTTTCTTGTAAATAATTGTTGGATTTACATTTATTGAGCATAGGCTGCATATGCAGCCTATGCTCAATAAATGTAAATCCCTCAATTGAAATTTGCAGACGATTCTAAATTTGCGCTTACGAACATTTTAGTGGTAAGAAGTTTAGTGAAACGGCCCCCAGATCTTTATCTGATTGTGCACATGATCTGGATCGATACTGTCACAGCCATATTTCAGGTATACCGCTTATACATAGAAATTAAAAATACAATATTCAATTGAATTATTTTATTGCGCACTACATTTACATGTATAACTAAAGTGACAAAATCGACAGTATATAGAATATGCAAATAAAGAGATTAGTGTAACAAGAGTGCCTAAGGTCACAATATACGCATATCGAGGTATGGCCAGTAAACATGGGGAACAATTAATTCATAATTAATATACAGTTTAGTTCTCTGTCTTGTGATAAACAGGTACACCGAATTTGGTTATGATCCGTCAAGTAGAACATACAGAATGGGAACATTAAACAACCACAGGTATCTATCGTAGTCTTTCCGAGATAAACCTGTGTAACTCTAGGTATTGCATGGACAAGTTGTGCCCGCCCACACACACCCTCAATAAAAGGTGAATACATAATACGTCCTGTTTTGTTCACACAGGTGTATAAATGTGAAGGCGACTGAACTTAAAAATCGGTATAAACACTAAACACATTTAATACTTATCATGATTGCATGCATATCAAATATATGAACATAATATATAAACATAATACGTTTGAGTGAATACACAACACAAATACAGGCGAGTAGAGATACATATTTCTGTGGAGAGTATTTCAGTAGTTTGCACATGGCACCAGATCATTTTGACATACAATAGGATAACAGCAGTAAAGTGCGTGTATATATACATCTGTACTGGTTGGTAGCATTTATGGAGACAGTGCTACCTGATATATATAAAGTTAGACACTACTGGAGGTCCACGAGTCCGTATATAACCGCCTACGTTAATCATGTCCAGATGTTAACGTTTGTGAACATACATTGGCAAACGTGCAGTTTCATTGGCTGAGCCCGAGATGTGTTACAGCTCAGGCACGGCCAATTAAGCTGTTTGATTTCAAACACAGTACTCAAGTATTCTGAAATAAAGAAATAGACAAACAGTGGCAAGATTAGTGCAGTCGGTAGTGTATGCTCTGCACCAAGGATTTTGTTAGATTATTGATGTCTCTGTCTGCACCAAACTGCACCAAACTGTCACAAAGTCAAAAACATTATAAGACGAAGCAGAGATTCATGGTAATCGCCGTACACGACCAATAGACAAATATACAAACTCAAATAAAATCAATTGTATTGGCATTAAACATACACATACTATGTTTGTAGCCTAATACACAGTTTAAACGTGTACCGACGACGGGTGAAGTTGGCAACGATAATCTAGAAAACGTGATAAGTTAATTGATAATCTAGAAAACGTGATAAGTTAATTGATAATCTAGAAAACGTGATAAGTTAATTGTTTAACTAATCCACTAACAGGCCGGTAACAACTGTGAATTGCCCTCCTCTTGCGATATCAGATGGACCGAAAACGCTTAAAGAAACATTAAAGTTGGCGTTTTATTACATGTGCTCATTGTGTCAAGTTATCTGTCAGTAGTGTCACATCACATGATATATACGCCTCCTGGTGGAGTCACAATGCATGCAGGTAGTGTGCACAACTGCCAAAATAATCAATCACATTGAACTTTCATTAATTAACATTGTTTTAACAGGTACGCAATGTTATACTAAGGCACATGATTGCCACGTCGGTCCTTACAATGTACTGGCTATGAAAATATACCTTATTGTAAAGTTGACTCAGAACATAATAATTATGGTTTCCCAAATTGACTCGAGGGATTGTGGTAATAATAAATGAAATACAAGAAACAAGTAACACTGATGGATGTACCCCAGAAAAACGTTAAAGCAAAACACTTCAACAAATTTAGCTCATTTGACCTTGACTTTGGCCACAGGGGTCGCATGAAAGTGCCACAAAATGAACATATGGATAATGACTAATAAGCATATGACGTTTCAAGTCAATCCGACTTTAAAAAGATATACTAGGTACCCGAACACTTTAACGCAAAACTCTGACGGACGGGTGGACGGACGGACAGGGTACATACTAAATATGGCTAATAGTGATTCCGATCGTACTGCCTGATATGGATCTACACTTCTAGCCTGTCATAATTATAAGCCACCTGGTATTTGTATTATCCACGGTCTATACAATATACTTATTCCCCGGATGGCAGTAAGGCTCTGACCAACAGGGGACGATGTCTCGAGTATATTATCTGAAAGTTACATTCGAACATTCGCAGATATACATACTCTATGTAAGTAATACATTGATACATAATACAATATTATATTGAAATGTGATTGTCACAACATGTTCAAGACTTGATTACATGTATATATGGGCCGCTGGCTCAAAAAAGGGTACCTTACGGAGTTTGTGTCTAACTTGATATCCAGCGCAACCGTGCAGTCTGATCAGGGTCTCGATGTTCATCATTCAGTCAATGAAGTATACATGCTGCGATTATAAATCAAATTGATTTGATTGTAATTACTGTGCAAAAATAGCAAGAGCCACAACTGTTCCAAATAGTGTCGCTTTCCTCAACCGGCAGCCCATGTTGTGTTTTGATTGCCGTCTGTAACAATACTGTCTCAGCATCTTTGCATCTGTGTAGGTCCAATTAATTATTGCTCCTTTTAGCCAGTTGTTGTCACAGTGACCGGTCATGTTTAGACCTTTTTAATGATGACAAAATATCGGATACGACCCGTCCATTTACGATTAATGTGACAAGTGGAAACAAACGTTGTTTTGGATAGTTTACATGACCGAGGTATGTGTCTAATGTCTCACATTCTTCACTTCAGAGATAAGACAATTAACAAATGCATATAGCATCAATTTCTGTATGAATAGTCAATGTGAAGACAGTAATACTATACAACACCTGGTATGGTAATTCATATCTAGAATAGCCAAATTTTCTTAAAATGAGTGTGCACATCTCCCATGTGTTTGTGTCATAATTAACTTTCACAAGCAAAACACCATTACATACTTTGTGACCATAAATTTTAACATATTTCGGAAATGGCACTTACTATTTAAAACGTCAATACATGTATAATGATTTCGTAACACATGCACTTCAAAGTATTCAAATTAAGTACAGTTTGCCCATACCATGTGACATTATTTCATTAAATTTTATGACCTAGCTTTGCATTGGCCAAATCTGTAATGTTCATCCAATTAGCATTTTGATATTTGACCTTTCATCGCATGACTGAATTCATATGTCATGTGATGCTCGTTTCCTTTCAAGTTCTGGATTGTATTGGTAGATAGTCCCTGCAGAGTGCAATACATTATAGTCACTTAATAGATGCACCTGTGTTACTAAGGCTGATTTACCTTGATTCAATAACCATTAGATCTACTTCAGTTCTTAGATTATCTACTTAATAGAACATGTACTGTAAATCTGGTCTGGTCCCTATGTTGTCAAATAGAGTTAAGCCAGCAATAACTATTCTTTGCATCCTCTCCCACAACCTAGTATTTAGGTGTTGGAAGGTAAGGTAGGATTTCATATACCGGTATTTATTATATTTTATAAAATCTAAATGCTGTACCATTTCTGCTTCTTTTTGACAATCAGGAATGGCACACATTATACTATTTAACAAAAGCAATTGCATGTGCCATGATGTAAGTTCATTAAGTGATTGTCGTTATATGCAAACTGAAAATAACTAGAAAATGTGGTCTGTCGACGCACTTAGGGCCAGTATATGTGATTTGGGAAACTCTTACAAAACCTTAAACCAAACTAGAAAATGTGTTCATAGAACACGGATGCCCCACATATCGCTTTGATAATAAATGAGGCCAAATGCCAAGTCAAAAAATATTTTTACCCGAGCGTTAAAGTTTTTGAAGCACCAAGTATGTGACCTTGACCCTGGGCTTGGCGGGGGCAGGACGAACGTGGATTTGGCACAAGGCAGTAGAGGACCATTATAGCAATGCGTATATGAAGTATGAAGCTGATCCGTGAAAGGGAATAGAAATTATAAGATATTTAACCGAGCGTTAAAGTTTTTGAAGCACCAAGTATGTGACGTGACACAGGGCGGTAGAGGACCATTAGAGCAATGTGTATATGAAATATGAAGCAGATCGGTCAAAGGATGAAGAAATTATGAGCGTTAAAGTTTTGTGACGGACGGACGGGACGGATGGGACGGACGGGACGGATGGACAAGGGTAACACTAAATGCCCCCTCCACTATCGTGGTGGGGCATAAAAATAACAGACAGACAGACAGACAGGGCAAAACCGAATCACGACAGGACCCTAATTACATGTGTATATTATATAATTTAGAAATGAGTAATATCAATAAATATGTTGCAACCTACAGGTTCTGAATTTATTTTACTCCTGGCCATTTTCGTGGGAGGTTACTTGTGCGCAGTAACTCTGCAAAACTCCCGTAACGTCCGTTACGGAAGTTTTGCAGAATTACCACCCTCAACTAGTGGCAGGAGACATATACTCCATTGTCTGCCTTAGATAATGGAGCATCCACAGCAGCACTGTTTTGGATAGTCCGGGGCATAGACCTTGCGCTCGAGGCCGTAGATCCAGTAGCGCATGGTTGTGTCCTCCCACTTGTAATGGACCTCGGTGACAGGCACTCCACGCAGTATCTGCCGCTGTGTCGGGGAGAATGGAGGGATGGAATACAATTATAGTAGAATGTACCTTCGAGAGAAAAAAAAGCCCCGGTTTCTTTATTTCGTCTCGAAAGTATACGTTGTTACCACTCGTTTGAAAGTGAACAGGTTTAATGTCCCAGCAACAGTTAAGGTCATATAGAGACGGGACCACAGTTTAAAGTCTCATCCGACAGACCAGTGAGACGGAAATACTGCGAAAGTATGATGCCCTATGCAAGGTGTGAACACACAACCTCTGGATTGGAAGTCAGGTGTTCTAAAACCTAGGCCACAAACCATCCCTACTACTCAAACGAGTGGCAACAACGTATACCTTTATGGAGAAATAAACAATATAATGAAATTTTTTCAACAAAATTTATCGTATTCTTAGTCTGAAATTGGTTAACTCAGGGATTTAGGGTACTCTGTAATACGTCTCTGATTAACTACACAAGAGGTATAAAGGATTTAAACGTTGGTCTAAAATTTAAACCTAGCTCTAAGAAATTTAAATATAGCTCTATTCAGATAAACCTAGCTCTAATTCATAAAAATATTAGGTAAAATGAAATGGTCATTTAAAATGTACTGCGAAATTCAATTTCAATCATATTATATAACACACTCATCATGCTTTTAACACGCAATATAGATCGTTATCAGGCTACATGATTTTTCTTTTTAATCAGGAGCTACACTTGTCACAAATCCCAATAGCCTCATTTTTCCATTACTATTAGAGGCAGGTCGTTTTGATGGTTCACGTTATCCACAATACCTGTTTATGCTGCAGTTCCTTTGGCCACTTGCCTCTATGTTTGTTCACCATCTTCGCCGACATGTCGTTTATCTCCTTTACTGGGTACGACTGGATGGGCCAAACCTAGATAACATATATGTGACTGGAGAAATGGGACATATAGGTTTTGCGACCAGTGTAGATCAGTGTAGATCCAGATCAGCCTGTGCATCCGCACAGTCTGATCAGGATCTGCACCGTTCGCCAATCCTTCAATGAAATACCTGCCGCACTTCTAACAAGCAATATAGAGCGTTATCAGGCCACAGGAGAGTGCTATTTTATCACGAGTTAAACTGGTCACACATCCACAAATATCCAGTCACAAGCACATGTTATTCAATAAGATACATTACCACCAGCTGTCGTGATGTAAGAACTATACACAACCGCCTGCGTTAATCTTTCCCAGATTATCAACGTTTCTAAACATCTATTGGCAATGCCAAGTCGTTACCAAGCAGTTTGATTTTGTGAGCCTGAACTGTAGCACAGCTCAGGCTCAAGTCAATCAATCTGTTTGATGTCAAGTATACTATTCAAGTATTTTGAAATACGGTAAAGAAATTGACAAATATTGGCAAGAGCACGTTTCCTCCTACGGTGGACAAAGGTCATCAGGTGTAAGAACGATAGCTCTTTGCATGTAGCGGTAAGAATAACAGACTAACTTATGAGTATCTTCTTCTTATTTCACTCTAATGGTTGTCTTCCAATACATATTAATGATATTTACAGGTAATCTGCTATTTATCGTCCACAAGTTTCCCAGCATGCAAAGATACAAGAAGGTTACCTGCGGCAGCTCCTGGTCAAACAGAACGTTTCCCCCAACGGTGGCCACAAGTTCATCAGGCATGTCCGTCGTCTCCAGTATATACTCATCGTCGTGGTTGATGCTAAGATTGATTGATTGGTTTATTGATTGGTTGGTTTATTGATTGGTTGGTTTATTGATTGGTTGGTTTATGATGGTTGGTTTGATAGATTGATTGATGTGATGAGTGAGTGAGTGAGTGAGTGAGTGAGTGAGTGAGTGAGTGAGTGAGTGAGTGAGTGAGTGAGTGAGTGAGTGAGTGAGTGAGTGAGTGAGTGAGTGAGTGAGTGAGTGAGTGATTGATTGATTGATTGATTGATTGAGTGAGTGATTGATTGATTGATTGATTGATTGATTGATTGATTGATTGATTGATTGATTGATTGATTGATTGATTGATTGATTGATTGAAGAGGAGATGCACAAAGGTGAATTCTAGTGTAAAGAGCAGGTCATATCTTTAAAATTTAATAATTTAGTTTCTACTAAGTGTACACAACGTTATTATATATCAAAATGTAGTGGGGATGTGAGATTTAATGTAGACTTACATAATATACCAGTACTCACCAACATAACGTCTTCTAACGAATACTGTCAGCATGATAACATTACAGAATGTGTTCAATGTGAATTTGATTGCTCAACCCGATAGATACAGATAACTGACAAATAGAAATAGAACAACAAAGTAATACTATATACCATCTATATAGAGGTAATACTATATACCATCTATATAGAGGTAATACTATATACCATCTATATAGAGGTAATACTATATACCATCTATATAGAGGTAATACTATATACCATGTATATAGAGGTAATACTATATACCATCTATATAGAGGTAATACTTGAACCATAAAACACAAACGTATTGGTCTACTAATACCTGTACAATATACCTTATTATCAACCAAGTAAATATATATGTTCCGAGATCAAGTGTGACTGGAGAAATGGGGTGTATAGGTTTGCGACCAGTGTAGATCAAGATCAGCCTGTGCGTCCGCACAGTCTGATCAGGATCTGCACTGTTCGCCATTCCATCAATGAAACACCCGTCATGATTCTAACAAGCAAAATAGATCATCATCAGGCTACATGAGTGTGCTATTAGATCAGGAGCTACACTGGTCACAAATCCCCATCGCCCCATTTCTCCAGTCACGGCACAAATGAACATTTCTTACAATTTAACCTTCAGCTGGATGAAGCATTTAAGTTTCCTGTAGCCCTCACAGTCCTCGCACGTCACCCTTCCGTCCCCGCCGCAATCCAAGCATCTGTAACACAGTATGTTATGTCAGAATAAAATGTCGCTTTAAGTTTATACTTTATTTATTAACAGTTGTTGTAATCATTGTTAAAAACAATAATTAACTGGAAAATTGTTTGTAAAACAAAATGCCACTGCTGTTGAGTATTCTGAAATACAACAGCAATCATCGAGTGAGTGATTGGTTACAAAAGGTTTCAATTGAAGTCATTTGGAGTGCATAATATTTTCAAAAGTCAAAAAGGGGCCTAACTCCGGATGCATCGGATATATGGCCGTTTCATCATTGCTGTTCATTTTGGATGAACACGCAAATTACGTGAATGACAATGAATTACAAAATATAAAGATAAACTTATGATTATATTTTAGAGACAATTTAAATTCAGATTTTCAAGAAAGAAAAAGTGTTTCATTAATGAAATAAAAAGAAAGAAAATGAGAACAGAACAGTCCATGTCAGATGATGTTTAGGAGGGAAAGCTAAATCGGCATTTTCTGGCAAAATAAAAATTAATTCACCATTACCCCACGTATTGATTCGATTCGGCTTATATTTAAGGGTGGGAATGGCTCGAACACCTTCCATACCCACGTATTTATTGGCAGTATTATACATTTTCAGGTAACACATTTAATTAATATAAATAATTAAAAAATATCATGCCTCATTTGCATATGAAAATAGCCTGATACCACCGCGAGTCACTATCAGTAATAGAGAATAGTAGGTTAGTGCCGTGAATGGGAAAAAATATCTGGCGAGGCTTAGGAAACTGGATGGGCGAGGCTTGCCGAGCTCATCTTGTTTCCGTGCCGAGCCAGATATTTTTTACCCATTCACGGCACTAACCTACTATTCTATTTATCCCGTCAACATTCTAAAACAGTATTTAAATCAACTTAATTTAGTTAATTTAGCCTTCAAACGCGAGATAAGTTAGAACCGAATTACATCAAACACTCATTAGCGCTCAGAACATAGTTCGATAAAGTATGGTTGTAAAATCCCTTAATCAACAGTCATGACAGTAAATAGATCAATAATTGTTTTAGACTTTAGGAACTTTACTCATCGAAATACTCACAGCATAATCTTAAAATGTTACAACGATTTTGTTTCTGTTCTTTTCATCGTTCATGGAAATGAAAAAAAAACACAAGATGGCAGCTTTACGGTTTAATCCTATTTAGAATGGCGACCATGCATACCGAATTAACCATTAAAACGTGTACTTCAGGCAGGTTCAACAGATCAGATGACTGTTCTGTTGATACTTTATATTTTGTCACCGATAACGTGAAATTACAGCTTCTTTTCAACGAAGTACACTCTCAAAATTAACCAGATCCGTCCATTTTCATTTGGGGCAGATTCTGCAAAGAATGCCATCTGTCCAGAATAAAAATCAACACCACAAACACCATTTTGTTTCGTTTATTTCCTTACCTGACTGGAAACACTGGGAGCAGCCATTTTTATTTTAAATGACGTAGTAGACTTATTGACGTGCTTATAATTATGACGTCAGTCATGTATGAATGACACACGAAATGGTAGAGAGCAAACGCAATTGGAAATTGAAGGTCGTAATGGAAAGTGATTTGGCATCCAGAAAATGGCTTAATTTTATTTTCCGGCGATATCATTTTTATTTGCCAAATTTAACCCTCACACTGTAAACAGTTCCAATTCCATCAGTCTATTCAGTCGACTCAAGAACTATACTGGCAAAAGTAGTCACCAACACGAATGACGCGTATGAATTGTGATGAGGTCGTATTGACAGGATATCAAATATGTTTCACGACACCTTGTTTCACGGCACATAGGCACTGCGTTGACGGGATAAAAATAAATATTACTAAATGATTATATCTGTATAGCAGCCACTTGCAATTTTTAGAACTGGTGGAATAGTGACACAATTATACACTTATTTAATTTCTATAAAGAACATTTTGTGCCTACTGAGTGGGCATGCAATCAGTGTTAGGGCCCAGTCGCTCAAAATCTCTGTTAGCGCAATTGACTGTTAAATCCTTAGCTTTTTTTAACAGTCTGTTAAGCTAACATATGTTTTGAGCAACTGGCCTCTGGTGTTTAGGAAGAAAGGAGTTTTTCGTGGTCCTATTTGTTCTATACATACCGTTTTTCGCCCGATCCAAAACAAAACGGGCAATTCTCCTCAATTTCATTGCCCTCGGCGTCCTGGCCGGGCCTGGTGCCCGCCCCATCACAAGATTCACACTCCACCTTCCCCCAGCCGTCACAGTCGTCACATGACTCCCAGCCACGCCCTTTACAGTCCTTGCATTTCTGAATTAACCTCACAATTAATAGTTAGTCAATAAAAATACAAACAGCGGCTTCTTTTTCTGATATATGGTTATGATTGGGGAAATGGGGCTTATGGGTTCTGCGACCAGTGTAGATCCAGATCAGACTGTGCATCCGCAGTCTGATCAGGATCTGCACTGTTCGCCATTCCATAAATGAAACACTTGTCATGCTTGTGATAAGCAGAATAGACAGGCTACATAAGCTACATAAGTGTGCTACTATTATTTGATCAGGAGCTACACTGAGAACAAATCCCATAATACCCATTTCTCCAGTCACAGCCACATAAGTTCTTGGCTGTTTTTATGGTCAATACGACCAGTGTAGACCCAGACCAGCCCGTGTATCCCACATTCAGTCAGTGAAACATGCGTCATACGTTTAAAAAAACAGTAGAGATCCTTACCAGGATACATGAGTTCGCTAGCTGATCGCTGGTAAATTACATCAAAGGTTGACGAAATTCCATAAACATTTCGTCAAGTGACCATGTCATTTACAGAAAATATCGCAAATTTTGTAGAAAAATCGCAATTCTGCTTAGGTTCAAAATCACATGGCTTGTCCTATAAAATCATGCAAATCATTATTGCCTATACCTGGGCCCTACGTATACCCTTTTAGGACCCAGGGGCCCGTTTCACTAAACTTTGTACAACAAAAATGTTCCCAAGTGGAAATTTAGGATCGTCTGGAAATTTCAATTGATGGATTGACATGTATTGAGCATAGGCTGCATATGCAGCCTATGCTCAATAAATGTAAATCCAATAATTGTTTACAAGAAAACATTGTTAATGTGAAATTTACAGACTATCATAATTTTGCATTTACGAACATTTTAGTCGTATACACATTATGTAGACTCACCTTGACCTTTGCTGTATGTGGTACCTCTTTCTTCACCTTCTCATCTTTAAACGAGTGTTTTGGAGCAACAGGGATGGACCATGGCTCGGGTGGCGTACCATTATCCGGACCGTCTACCTTTCCCCCTTTATACGGCTTCTTTTTCTTCTTTGTTGATCGATTTTCTGTGAAGGTTTCCAGTTTATACTGAAACGGGTGAATTAGCAATTTAATCACAGTGTTTTATGGTCTTGCAATACGGAGCAATATTTATTTACAGCAATCAGGTACATACATGTTGTGTATGGGGTTTTCAGGGATTCCGCTGGCGATCGCCACTTTCGCAATTGGCGATAAAAATAAACAATTGGCGATAAAAAAATGTTTATCTCCAATTGTTTATTTTTATCCTATTGGTCATTCCTTTTTTTTTCTTTTTGATTTTTTTTTTTTTTTGGAAGTGGCGATTATTTTTTTTTCCCCAGCGGAATCCCTGGGTTTTCAACAGTGCAGACAGACCTATTTGTGACTGCGATTGGGGAATGGGGCTTTTGGGGCTTTTGGGATTTGTGGCAAGTATAGCTCCTGAACAAACAGCAGACATTACTGTATGATCTGGATCTTAAAATAATGACATTAACATTAAACAGTAAAACTGCACACAACCGACTTTAGAACTGTGTTAGTTGGTACACAATATTTGCCATTAAGCCCAGCATAACATTAAAACAACTGCCCACAACCGACTTCAGAACTGTGCTAGTTGGTCAACAATAAGCTCAGCATAGCATTAAAAGAACTGCCCACAACCGACTGCAGAACTGTATTAATTGATCAAGCAATGGAGCGGTCAATCTTCAATTAGCCGCCGTTTTTGCACCATTTACTGGTGTACATACATGTAGTGCCGTGACTCCTTTCTTCTCGGTAACCACGAGGTCCTGGGCGGGTTTCTTGCCGTAGCAGCAGTGTTCACTGACGTGCTGGATCATTGCGTTCTTACAATCCTCCTCCGTCAACTCCGCCGTACTGCGACAAAATGACAAGGACCGTATGTTACTTTATAATAGGTAAGATGCTTCTGAAATGTGGTTGAAGTTCATGGTGGACATCAACTTGTTTCATCACATTAAATCAATTTTGAAGTAAATATTGATCTATAAACAACCTCCTTCCACCCCACCCCGGCCACACATACACCCTCCCCCACCCCGAAACCCGAGAGAGTGGTTGATCTAGTCGAATTAGAAAAAAAACATTTAATTGTTTACTTCCCATTTCCCACCTCTCATAGTTAAGTATATGTCTTATTCTTTGTGAGGGATCAGCGTTTTCCTGTACAGCCGACAGGATGGCGGATATGTGGGCATGTTTGAATAGTTTATATCTGGGAACAATAATACTTTGTTCCGACAGGCTCCAATATATGGATCAGTATTAAGGTATTATGTCATAGATAGATACACTTGGCTTCAATGATAATTGCTTCATAAGTGTGATGTGATATAGGACTATAACATATGTGAATACTGTCTTGTTACTGTATACTATATGGTGCATGGGTTGCCATCTCCGCCAACTTTGTTTCTCAAGCCATCGTACAGTTTCACCATGTGACTTCGTGCGTTTGACACATACAGCAAATAATATGACAGTAAACCAAATAAAATTTGGTACAATACATCAAAGATAAATATTACAATGGCGTGCTATAAATATTATGCCAGCAAACAATACAAAAGACGAGATATCTGTTCATTTCTCCCAGCAATCACAAAATAAATGTTGATTTACTCGCATAGCAGGTATACACAGACACCAGGGACAATACAGTCAGGTAACTGTTTACGTGACACTGGATTTGATAGCACAAAAATACAATTTCCTAACATTTGATTGGCCATTAGCAAGTCTCTGTCCAAAATTTATATCCCAGTAAACTCCCACGCCGAACTACTTTCTACAGGTGCGCTGTCAGTGCTGTTAATGTAAACAAATGGCTGCCGTCTGTCAAAATAAACACATTTTCTTGATGAATTTATTTCAAATGCTGGAATTATAAGGAATGAATGGCCTTTTTGTGGAATTTATCGGGGATATAAACTTGGAAAAGTCGCAGGAATACTGGACGAGGCCTTCCGGCCTTCGTCCAGTATTCCCGCGACTGTTCCAAGTTTATACCCCGATAAATTCCACAAAAAAGGCCATTCATTCCTATAATGAAATCGTGAACTATAGTTTGTGGATGTATATACATACTCTGTAAACGTCATAGGTGGCGCCTCCCCCTGCTGCTGTGGCGGTGGCGGCGGCGGCAGGTCGACTGTCGGCAAATACAAGCTGTGTAAGTACTGTATTTGTGATTCATACAAACGATTCTGTTTCTCAGAGTATGTGGATGGTCATTACGAAATGCCGGTCACTTTTATATATCTACTGCTTCGATTGAACAATCTACTGCTTCGATTGAACAGTATGCATCACTTACAACCACAAGAAGCAATATTTACACAGAAACATAGATCTTACCCCGATGAATATGAAACATGGTAGTTAAGCATATGCTGTTATTTAACATGTCTAGCTACTTGATTTCAAGCAATAACTTGTCTAAAACACAAATATGAAACTACAACTACCAGAGAAATGGGGCTTATTGGATTTGTGACCTCCTGGTCGAATAGCGCACTCATGTAACCTGATAATGATTGCATTTTAGAAGCATGGTGGTGAAATGGCAAACAGTGCAGATCCTGATCGGACTGTGCGGATGGATATGACACATGGTAGTTAAGCATATGCTATTATTTAACATGCCTAGCTACTTGATTTCGAGGAAAAACTGGTCTAAAACTCTTATTCAATTCACAGCAAATATCAAACGTACAATTTGTACCGAATCCAGCGCCCTCGTAACCCGGCATGTCGTCAAAGTCGGGGTTCGCCCGCTCATGTTTCGTCTTCTTGGCTTTCTTCTCCTTCTTGCCCTTGGGCGGCTTGTCTCCTCTTTTCTCCCGCTCCTCGTCCGCGCCAGCCGTCCACTCTGTAAACAAGAAACCACCATTGGACAGGATATGTGACCGTGACTGGAGAAAAGGGCTTATGGGTTTTGCGACCAGTGTAGATCCAGATCAGCCTGTGCATCCGCACATCTGATCATGATCTGCACTGTTCGCCATTCCATCAATGAAACACCTGTCATGCTTCTAACAAGCAATATAGATTGTTATCAGGCTACAGAAGTGTGATATTTGACCGGGAGCTATGCTGGTCATAAAAGCCATAAGCCCCTTTTCTCCAGTCACAGCCACATATGTGACTGTGACTGGAGAAATGGGGCTTATTGGATTTATGACCAGTGTAGCTCCTGATCGAATAACACGCTCATGTAACCTGATAACGATTTATATTGCATTAAATGTTAGAAGCATGATGTGTGTTTCATTGATGGAATGGCGAACAGTGCAGTTCCAAATCAGACTCTGCGGATCTACACTGGTCGCTAAATCGATACACCAAGGCACTAATGTACACAACCGTAAGCACTAATCTCGCCAACATTTGTCACATTCTTTATTTCAAAATACTTGAATATTGTGCTTAAAATCAAGCAGTTTGATTTGCTGAGTCTGAGCTGTGGTACAGCTCAGGCTCAGACAATCAAATTGCTTGACTGCTAGTTGACATTGACAATATATGTTCAGAAACGTTGATGATCTGGGCAACATGAACGACTTGGGGTTGTATACCAGAGACGGGGTTGTGACTGACTGGAGAAATGGGGCTTATGGGATTTATGACCAGTGTAGCTCCTGATCGATTAGCACACTCATGTAACCTGCTAACGTTCTGTATTGTACTATAAGAAGCATGACAGGTGTTTCGGTGATGGCATGGCGATCCTGATCAGCCTGTGTGGGTGTACAAGTTGAACTGGATCTACACTGTTCGAAAAATCCATACGCCCATTTTCTCCAGTCACAGTTGCATATTATAATTGTAGCGGTTGATACAAATTGGAGTTTACACGGCTGCAACCAGTGTAGATCAAGATCAATCTGTCCAAATACCAACTCATGTCAAGTTTGATGAAAATGGAACCAGTGGTTCAGGAGGAGTTTACAGACATTCAAACTACAAACGACGGACGTCAAGACACAAACCGGTAACAATAGCTCACTCTTCAGGGGCCCGTTTCACTAAACTTCTTACAACTAAAATGTTCGTAAATGCAAATTTAAGATCGTCTGTAAATTTCAATTTATGGATTTACATTTATTGAGCATAGGCTGCATATGCAGCCTATGCTCAATAAATGTAAATCCAATAATTATTTACAAGAAAACAGTGTTAATGTGAAATTTACAGACTATCATAATTTTGCACTTACGAACATTTTAGTCGTACAAAGTTTAGTGAAACGGCCCCTGAAGAGTGAGCTATTGTTACTGGTTTGTGTCTTGACGTCCGTCGTTTGTAGTTTGAATGGCGGAGTCATTAGAAGCATGATGGGTGTTTCACAGACTGAATGGCGAACAGTCTAGAAAATGATCAGACTGTGCTGATGCGCAGACAGATCTGTGTATACACTGGTCACCAATGCCATAAGTCCTATTTCTCCCGGCATGGCTACATAGGCCTATATGTAACGCAGCATGAACACAGTGAGTATATTGCAATGATTCGGCACAAACAGCAGGGGCCCGTTTCACTAAACTCCGTACGATAAAAATGTTTTATATTTTGGCTTCACATCATGAATGTGGCTCATTCATGCTACCATTAACCGTCTGCATGTTATATTGAAGGCACAATAATGTCTCAGTGTACCTAAGAATATGGGCGATTATAAAAAATATTTGCAGACGTTTTCTGTAAATATCGTTCAACGTTATGATTTGTATAGCAAATGCGAAATTCACATTTCTTCAACTTTCCTAGTTATCTACGAAAGATAACGTAAATTTTGTAAATAGTTTTCATGAGATATCGAACATCTGCTTAGATACAAAATACCATGGCGTGTATCATACACACTCCGGTACGGGAGTAGAATGCAAGAGTTACTGTTCGCAACTTTACAATAATTATGCACATAGAAAACGGATTTTAGTGGTGTGTATGTGTTGCTGTCTGTATGTGGGGTGTATTTATGGAAATACGTACGGCCAGGCGTCTCGTCCGGATCGTATTCACCTGAAACAAAACATTGTGTAAACTTTATTTATTTTACAACGATTACAAACAAGCGCGAGTGCCCTTATATACAAACGCTTTCGTTGGCACAGATGGGGGCGTAAGGGTGGTACATAATATGCGAGGAAACTTGAGTACCACGGGGAAACACAAACTTTTTCGATCGGGCGACCACCATTAAACTATCGCATATATACTGCATCGGTCGAGGATTTACCAAACAAAATGTACCGGATATACTTCGGGAACAAGAGCAAGTGAGCAGAGCGAGGTCGGGGCCGACAAACGTGCATTTATACCGCAACAATTGCTCCATGTAGCATAATAAAGGGGGTTGAATAAATGCTGTTTATATCTGAAGTAACCTAATATACCTGAAGTAGCCTAATATACATGAAGTGCCGTTTTTGCCTTTATTGTTTCACCTTTGACCCCTAATAGGGACCTGTGATTGGTCAGTCTCAACAGCAAATTCAAGATGGCGGCGAATCTTAAAATCGAAATCGCTGTCTGTTCAGTTGAATTTTGTCCATTGTTACAGAATATGCGACGCAACCAACGACATGGATATGTCCATTATGATTTCAAAGCTTATGACAACTGTGCAGTCTTAAAACCAGCCACATGACGTCCCTCACGTTCAAATTATTAAGTTTAGTATGCGGTATAAATTAAATACATGATTAGTGCCGTCGAATATAAAATACATTCGGTTTAGCCCCCAACAACTTTATAGGGGCTCGCTGAAGCTCGCCCCATTGAATAAAGCTGTCTAAGGCTCAACCGAATATAGTTTATATTCGACGCAACTAACCATGTATTTACTATATCTAATACCGAGTAATGTCACGTTCAACGTGGGGCTTGCGGGCGGAATATGTGTGCTATAGAATAACAAGCATAGCACGAAATAAGTAACAATGATGGAGGGTGTACTCCTCAGAAACGTTAGCACATATTTCTAAGTCATTTGAAATTGACATTGAGCAAAAGGGACGCATGGGCGGTATAGAACGAACGTATGAATGGCAAATACGTATGAAGTGTCAAGCCAATCCGACTTACGGTAACAGAGATACAGCGGAACCTCTCTAACCCGGACACCCTGGGAGATCCCCAGGGTGTCCGGTTTAGAGATGTTCCCTGTACTACAGGGATGGGTTGTGGCCTAGGGGTTAGAACACTTGACTTCCAATCCGGAGGTTGTGGGTTCAAACCTCGACTATGTTTCATCACTTGTTGGGCATATCTGAGACCCAGTGTCTTTAATAACCTGTTTTATTTCATAAAATAGACTCTCACCGTGTAATAACACGGTGTAATAAAAATCGTAATACATTATTGCAATACATATGCAAATTATGCCAGTACAGAAAGCACGCTATGTAGTCATTCCAGCTTCAACATATTGTGTTGTGTTTATGCAATAAATACAATCTAATATTTGTGCTGATTTAATAGGATATTTATTAAACGCGTTGACAGATATCATAGTCTCGTTTCTTATGAAATCAGTACACTCGGTTTATAAATATCATATTAAATCCACTCATGTACATTGGGGTCAGCGTGTAAGTGCACACACCAACGAACACGATAGGTTGGAACCAACCTGTCGTGTTCGTTCGTGTGTGCACTTACATGCTGACCCCACTGTAAGATCCTCTGTAAATATCAGGCCGTATGCACTATATTGTGTGTCGTCAATGATGTTATAAAACAAGTATTGTGATTCAATAATAGTCTGTCTATTATTCAATCAAAATATGTTTAAATGCTAGTTCAATGAAGTAATAGTGGTTTAGTAATGTCTTGATCAGATTACAGTAGTATCGAACCACATACATTGTAGTGTCGATAAACAGTAGATGAAAAGTCATGCAGAGCATGATGTTATTAGCCGATCAAATCAGGGTAAAGTGCATCGAACATATGTAGGTGTCTCTGGTAACATTGTCAATGGTAAACTATTTTCGACCACAGTTCTGTACCCAGCGTTGACATTTTTCTCGATTTTGTGCAGGTTTTGGAAACCCGTTCCCAAATCCATCCAATAGCAGCAATGCCATAGCAGCAATGTTTTGTTGTCACCATTATGTTGCGAAATATTCCAGCGTAACACCTGTACTGTATGCTCTATTTATCTACAAATTACACTCCGCAATACACAAAGTTGTAGTCACTGTGTGTGTGTTTGTCCGAATTCTGTGGCAGCATGCGAGTGGGCGGAGCTACCAGGGGGCTATATATATCTAGCGGTTACAGTGTCATCTAAAAATAGACGCAAGCTCCTGCATATTCAGGCACATGCCCAGATTGGCCTAATGTGCCCCATCCGTGATTTTTTGCGCGATGTCGGGCGCAAGACAATCAATAATTTGCGGCATTGACAATAATTAAGGGGGATTGCCGCAATCGCGCGTGCTGGATGCATCCCTGCCATCCCTGCATGATACGTAAACAAATCAAAGTTGGCTATGAAGGGCAATTCTTCGTTTTGATTGGTGGAAAATTTTGTGAATATTAACTAGCGTCAAATGACGCGCATACGCGATCCAATGGGATAAACCCGAGATGCTGGGATAAACCCGAAAATGCTGGGGTTACTAGTAAGGAGATTTTGAGCAGAGGTCGATTATAAATTAGCCGAATAAACACATTTTACGCGATTATACGTGGCTGAAACTTGTTCTATTTAATAAATAAAAGCTTTAAATTAGCCCAATAATCGGCGTATGTTGGCGTATATGGCCATTAGAGCCAACTATGGACTTCAACAACAATAACTTCCGGGTTAAATCTCTTCAGGCGTTCAGCTCATTAAGTATTCAAAATTGTGTTATTTGGCTATAAGTAAAGTTTTAAACGGAGATAATTGCCAAAAATGCAAACTTTATCGGTTGATGCAATTTGGAAGTGATACAGAAAAATTCGCGTTCGTAGATTACCGAATAGCGGAGAAAAGGGTTGCTACAAACTTTTTCAGAATTCGATGGATAACCAACATATTAGCCGATCTATAAATAGATCGGCTAATAATAAGACGCTAGTATGCTAAGTCTATTACCAGTGTAGCCCTACACATGCACAATATGACCAGGGGCTGTATTGTTGGTGCAGTCAGTAAAACACTCAATCATGAGCTAGCCGGGCCACAGCTGCGAGAAATTACGTTTAGGTCCGCCGTGAATTTTGTCATTGCGGCCTGCACATTGCACAATGTGTTACACGGGTCACGTTGGAAACCACGTCCGGATGCATGTATATAAATACTGGGCGAATCTAAGCAGACTTGCGTATATATGCTACATGCGGACTGTCAGGCAAAACCATGCATGTTCTTTTATGTATAACATAATTAAGTATAATATCTGGATCAGTCACAAATACATTCGTTAACAGCTCGACAATAATAATCCAGTTTGTATAAATTTCCAAGTCATTTGATCTTGAGTGCAGGCGCCGCATGTATGGGCAATAAAATGAAACTAGTGATGAAGAAAAATAAATATGTGAAGTCTCAACCCAGAGATAATAGGTAGCCGAAAACGTGAACGCAAATCTCGGACAGTCACACAGACGGTCAGATAGACGACTACATGCACCCGAAATTTAGTGAAACTGGTCTCTGATATGTGGCTGTGACTGGGATCAAATAGCCACTTATGTAGCCTGTTAACGACCCATATTGCTTATTAGAAGAATGGCGGGTGTTTCAGTGAAAGAATAGCAACAGTGCAGATCCTGATCAGACTGTGCGGATGCACAGGCTGATCTGGATCCACACTGGTCGCAAAACCGATAAGCCCAATTTATCTAGTCACAAATACATATGTTTCTCTAAATGATATTCTGGTCAATACTGAAAATAAACGTTGACCTATTGTTGATTTCCCCCATATTTGTAAAACATATGGTTCATGTTATCGGGTTAATATTTATCTACATTACACTCCTCAATACACAAAGTTGTAGTCACTGTGTGTGTGTGTCGGAATTCTGTGGCAGCATGCGAGTGGGCGGAGCTACCAGGGCTATATATATCTAGCGGTTACAGTGTCATCTAAAAATAGACGCAAGCTCCTGCGTATTCAGGCACATGCCCAGATTGGCCTAATGTGCCCCATCCGTGATTTTTTGCGCGATGTCGGGCGCAAGACAATCAATAATTTGCGGCATTGACAATAATTAAGGGGGATTGCCGCAATCGCGCGTGCTGGATGCATCCCTGCCATCCCTGCATGATACGTAAACAAATCAAAGTTGGCTATGAAGGGCAATTCTTCGTTTTGATTGGTGGAAAATTTTGTGAATATTAAACTAGCGTCAAATGACGCGCGTACGCGATCCAATGGATAAACCCGAGATGCTGGGATAAACCCGAAAATGCTGGGGTTACTAGTAAGGAGATTTTGAGCAGAGGTCGATTATAAATTAGCCGAATAAACACATTTTACGCGATTATACGTGGCTGAAACTTGTTCTGTTTAATAAATAAAAGCTTTAAATTAGCCCAATAATCGGCGTATGTTGGCGTATATGGCCATTAGAGCCAACTATGGACTTCAACAACAATAACTTCCGGTTAAATCTCTTCAGGCGTTCAGCTCATTAAGTATTCAAAATTGTGTTATTTGGCTATAAGTAAAGTTTTAAACGGAGATAATTGCCAAAAATGCAAACTTTATCGGTTGGTGCAATTTGGAAGTGATACAGAAAAATTCGCGTTCGTAGATTACCGAATAGCGGAGAAAAGGGTTGCTACAAACTTTTTCAGAATTCGATGGATAACCAACATATTAGCCGATCTATAAATAGATCGGCTAATAATAAACGTTGACCTATTGTTTCCCCCATATTTGTAAAACATATGGTTCATGTTATCGGGTTAATATTATCTACAGAAGCCCATTAGGGCCACTTCACATTTTTTTAATTTCCATTTATTCAAGATGTTTTCTTGAAGTTTCAAGTTCTTTTCTTGAATTTTCAAGATCTTTTCTTGAATTTTCAAGAAAAGATCTTGAAAATTCAAGGAAAGAACTTGAACATTCAAGAAAACATCTTGAAAAATTGAATTTTCAAGTTCTTTTCTTGAATTTTCAAGATCTTTTCTTGAATTTTCAAGAAAAGATCTTGAAAAATTCAAGAAAAGAACTTGAAAATTCATTTCAAGAAAAGATCTTGAAAAATTCAAGAAAAGAACTTGAAAATTCAAGAACACAAAACATCTTGAAAATTCAAGAAAACATCTCGAAAATTCAAGAAAGAAAAGATCTTGAAAATTCAAGAAAACATCTCGAAAATTCAAGAAAGTATCTTGAAAATTCAAGAAAACATCTCGAAAATTCAAGAAAAGATAAAAAAAAAATGAAGTGGCCCTAATGGGCTTCCGTAATTATCAACACTAACACCTACACGTACTCGTATATTTGTAGCTGTGACTAGAGAAATAGGGCTTATTGGGTGTGCAAACTGTGTAGATACAGATCAGCCTGTGCATCCGCACAGTCTGATCAGGTTATGCACGGTTCGCCATTCCATCAACAAAATACCCGCCATGCTTCTAACAAGCACTAGAGATCGTTATCAGACTACAGGGGTGTGCTATTTGATCAGGAGACACATTGGCCACCACAAATCGCATAAGCCCCGTTTCTCCAGTAGTGACATCCATATTTTGTTTTCGTTTCACGCTTCGAATTTGTAAGTCACAAAATACGCCCGTCGAAGATGGGCCAGACAGCGAAGATGCAGAAATGTGAAGCGGTCACAAAGGCAAGAAACATTAATGAGAATTGAAAATCTGTAGCATTATTTCTTCATCTTATTGTGATAAACAGGTATACTAATTTAGGTAGAGATGTGAAAAGTAGAAATTGTATAGAATTGGATACAAATATGTAGAAAAAAATGGCTATGTTAAAACAGTGATATTTTTGTTAAAAAATCTTTTTTCGCCACAAAAACACCATGTGTAGAAGGCAAAAACACTATGTGTAGAAGGCGTGTGTTATAGTTTCAGATCGAATGACTGAACAGTTTCAGAGGAATTGTGTACACAAACTCTGTACCCTACAGTATATAGAATTGAATACAAAAATGTAGAAAAAAATCCTCTAGTTGTGATAAACAGGTACACTGTATGCTAATTTAGGCAGAGATGTGTAAAGTAGAAATTATATAGAATTGGATACAAAAATGTAGAAAATCGACGCGATGGACGCGCTCAACTACCATAGATACGCCGTGTTTGTTTGTTTGTATACAATTCCGAGTTACCGAAATCGAGTTGTAAATATTTCAACCTGTGTCAATGAACCCGTTGAGCCGAAAGACCGCTATAGCGGGGCTTGCAAACAGTGCAGATCAATATGATCCGGTTCGTAACGAGCCGTCTCATCAGGATCTGCACCTTTTGAAAGTAATTTTCAGAACAAAGGCACCCCCTTTTCATAAATGGACTAATCTGAAAATCATTTTGTGACGACTGGATTGGTCAGAAAATTTGCATATCACAGTCCCTTAGGGTTCAAAAGGGTAAACAATGTAGAGACTAAGTGAACTATACTCACCAGTATATTAACCCTTACAATGCTGAATGATTTGTTTTTGTCTTCAGCTGTCTTTTTTTATTTCCAAGTTTCTCAACAAAAAAGTGGTTGGTATGGCAGCATTTTAGAAAAGTGCTGCCAAACCATGCGACATGGATATTGCTAGCCCGAGGAAAATAATAATGTCGACCGCGTTGTCATCCACGCTGGACGCAACATTTGTTTTATTATGCCGAGCACACCAACACATGTAGATACCTGTCTAATTCTTCTCTCAATACAAAGTATAATTTCCCTTTGTGCATCGTTATGCCTATATGTCTTACAAGAAACATGACGGACGCACGTCTGACAGACGGACGGACAGACACTCCTGATGATAACAATATACACATACACTTTGTAAACATGGGTATAATAAATTAATAATACATAAAAAAACATACCTGGTGCGGACATCTCGCTATAGCCAAACTATAAATGCAATAATCCCTCCGATATTAACTACGGTTGTGAATAGCAGTGTACGTAAGCTTAATATCTGAACCGCATTAAAATTAGTTATTTATTGTTCCGCTAACGCCATGTTATAAAGATTAAGTGTAAACATTGTATTGTCACACGTAATCCAAGACAACGATGTGTTTGCAAGTAAAGACAGCATTCAAATGAAAATACCAGTCATATCACGTTATTAATCTTAATTTAATTATGCTGCATGTTTTAATAATATGTCCATACATCTATTTGCATGACCACTAGTTGCATCTAATTGATACTCAACACAAACATATATACTAAACGACAACAGTCGCGATGCACTATACGTTGACACTGATATTAACCCTTTCACCCCAAAGTAACTGGAATGGATTTTTATATGTTAATTTTGCAACCAATCCAATTGTCACAAAATAGTTTTCAGACTAGTCCATTTATGAAAAGGGTATATTTTTTTTCTCAAAAATATAAAAATTACTTTCAAAAAGTGCAGATCCTGACGAGACGGATCTGCACTGTTTGCATAAACCGCTATAGCGGGCTTTCGGGTTCAAAGGGTTAAAGCCAATTTGTATGGCTACAGCGAGCAAACAAGTTTAATTGTCAATAAATGTGGCTGTGAATGGAAAAATGGGGATTAAGGGTTACGCGACCAGTGTAGCCCATCCGCGGAGTCTGATCAGGGCCTGCACTGTTCGCAGTCCCATCAATGAAACACCCGGCATACTTCTAACAAGTGACATAGATCGCAATCAGGATACAGCAGTGTGGTATTCGATCTGGAGCTACACTGGTCACAAATCCCATAAGTTCCATTGATAGGACACTACCGCCGCCGCTAATCTCGTCTAGTGTTTGATTATAAATCGGCAATGCAATCAAGCAGTTTGAATGTCTGAGCCTGAGCTGTATCACAGCTCAGGCTCAGTCAATCAAGCTGCTTGATTTTAAGCACAACATTCAAGTATTTTGAAAATTAAAGAAATTTACAAATATGGACAAGATTAGCGCAGGCGGTAGTGTAAGAGAGATACAATCTCTATGGATACCGTTTATCTCCGCCAACCGTCTCTGGGAATAGCTGGGGCCGTTTCACTAAACTTCTTACGACTAAAATGTTCGTAAGTGCAAATTTAAGATCGTCTGTAAATTTAAATTTATGGATTTACATTTATTGAGCATAGGCTGCATATGCAGCCTATGCTCAATAAATGTAAATGCAATAATTGTTTACAAGAAAATAGTGTTAATGTGAAATTTACAGACTATCATAATTTTGCACTTACGAACATTTTAGTCGTACGAAGTTTAGTGAAACGGCCCCCTGATGCGCTAGGTATGAAACCTACACATACACGAAACTTCGTACGACTAAAATGTTCGTAATTAAAAATTTATAATCGTCTGGAAATTTCAATTGATGGATTTACATGTATTGAACATAGGGCGTTAGGCTGCATATGCAGCCAATGCTCAATAAATGTAAATCCAAAAATTGTTTACAAGAAAACATTGTTAATGTGAAATTTACATACTATATAATTTTACACTTAAGAACATTTTAGTCGTACGAAGTTTAGTGAAACGGCCCCAGGCTTATATAGAGGGTGTGCGTGGCATTCATTGCCCACCAGGTAACATATATGTGGCTGTGACTGGGACAGTGGGGCTTATGAGATTTGTGACCAGTGTAGCTCCTGAACAAATAGCACACTCCTGTACCGGTACTAGCCTGATAACAATCAATAGTGCTTGTTAGAAGTATGACGAGTGTTTTACTGATGGAATGGCGAACAGTGCATATCCTGATCAGACTGCGCAGGCTGATCTGGATGTGCACTGATCGCAAAAGCCCATAAGCCCACATATCAGCATGTCGAGTTTGGGTGAATCGTAACGATATACTACTATGAATACATGTTGTTCACCTCTTGAATTATCCCCATTTAATCGTAATTCGCATTGTACAGCGATATCTATTTGAAAATCAGATATGTTACCGTATACATTTTCCTAGATGTCGTTCAAAATCGGCATACATCGCGCATGTGATATGAATATATTATATGTTTCTTTTGCCGTTAAGTATTGAGATAAGCGGGTGTACACACAAACAATGTGACTTTAAACAAGAGTGTGTACATGTACGTGCATTACAATGTGAAGTTGTTGAATACATTTATCATAGTCGTGTTTTGTTCGTGCATCCATGGCACCAGTATCAACAAGACAACGCGAAGCAATGGCGATGCACCTACACAGTGACGTGTACAATTGTACTCTCATAAATCTGGCTGTGACTGGTGAAATGGGACTTACGACTTATTTACGAACTGTGTAGTTCCTGATCAAATAGAACACTCCTTTAGCCTGATACCGATCTATATTGTTTTTCAGAAGAATGGCGGGTGTTTAATTGATGGAATAGACACCAGTGCAGATCCTGATCAGACTGCGGATGCATATCTACACTGGTCGCAAAACTCACAAGTCCCATTTCTCCAGTCACGGCCACAAATGATCTTATCTCAAGTGCATTATATCTCGAAGCGGTTTTATTTAACCAATGATATACTGAACGCCGGCAGAAAATATATTTCACTGCAACTATAGTCCGCAGACGATAACTTGCTACTTGTTTACATACAAACCGATCATAAACAAAACACAGAATAGGTGAGACAGGTAAATATACCCGTGGCAATATTCCTTTTCAATATTGATTTTTGAGATTTGTCATCAAGTGTTATGTAGTCGAGGGGTTACAGTGAAGATATCAATGCCGTAGGTAGTGAGTTCGAATCTTAGTTTTTCATACATGTATACACATATATTTGTATTTGTTTATATTTTATTATATATTTATTTTGTATGTGTGTTGCTCTTACAAATTACATTAACTAAGCATGAGATAGATTACATGTAGAAATTTATTCTATCACTTTGAATAAAAGTAATAACTAAATGCACATATGTGTGTACATGAAGAATCGCAGATCATGTCATATTGAGATCAAACAGCAATAGTGATAGCCCTCACCGTTTCACTTATTCCCTTCTCCAGCAAGCAGTCATAAAAAAACACAGAATGATATCGACAAAAGTAAAGCGTGAGGTTCGAACTCTCGACCAGATAAAATGAACAAAAGTTCCGCTAACGTATGGATATTCTCCCGCTTCGATACCACTGAGCCACACTACATGTCTATTTTGCGCACCAAGATACACTATTATATTGACATGCATGCACGTGCACTTTATCATGTAGTTAGTATACACGAAAACGAGGCTATGATATGATAATACACCTGGTCTACCTATATTTGGACTCATCGATTGACCTCCAGCAACTTATTATCTTCTGTCATTTATACCTGCTGTTTAGTAGCGTGCGTGTTACAAGAAAATCAATGTTTATAATTGCACTGCGATCAGTGTAGTCTGATGAAGTTCCACGCATCGACAGATTATAAAGTATGATCATTGTACATCTAAAAAATAAATACAGAGAACAAATAGTAACGTCCGTTAACATTTTAAGGAAACACGGATATCGCCCTGATATCAGTGTGAAAATTTAAGTCGATATACAATGTATAATGCCAATCAATACGTGGGGTAATGGGGAATGAATGTTTATTTTGCCAGAAAATGTCATATCTACAGAATATACAAAACTGTCTGTCTCCTTATACTCCCAATTTTTTTTTATTTGTCGAAATTCCATAAAATATTGTCTTTACTAGTATATAATTCCAGCACAAAAATATTTACACAATTCCCTAAAATTTGATTGGTCCGTACCAAGTCTCTGTCCAAAATTTATATCCCAGTAAACTCCCACGCCGAACTACGTTCCTTAACAGTGAGGCGCAGTTAAAATAATTCTTAAGAAAACGGAAAATAAACACATTTTCCTGATGAATAAATTTCAAATGCTGGAATTATAAGGAATGAATGGCATTTTTGTGGAATTTATCGGGGATATAATCTTGGAAAAGTCGCGGGAATACTGGACGAGGCCTTCTGGACGAGGCCTTCCGGCCTTCGTCCAGTATTCCCGCAACTTTTCCAAATTTATACCCCGATAAATTCCACAAAAAGCCCATTCATTCCTATAATGTATTGAGGAAATAAAATTGCTATGGTAAATTAACATGGGGTAATACGAAGCTGGTGAGTGACGTTGAGGGTCGAGTCTTAATTCTGCTAGCGGTGTGGCCAGTTCCTCTAGCCATCATGCCATAGCTGCACTGAAACGTTCCCGACAAACTGAGAACCGATGGCAAAATGGTGAACAATTTCCTAATTACAGTCTACATTCGTTTACTCAAAGTCGGTTAAGTCGAATTCCCTCGTTACGTTGAAGTCGTGTCCAAGTCACATTTCAGATCCTATTATTTTCAATGTAACTGGCTACCGTTACGTCGAATTTAGTTACGTCGAATTTTCACCAATTCGAACTAATTGTTAGGTTCCAAAAACAGAAATGTGTGGTATTTCACTCTCGTTAATTAATTAAATCAAAGTGTTAGTTTGCGCTCGAAGTGCAAATTCGCAGCGCCAATTTACCAGATCAAAGACTGGACTTGTTTACCTGTGTAAACCTGTGTAAACAAACGTTGAATAAGTGTTAAAGGTGATCTCCTCGACACTAATTAAACTTAAACTACGGAAAATGTTCCCGAATTTCGTTTCAATAAAAAATCGAAGATACAATAAAGATGGTTTTCTCAAATCCAACTTGTCCAGACTAGTTTGCATGCGTCATCAGATGCGAAACGAGATGCCTGAGTATATAGACTGAGTATATAGACTCACATTCACCCTCCGATTTATAAATGCTGTGTGCATACATAACCAAGACCGGTATGCACAACAACTTGTTAATTTCCGGTTTACATGCTTTATTTATTAAACATAATAAAATGTTACTTTACTGCTTTGAATTATCTTTTCTTGTTCCACCCTGATAATACAGATATGTATACTTAGTTCGAATACACACATGCGTGTATATGCAAACACAAGTAAACACATTAGAGTTGCAAAAGTGTAACTCCGTGTGTCACAGGTCGTATGGCAGTTGCGTCCCGCAACGTGTATGGCAATATTTCGAGGTCCTGTTCAGATTTCGTTACGTCGAACTTCGGTTTACTCGAAGTATTTATCACAGTCCGACAGACTTCGAGTAAACGATCGTAGACTGTATGTTTAGAAACCAGCTGAAAGTCATAGAAATAAACATTGACATAAAAAGAAACAAGAAATGTGGCTTGTCGGCACACGAATGCCCCATGGCAGCCAACGAAAACAATGGCACAATTGAAAATACAAAGGACAACATGATAGTGGAACATCTGCTAAATGCCAGTGTGATATATGAAGTGAAAGGAAACATACGTTATAAGGCATTTACCCGAGCGTTGAGGATTTGAATGTACTAAGTCAGTGACTTTGACCGTGAGTTATGTGGGGGCCCAAGGATCGTGGATTTGTCACATGAATGCAAGTGTGAAATATGAAGCCGTTGTGTGAAAGAAAACAGAAACTAAAGACATTTACCGAGTGCTAAGGTGTTGGAAACACTATGTGACCTAGACCTTGGGATTAGAGGGGACCGGAGGATCGCGGATTTGTCACAGCATGATAGGGGACCTTCAGAAGAATGCATATGTGAAATATGAAGCAGCTACGTGAAAGGAAACAGAAATTATAACTTTACCCGAGAGTGAAGGTTTTAAATGCACTAAGTATGCGACATTAACCTTGGGATTAACGATTGCCCAAGGACCATGGAGTTGTCAGAGAATGCTAGAAGACCATCAGATGAATGCATTATGCATATGTGAAAGATGAAGCAGCTACGTGAAAGGGAACATAACTTATAAGAAATTTTCCCCAGCATTAATGTTTTGAATGTCCCAAGTATGCGACCTGAACCTTGGGATTAACGGTTACCCAAGGATCGTGGATATTTCACAGCATGATGGAGAACCATCAGAATCATGATGTGTGAAATAGGAAGCAGCTATGTGCAAGGAAACACACATTATAAGAAATTTACCCGAACGTTAAGGTTTTGAATACACTAAGTATGTGACCTTGGAATTGGGTTTCGCGGGGGCCCGAAGATCGTGGATTTGTGACAGCATGATAGAGGATCATCAGAGGAATGCATGTGTGACATATGACGCAGTTACGTGAAATTATAAGGCATTTACCCGAACGTTAAGGTTTTGAAATATTAAGGTCATAGAAATATTTATTTATGAAACTTTCAGCTGGTTTCTAATATAATTAGGATTTTTTCACCATTTTACCATCCCTGCCACGCTTTATCCACCTCTAACTTGGAAGTGCGATCCAGTGTCGAACACATACATTTTCTGGAGATGAAACATATTATACATGTATAGGTACTGCACCTACCATTGTCTTCCCGGTCCGGTGTGAGGGATGGAGGGAGGGGGAACTGGGAGCTCGTATTGGCTTATATACACATGCAATTCGATATACTACAGCAATCCCCGTATGAGTGAAAGCCGAACAATTCTTCGAGATGCGAAATTAAAATGTCTGCAAGTCACCCCATACTGTTAACTTCATGATAAAACTTGCATTCCACACTAGGGAATTAGACTCATTGTTATACATTTCAGTCTAATTCCCGGATACTGTAAGCGTAGATCGATACTATCAGCGATAGTATTGTTTTTATGTCGATTTTGAGCCGAATTAAGTCGCCAGTATGAGCCCGCTGTATACACAATTGGCATTTTTTTATTGTGAAGTTTCTGTATTTCTGAATCGATGTACCCATGCTAGCCAAGCGCCACGTTTATCATGTTCTTTAAGATCAAAGTAATGCATACTCAAAGATAACAGCAATATACACATAAACCATATACTTAGAACATCTCATAAATAAACAGACCAAATTCGATTAAATTAGGTAGAAACATAGCTTAAGGTGGGTCACCACCATTGATTTTTCCTATATAAACTTACCAATTACCACACATTTTGCTATTCCCAGAGACTGCTACTTTTATTTTTCGCATGTATGTTGTGGGACCTATTTTCCCATTACCTGCACCCATTCCGCTCTGGATATTGACTATTTAAAATATAAGTTTAATTATTGTTAAGAAAGATAAATTCAATCTCCTGTGACCACCCTCGTGGTGGCCACCACGATGATGTGAGGCGGTTTCAATTCCAGCTGCTGACTTTTTCATTTCCAGCCGCTGACAGTTTGTGCCACCACGATGATGTGAGGCGGTTTCAATTCCAGTCGCTGACTTTTTCATTTCCAGCCGCTGACAGTTTGTGCCACCACGATGATGTGAGGCGGTTTCAATTCCAGCCGCTGACTTTTTGCGCCACCACGAGGGTGGTCTTAACACGCTCCGACTTACAAAATAATCACACAACATATGCTTGAAAATGGTGTAAATGATACATTGACTTTGCTGTGAAGTATATTAGTAAATCAATTGACAGGTTTCTGCAAGAATCGAGTGTCTATGGCATAAATCAACTGGATTATTTTCTGTACTGTACTACGTTTGAATGAATATCTGATGATTTAGTGTGGTTAATACTACAACTATGCCAAACATTTTGCAATAATAGTACTTGCAGGAAGTAACTCTGCAAACCTCCTGTACCGTGAATATGAGTTACTGCCCGAAAATATAATAATTGTATACTTTAGGAACCAGCCAGGTAATGGATACTGTAACCGTATATCAAACTCTCCATGACAATGGAAGCCATTGTGATTTATGCCAGATAGATAAATAACATGGATGCTACAGAAAAGGTGGGTCTGCGCATTTATTATAGTATTTGAATGCTCTACACATGCATGTTAATTTTTCTGTGTGGGTACTAATGTATGGATGACAGCTTTTGAAAGTGAAAGTAGACACTTCCGCTAAAAACGGGGAAATATCTCATGAAAATTAATTCTCTGTTTAAACCCCTTGTTTGGCATGGATCTAGAACCGGCTTCGGTCACTAACTCCAGGAATGTATGCAAAGGGAACCATATTGTCCCATATTGTCTACCTGGTTCTATACAATATACATCTGCCGTCATGCCAGATATGCTTTGGTGAGGATTTCAATGCAAGGCAAGTATGTAAGTATTTATGTATCTGTGCGATGTAATGGTAATACTAGCATGTGACATTTCGAAAGTAGAAGTATGCGGTTCCACCGTGTCTATTATATGTCCCTACTGTCTCACATGTAGGGGACGGGCTGAGATGCGAAAACTAGGAATTATGTTTGTAAAACATGGACATGGCCCCATGGCATACTGGATTGTGTGTAAAAAAAGAAAAATTTAAATTTACACAATTTTCAAGTCATTTGAGACAGTCTTACAAACTTTTCGCCGCAACAAAATGCCTAAGTGTTCCAGCACCATTTTGAAGGTCACACATGTCAAGGTCATTGCATTGATGATGCGAGTGCGTCACATATGTTCAGATGAATAAAGTATCCAAATATAAAAGCAATATTTCAAGTAATATTGAAGATATTACATGATGGAGAAACTCCTACAAACTTTTCGACGTAACAAAATGGCTAAGTGTTTCAGCACCATTTTGAAGGTCACAAAGTTCAAGGCATGTCATTGGTGGTGCAAGCGCGTCACACATGTTCAGGTGAATGAACTGTCCAAATATTAAAGCAATCCTGCAAGTATTATTGAAGATATTACATGATGGACTTTTCCACTTTTCGACGTAAATGTACACAGACGGACGTACTGAAGTACGGAACTTCAAGCGCAACGCATCGAGGGTGAATCTAAGGAGACATTTAGGGGACATTGAATGGGCACAGGACCTATATCAGACAATGCATTACAAATGGCATTCGTGGTTTGCGCACATTTGAAGCCTGATACCGACTTAGTAACCGTGTGATATGACTATTAAAGTGCGCATTGGAGATTTTTTGGCGCATTGGGCGGCTTGGAGATTTCACGGCGCATTTGAGTTTTATATGTTATATATCTTCTTAATAAAAGCATTACATTTATGTTGTTTTTCACAAAATGGCACCTCGATATGTGTAACCGAGAGATTACGACCTCTGACTGTCACCCCGATCCCCGTACTGGAGTTTGTGAAATACAATTGTATTTCCCGCTCTACTGGCTGGTTCTTCGCAGGTGTGCCATATTATACCTTGGGCCAGCAATAACCCCCCCCCCCCTCCCCATGTGGGATTTTTGGTGAGTATGATTTATTTCAATCAGTTTGAGTATTGAAGAACTGTTTCAAAGTGTTTCCAAAATGGATTGACTGTTGACAAGGAATACAATGTTATTATTGTTAACGAGCACACTTCTGACAATTAAGCGAGCATGATGATCATTGGCCAAGGCAGTATGTAGTATGGTATGATGAATGGCATGGGTATGCTTATTGCAAACATGCATGGCTTTCTCACACATTAAGCATCCCGCATATGTCTTCACATGTGACAATAATTTAAATTAACCCTTGGTCGTGAGTTGGATTGGAAAATAAATACAATACATGGTAACGATATGTAATTCATGGTCACTGATGTAATCAGTTCTACATTAACCACTACATGTGCTGTATAATAATAGCCTGTATTCATTCTTCTAATTAAGCGTTATTGAAACTAATACACCAAAAACCTAACCATATACTGTGTCACAATGACTGTCGATCAGTTTCAAGATGACTATCAACATGGTCGCTTTTGCAATTAGGAGATGTGCTATTTACGGATATATAATGTACACTTTTAATACAGTTTAACTTTCTAAAAATAGTTGATAATACCCTTAGCCCGAGGAGGTCCCGCATCTTGCGACAGCAAACTCTGCTAGCCGATGACATATACTCGAATACATGTCTCTGGTTGCTATAGTAATGGAATATGATTGTCCATTAGCGGTGTAATAAATTTGAAAGATAACCATAGGGATTGTTATGCGGATTCAATGCCACATAGCACATAGGGTTACATGGAGGCAAAGACGTGTCTATTAACTACAAACTACGTGTGGTATGTATGTGCTAAACAGGTACAATGTAAATATAATTCTGCATTCAGTAAATAAATGTACACATGGTACATTATTATAGAGATGTTTGATCATTAGAATGACATTACCTGTCAAATAGATAAATATATATTCAGACGACCCCAAAGAGCAAGCAAAACACACACATGTGGTACAATGCGGCAGAAAACGCCTTCCACAAACCTGAGCCTTACAGCATGTGTAAAATAGTTAGAATGCTATGTAGACAATAGTTCAATTGCATAGTAAAATCCAAAATGTAATGTGTCTCGATAGAGGCTATGTGATATTGTTTAGATGAACATTTTAATACATTGCATACTGTGTTATGGAGATACGTTATCATTCATGGGGATTTAAATGTATATTGATGGTCCTATGCGTGTGTGTGGCTACACGTGGTAGATGTGCATATTTCTTAAACTGGACTAGATTGATGTTTGAACCCCGGAATCGCTTTTTTCAGACTACATACATACTAATATTGGTTTGTATATATAGTAAATATTGGTAATTTGACACAACAGGTGTAGAATAACACGTGTGCTATAATTAAGAACACCGAATGTTGAAACATATTGGACAAAATTGTTTATGTATGCGTACATAACAGCTATATGATATATACAAGTAGTGGATGTATTTGAAGAGCATATGCATATCATGCACCTTCAATGTCTTTGTTTATATGAACATTATGAAATGGTATATCAACATTACAGGTTATCAAATGTTACTATTATGAAATCATGGTTTAATATTTACTTACGCCTCACTTACAAAATACAATATCGTCATGGGTGCCTCTCAAATAAGACTAATGGAGCAATATATGTATTAGTAGGCAATGGCCATGATGCATGTACTGGTGTGCACTTACACTGGTAATTGATGACGGTCATACACATTCATGTCATTGGAACACACACGTTCTCGTACATGATGACACATAGTGTATTTCAGTAGTTATACAAGTTATACAGTTTTACAGTTTTACTATATACATGATTTTATAAGTACAGATGCCAACTACACATTTGAATCCTGTTCCTGCTGATGACTCGGAATGGGTTGAGGGAATATTATTGGAATGCAAAATAAATAGTGTGTACATTATGTGGAACCGGGATATATCTCAGTTTCATCGATTCTACTACCTAATTTTATTTTTATGTCACACAAACTCATTTACTAGCTAGGTGTCATCTTGAAAGTGTATAACAATATATTTGTCCTGTTTTATTCCAGCTTAGCTTGCTCGTATTATTTACAGCTACCTTAATGTTCTGTATTTTAGTATTTACTGTGTCATACATGGAGTAATATTTGCTACAAATTATCCATTCAGCATGGTAGAAAATGTATATTTTCTATATCCAATTCGCAAATTAGTACCTACGACCTATACTATTGACAGTAATAATTATATTTATTTATTTTACTTAATGGTGTGTAAAGGCCTGTCAACAGCTGAGAGTAATACTTATATGTATCAGAGACGTTCATGTTGGAATACACAACAAAGTAAACATGGTAATTGTCTTGGTTGCATAAATAAGAAATGGACATATAGAGAGACGAACAGACATTCATTCTGTATCTGACATGTGTTTGGATAACTAATATGTGACTTTGACGGGAGAAATGGCCTCACGGGATTTGCGACCAGTGTGGTTCATGATCAAATAGCACACTCATGTACCCTGATAACGATATATTATGCTTGTTGGAAGCATGATGGGTGTTTCACTGATGGAATGGCGAACAGTGCAGATCATGAACAGACTGTGTGCATACACATGCTGATAGGGATCTACACTGGTCACAAAGCCCATAAGCACCATTTCTCCAGTCACAGCCACATATATGTATACAGGTGTTAGAAGCTACACGTTCATATGAACCTTTCATAAGTATCTGGCAGCTATAAATTAAGTAAGAACAAGTATTACATGTAAAATGGTCATTGAAAATTGAGTGGGTGGGGAATATATAGTTACAACTACTTTGTTTTAGCATTGCATCATCTGCTCAGCTGTAGACATTATTTAATCAGAATATGGGCATTCACTATACATTGCATACACTAGTAAGTACAATTACCATTGAATGACATTGATACAATTAATAGACAGACGGACGAACACTCCGACAAACTGTATCTGAAGTGTGCACGGATAGCTAACAGTAGTGCCTAAGTAGTTACATATGCATTTAACAATTTATAAGTAAGTTACAGTGCATACTACATGTATAAATGAAATGCATTAATACATGTAAAATTCCCATTGTAAAATGTGTGGGTGGAGAATTGTGAAAAATACTTTGTTTTTTAATTGTATCATGGACTGCAGACATCAGATAATCGGCATATATGCATTTATTAGGCAGCAATTAACATATGTCTAATGAACACTACTAGGTACCATTGACATGAAGAAAATACAAAAGTACCATACGTTTATGGAGTTATTAAGGTAGGTGTTTTGCCATTGAAATGCAGTGGGTGGGGTAACAAAACGTGCACATTTCTTCATCTGAATTAGCAGATATTATTTATTTGAACATTATTCCATTATATAGTTATGAACACATCAGAAACTGCCATATCAGTTGTTTCTAATGATAAAAAAACAGTTGATTTTCAATGAAAAATGTGATTTTTCACAATTGCGAAAAGTCCGAGGGTGGTATAAAATGGTGCCAAACATTCATCTAGCGGGTTACAAAGCGTAGACATACGGTATAGAACTCGTAATTGAATGTACATTCAGAAAAAAAATATGTCTGCAAAAATCCCACAAAGGGGGTGGGGGAGGTCCATTTCTGGCTGACGGCCTATATAGCCTAGTTGAGGGCAGTTACTCTGCAAAACTACCATACCGTCTGTAGCGTACGCGAGTTACTGCCCGCATATAGCGCCAGTGGGTGCCGTCAAACCAAGCAAAATACGTATAATATCTGGAAGTAGGTAAGGGAAACATACATGTAATAGTATTACATGGCCGTTTCCTTTACCGACTTCCCATGAGTATCGAGGGCGCCGCCATCTTGTTACGAATCGTATTTCATATTTCCGCATTGTTTACATATCTGTCTGCCAATACTCGATACGCTCTGTATAGTGTATACACAGCGCGAGCTGCAATGTGTACCGTACCGTTAATGTATTGGAATGAAACTAACAATAACAACGTACATATCCTACACAATGTGTGAATAAAATGTGTTGCAATATAAATGCTACTGTGTAAAATAAGCAATGAACACTTACAGTCCGACATTGTTCGCTCGCCGATGATTCAGTCGTCACGCAACTGTAGGCGTGAAATGGACCGACAGCCAATCTGTTGTTCGTACTAGTGTACAAGGGTGCATTTCTTAGTACTACCAATACTTATCTCCCTTGGCATACATGGACATTAGACAGGGATATATCCACCAGGAATGATCCTTATGGGCTGTCAAAGATTTCTCAGTTGTTTCTTTAGACTAGTAGTTTTTCCCGTAGAATCCAAATCTGCCAGGTACCATTTCAGATTTAATATTTAATGAGTTAATTTGCATAAATTAAAGATGGCCGGCTCGAAATTTAAAATTAAGTTTTCTACTATTACAAATGCATTAACATATGCTCTAACAGTCTAAAATGGAGGTTTGAATACTAAGCAAATGAAATTTTACAATATTCGTTGAAAATATTGCAATTATAGGGTGTTACGTCACGTGACATTAAAAAAAACTCAAAATTGTAACGTTTTTCCACCAAATATCACTAGTTTGATTACTAATTGCACCATTATAATAGTTTTATTTTAAATTGAAAATGTTTCAACTCAGGGAGTTGAACATAATGCAAACATACGTAAATATGTATCCAAGATGGCCGCCAAAATTAAAATGGCGGCCAATGAAACTTCAACTCGAGACATATCGGCTTCTACATGGCATTAAATACATAATACATATTGTCGGAATCATTGTTTCTCCGCTCAATGAACCAACTTGTATGAAGTAGATTGATTGATTGATTAATTGAATGTGGTTTTACGTCCGTTTAACAACAAGGTCATGTACAAACGGGGCCAATGGGGTCAAATCCCGTTTTTCAGAGCTGAGTATTTACATTGAGTATATATTCATCCCTGAAATTAGAATATGTACATTGCATGTAGTATAATATTAGTAAACATTAATATTGACATACATTATAGTCCTTCACTGTCTGAATCTTCGCCACAGTCTGTCTCTTCTAGCGAATTCTCATCACTCTCGTCGCTATTAAAGCTAGACTGAGAGTGGCCCTCGCATTCATCCTCGGCATCATATTCGTCAGTTGTATACTTCATAGTCCATTTAACCCTTTTTCTGGGTGGTTTCTGTGATGGTTCCCTTCTTTCAGTGTTAGAGGAATCCTCATTGTCAGCTTGGTAATCAGTCCTTATTCTTCTTGAGTTCTTTCTTAGGCAAGGCGGAAATTGAGTACAAGTGTACCAGAAGTGTACCTGGCGTTAAGCCCCCATCAGTCCCGCCCGCCCCCCCCCCCCCCCAACCCATACGCACTGGTGATCTATAATTAATGTTCTCTTCCATACATTGTTTCCAAATCCGCGCTTGACAATCAGCTCGTTTTACATGTTCCCTTGCACTACTTTGGTCAGGTATTAATGGAACGTCCGTAGTCTTGTCTCAACGTGACTTTCGTCATCTTTTCCGGAGTACATAACAGTTTGCAAGAACTTTTCTGCATCACTTGTATCATTTACTGCTTCATTTTCTCCTAATTTAAACAGCAGTTTTGCTTTAGATTCCTTTACCATGTTCTTAACTGGCTTAACTTTCCCAACATTAAATGGGAAGGAGGTAGTATCGCAGCCAGTGATGCTATGATATGCTGGAAGAGCTTTGCATACTTCAGAACCATAATGTTTGCACACATTGTTCACATATACATACTTATCTTTGTCTATTCTCATCACCCAATGTTCAGTGGGCTTCACCTCATTGTACGCATATGTCAGTAGAACTAGCACATCAGTATCTGTAGCAACCACAACTATTGGATTATCAGACTGGGAAGCATATATCACTATCCTCGTATCTGCTTCATGATGATTGCAGCCATTCAGTTTCTGGACAGAATTTGGTAAAATTTGCCATGTGTTTTCTCCTTCTGTAATGATTAGTGGAATTGTTAACTTTGCTCTCACATGTTCTTTCTTGTAGTAGCTAACAAGAAATTGTATCAATTTGTTTTATTTTCACTTTTGTTCAGAAATGTGAGCCAGTCATGTTGCTTTGGCATAGCCTGTTGGGGACAGGTATTATAAATCCGCCTACCTGGTTTGCCACGACTCAATTGGATCATTTCCTTTATACGGTTCTGTCAATATGTATCCATCACAATGATCAGCTTTTGAGGATTTGTGCATTTGCTTGGTATACAATGTTTTAAGAGCGCCTCTGCATATTCACCCCATGTATATTTAGATGGAACAGACCGCACAACTGCCATACTATCAACAATCCACTCTGCACGTAGTGGTGCATCTGTTTTCATAGCACTAGATTCAGCAATCAGATGATTTCTCAATGCTGATTTGGCTCCTTGTCTGAGACCTCTCTCATGTGACGCTAACGCAAGTGGCACTGATGTTAGTGGATATGAATGTGCCTCTTCAGCAGTTGTAGATTTTCCTACAAGGGAACCAAATGCTTGTTTATCTTCCTTCAATATATTGACTACTTTTGAGTCTTTCTTTGCCTTCTCCATCCCAGTTTTAATCTTAGGATTTTGAATTGGAGTACACAAACTAACGCGATCATCACCAGGCTTCTTCATGCGATTTTCTATAAATTTAATGTACAGCTTCTCCCCAGTTTCTGTGGAAACCAGAAGGCCATCAATTATTTCATTGTCGATCACAGTTCCTGTTTTGAGATGCCTCGCTGGACCCTCATAAAATGGATCACGGAATTTATCGAACTGTTGCACTAAGTTTCTAACTGTACTTTCATACTGTTTCCTAGCACCTAGTGTATATTCCTTGTGAACCGATGATGTGAGGATGTGAAGCCTTTTCTTAATTGCAGCCCGTAGTTTGGCCATTAAGTGATTAGTTTTGATAAAGGCATCTGTTGTTGCGATACTGGTACTATAACCACCTGGCATTGGTCCTCCTTTCACTTTGACCTCTCTGTTGTTTGTGGTCTCAATTATGAGATCACCATGTACAGTGGGAAATGGTTCACCACTTAAGCTACTACCGAATCCATGCTCTATCAGCTCTGTCCATGCTTGCGGATTTGTTGTTCGTAGTTCTTGTAGAGTGACATGTTGGTAAGTCAGATATCTAGCATAGTTTACATGTCCAAACGCAAACAGCTGAGTTAGTAAATTACGCTCTCCTTGCAGATGTCTCTCAATGCTCAGCTCTCTAACAGAACTGATAAGTGCTAGTAGTGATGACACATCTTGGATATATTCAACTGTCATTTTGGATTGGGTACCTGATGTTGTGAGCAATTCATCACACAGTGATTGGAAGTCTTGTTGCACCATCAGCTGATCGAGGTTTTGTGGTTTAGGATCACATCTAACTAAACCAATGGTTTCTTTGAGATTGTCACTCATCGTCGTCACATCACAATGCTTTATCATTCTGTACCTAAGTAGCGCTTCAAATGATTGTTTGTGTAGACGTATGTAGACGTAGACGTCTACCTTCTATGGCTTGGTCAACTGATCCTTCAGCCACTGTACCTGCATCAACCCACCAATCGTTGAGACCCAGAGCCCCATATTTCTTGTACATAATTTTCAATTTTACTAGCAGTGTGTGAAATCCACCAATCAATGTTACTATGCGATCATATTTCTTCTCGTGCAACCATTTTATTAAAACCAGTTTACAGTTGACAGCTTCATCGGCATGAACAAATATACAGACTAGCTCCAGATCATCAGCCATTTGGATTATCAAGTCCATGTACCACTTGCATACGTTATCACCTGGGGATAATGGGACTACCTCTAGGTAATCCATGTGACTCTCCGGTGTTGTGGCATGAGTTACTTTTTTCATGAATGCCGTCCATGACCCGAGTGGTTCTAAGTTCTGGGCACTGTCGGATACACAACTATCACCTATGGCTCTTGTCAAGACCCATGCAATATCACGTTGTAAAGACCATCTTAACAATTCAGTGTCTTTGATATATCTTCGTACTCTGGGACCGGAGGAGGGGACACTTTCTTCGGAATTGTATAAGAACCATAGTCTACAGACACATCTTCATCAATAAGAGTAAGGTTTTCATCTTCATCGACTGGCAATTTCTGCACTTCTGCATTGTCTGATTCATGTTGTATCTGAAAGACTGTGCCATTAGTATGATGAGTTGTGTGGGAACCAGTGAGAGTCCGCTGCTTATCATCTGAGTTGTCAATTGAAACATGTATCGTTCGACCTTTGATAAAGCCTGGAGGTAGCTTGTGTTGAGATTGGGTGGTAACAGCTCTTGCCCAGGTGTTATTTAGTAATCTGATATCTGTGTATGATATGCCATGTCCACACCGATGGAGAAGTGTTGCTGATTCTTTGCTCCCTGTTAGCCTGTGCAAAGTAAGACTTAATGCCGTGCTCTTTGTGTAATTAGTGTCTCCCAATCACTACATATTGCCCACAATTTGTCCGCTTGTGAGTGACTTGAAGTTTCAACATAGCCGAAAGTGTTCTTTTTTCTTTCAGAGTTAATAGACCAGGCAATGGCATTATACATGCATGTAAGTGGCCCACTATTTTCTAATCGAAATATACTACATTATTATACTACATGCAATGTACATATTCTAATTTCAGGGCTCAATATATACTCAATGTAAATACTCAGCTCTGAAAAATGGGATTTGACCCCATTAACCCCGTTTGTACATGACCTTGTTGTTAAACGGACGTAAAACCACATTCAATTAATCAATCAATCAATCTACTTCATACAAGTTGGTTAATTGAGCGGAGAATCAATCATTCCGACAATATGTATGTATTTAATGCCATGTACATGATGTAGAAGCCGATATGTCTCGAGTTGAAGTTTCATTGGCCGCCATTTTAATTTTGCGGCCATCTTGGATACATATTTACGTATGTTTGCATTATATTCAACTCCCCGAGTTGAAACATTTTCAATTTAACATAAAACTATTATAATGGTGCAATTAGTAATCAAACTAGTGATATTTGGGGGGAAAACGTCACAATTTTGAGGTTTTTTTAATGTCACGTCCGACGTAACACCCTATAATTGCAATATTTTCAACGAATATTGTAAACTTTCATTTGCTTAGTATTCAAACCTCCATTTTAGACTGTTAGAGCATATGTTAATGCATTTGTATGAGTAGAAAACTTAATTTTAAATTTCGAGTCGGCCATCTTTAATTTATGCAAATTAACTCATTAAATATGCAAAATCTGAAATTGTACTTGGCAGATTTGGATTCTACGGGAAAAAATACTATAAAAACAACTGAGAAACCTTTGACAGCCCATAAGGTCCATAAGGATCATTCCTGGTGGATATATCCCTGTCTACATAGTTTGACTCCGGCATGGTCACTGTGGGATCACGTGTTTCCGAACGGCGTGACGTCATGTTTTTTAGATGTGTGTGTTTACAGTAGATTTCCTTTAATACCTTTCTACTGGAATGACATATGTTTATGAAATATACCGCAGCAAATGCGGTACACGTTGCCCTTTATTGTATAGGCGGATTTAAGAACATTGATGAAAATGAACCATAATATGCATGCAATATACATGTATTTTTAAATTTGTGTATGGTTTGTATATCTTGTCAAATAGCTTGAATGTTTTTCACACCTCTATGTAGACAAAGCCCAATATGATATTGTATTGACCAGAACACAGTGTATTTTAGTGGGGTAGCTCGTTATATATAGTCGATTATGTACAATATGCGAAACTGTGTAGATCTTGATTAGATTGTGAATGCATATTTCCCCTACAGGTATAGCCTCAACAAGTGGTTATGCACAAAATGGGGAACCGGGTAGATCCTGATCAGACTGTGATTGCAAATTTCCCCTAGAATGTATAGCCTCAACAATGATTGTTATAAGATGGCTACACGTCCTGGCGGGCGACACGCGGCTTGCTACAATGCTTGTATACGGTATACAGTGATTATGTACAAGATGGAAAACAGTGTAGACCCTGATCAGACTGTGATTGCAAATTTCCCTAGAGGTATATAGCCTCAACAAGTGATTATGTACAAGATGGCTATACGTCATGGCGGGCGAAAACGGCCAGCATACGGTCGACACCTTCACACTACTGTCTCCTTGTATGTCAACATTAGAGAGGTTCTACATTTTTTTATTTGTAAAATCATCATTCCAATTATTTAGCATGTTTAGCCATTGTAAAGTGGATTATCTTCCTTGGTTTCCTAGTATTAAGTTTATCGCGGTACTCTCCCTTTATTTCATATACAAATATTTCCATTTTGCATCAAAACATTAAAATGGGCCCTGGTATGAGCAAATTAATGACATACATTATGCAAGTACAGTCCAAACATCGTTAGTATGATGTGTATAGCTTTATTTGTTAACACATATAGTAATTATACACCCACAAACAAAGTTTGAGGGGGTATATAGGAGTCGGCTTGTCGGTCAGTCTGTCGGTCTGTTGGAAATTCCCTTCCGCTCTATATCTTCTACACCCATGCGTGGATTATCAAATGGCTTGGCACACTTGTTTCCCATGATGAGAAGGTGTGTCGCGATCAATAACCACGCACCTACGTCCAAGGTCACAGTTGAAGGTCAAAGGTCAAACCTATTGAAATTCCCTTCCGCTCTATATCTTCTACATGATGCAGGTAAAAGGTCAATGTCGCACATCTCTTAAGGCCAGCATTAAATAATGATCATGAAACTTTTATTGAAACCTATAAAACTCTTCTAATGTTAAGCTATTTGTAAGTCCAACTATTTGTGGGTGTATTATGATCACTCCTGTGATAGTTCTAGTTATATAAAGGTGGGTAGATTTGGGTAAGATTTGTGTAGATTTGGGTAAATCGTGCCACCCCCCATTAACATGCTTAAGGCGATTTGATATGTTGAATAACATCTGCAGTACGAGTATGCATGATTTCGACGACATCAGGTCTGGTACCCGGGAGTAATACTGGAGTAGCCAAATCGTTCCGAAACGCATTAGACTGGGTAACGTAACGAGTAACAGTTAGTGACATCTAGACAATGATCAGACCAATTTTGCCAATATTTGGTTTCCCATGTTATACAATACATGTATATACGTCATTATTATTAGTCACAGTTTAGACTCTGATCAGATATATTTACCAATGTTTTTTTCTAATACCACCATTTACAAATAATTTCATGACTACAAATGATTTAAAAATAAAATATCGGCAAATATATCGGGACTACTGTACATTGTGCAGTAGGATTTGTATATGTAAAATATTTTTTATTAAACTATACTTCGCTATTCAGTTTTCAAAATCTAATACTAATACATAAGATGGGATTTAATACTTTATTTTCTTATGACCAAAATACCAATGACATTTTTTACATCCAAATAAATATGATTCCCAATCGACTACGTTCTTTTTATTTACACCCTAATATTTTTCTCTCTACTATGTTTTTATTTTTCAACATACTATTTATACTTTATTTTCCCTGGTTTATTTCCATATTTTCGCATGGATACGTTTTGACCTATGAATGGGTACGTTTTGACCAATTTGGGTATGTTTTGACTTGGGTATGTTTTGACCATAACTCATTGTAATCGGTTATAAATTAGTGTCGAGCCCGCTTGCGGAAAGTGAGACATAGTGATCACAATGACGTCCGTCCGTCCGTCCGTCCGAAATCTGCGGTTAAAGTTTTTAAAAATACCATCAAATGCCTCGGCGGGCTCGACATGCTGTGCCAAATCCACAACCGTCAAACCCCCGCTGATCCCAAGGTCAAGGTCAAATACTTAGTTACAAAACTTAACATGAGAGAAATATGTTATAACTTCTATTTCCTTTGTCTAAAATGCTTAATATTTCACACATTCCTGTAAGGCTCTACCACCATGCTGTGCCAAATCCACGACCGTCCAACCCCGCTGATCCCAAGGTCACGGTCAAATAGTCTCTTTACATAACTTAACATCAGATAAATATGTTATAACTTCTATTTCTTTCATCGAAAAAAATTCTTAATATTTCATGCATGCATTCCTCAAATTCCCGCTGATCTCGAGGTCAAGGTCACATACTTAGTCTCTTTACAAAACTTAACATCAGAGAAATCGGTTATAACTTCTATTTCCTTGCTCGGATCTGCTTCATATTTCACACACACATTGCTCCAATGGACCTCTACCACCCTGTGACAAATTTACATATTTTAGGGGTACCTAGGCCCACGCGGGGGATATTCCGTAAGCCTCGCTTACTGACCAATCTAGTTTTGATTTGATCCCTGGGTCATGGATTATCTCCCCCTTTCCGATTTAGAATTTTCCAATTTTGGGTTGTAGCTCGTAAAACTTTTAAACTGTACTTGCTACAGACCTGAAACTTGGTATGTAGCTTCCTTATGACTAGATGCTCAAAGTGAATTTCTATATTTGCTTTGACACCGAGCCATGGATTATCTCCCCTTTTGAATTTTTCCTCGTTTACTACATGTATCAAATAGATTTGACCCTGACAGAATTATTATACCCCCCGCAACGAGTTGTGGGTGGGGGGGGGTATACTCGAGTCCGGTTGTTCGTCCGTCTTTGCTTGCGTCTGTGCGTCCGTAAACTTAACATCAGAGAAATATTGTTATAACTTATCTTATAACATCTAAAATGCTTAATATTTCACACATGCATTCCTGTAAGGCTCTACTACCATGCTGTGCCAAATCAACGACCGTCCAACCCCCGCTGATCCCAGGGTTAAGGTCAAATACTTAGTCTCTTTACAAAACTTAACATCAGAGAAATATTGTTATAACTTATATTTCCTTCATCTAAAATGCTTAAAATAGTTCACACATGCATTCCTGTAAGGCTCTACTACCATGCTGTGCGAAATCCACGACCGTCCAACCCCGCTGATCCCAAGGTCAAGGTCAAATAATCTCTTTACAAAACTTAATATCAGAGAAATATGTTATAACTTCTATTTCTTCATCGAAAATTCTTAATATTTCATGCATGCATTCCTGGGCCCACGCGGGGGGTATTGCATAAGCCTCGCTTACTGACCAATTTAGTTTTGACTTGACGCGTATGCTAGCGACTAGTCTGAATTGGTACTGGTAACACACACATATTTGACGGAAATGCAGACAGTTTATACCCTGACAATACTACTTTGATGCACATATGTGTGTCCTGTCTGGATCTGCTGTGGTCTCACACATTTGATTGAGGTGTGGTCAGTGCAGCCTTTGATGCATAACATTTTGTATTTTCCTTTCAGTTAAACACACCCAGGGATGCTGTTGCAGCCAGTAGCAACGGCAGTGAATCCAGAAGATTCCGAAATGTCCTGTTTACAGGAAATAGACATCCTGCCAGACAGAATGGACAGGGCCAAAAAAAAAAAAGGTGTCATAGTTGGACTGGTCAGTTTTTCTGTCTAGCTGACCATACGCAAAACAAAATTCCAACAGCCAGTGAAAAGGAGGTTCTGAGAAAGGCTGGTCTTGGTTTGAAAAAAATAAGGCTGGAACATGATGACACTGAAGAAATGGTCATAAACAAACTCATGTGTCCTGAAATAGAAGAAGATGGTTTTCCACAACTGAAACATGCTGGTGGATTTGAAATGACCAGGACTCTACAGAATGGCCGGCAACTTTCCTTGATCGAAATTCCATGGTCGTCTTCTGAATTAAAAGCTAATGTTGGACCTCAGGCGCGAATTTACTTACACCCTATTCAGAAATCTTTGGCATGCATTTGTAACAACATCCCGCATCATTATACAGAAAGCCCATGGTGCCCGCTAACCCCAAAGGTCAAGGTCACTGACTTACAAATTTCCGTGTTTGGAAAAATTAACGCTCAGTTTATGCTTTAATATTCCATACATGCATTTGTAACAACATCCTGCATCATTCTACAGAAAGCCCATGGTGCCCGCAAACCCCAAAGGTCAAGGTCGCTGACAGTTTATGCTTTAATATTCCATACATGCATTTCGCAGCATTTGTAACAACATCCCGCATCATTCTACAGAAAGCCCATGGTGCCCGCAAACCGCAAAGGTCAAGGTCGCTGACTTAGAAATTTCTGTGTTTGGAAAAGTTAATGCTCAGTTTATGCTTTAATAGTCCATACATGCATTTGTAACAACATCCCGCATCATTCTACAGAAAGCCCATGATGCCCTCTAACGCCAAAGGTCAAGGTCACTGACTTAGAGAAATGTTCGTGTTTGGAGTAGTTAACGCTCAGTTTATGCTTTAATATTCCATACATGCATTTGTAACAACATCCCGCATCATTCTACAGAAAGACCATGGTGCCCGCAAACCGCAAAGGTCAAAGTTGCTGACTTAGAAATGTCCGTGTTTGGAAAAGTTAACGCTCAGTTTATGCTTTAATATTCCATACATGCATTTGTAACAACATCCTGCATCATTCTACAGAAAGCCCATGGTGCCCGCAAACCCCAAAGGTCAAGGTCACTGACTTACAAATTTCCGTGTTTGGAAAAGTTAACGCTCAGTTTACGCTTTAATATTCCATACATGCATTTGTAACAACATCCTGCATCATTCTACAGAAAGCCCATGGTGCCCGCAAACCCCAAAGGTCAAGGTAGCTGACTTAGAAATTTCCGTGTTTGGAAAAGTTAACGCTCAGTTTATGCTTTAATATTCCATACATGCATTTCGCAGCATTTGTAACAACATCCCGCATCATTCTACAGAAAGCCCATGGTGCCCGCAAATCGCAAAGGTCAAGGTCGCTGACTTAGAAATGTCTGTGTTTGGAAAAGTTAACTCTAAGTTTATGCTTTAATAGTCCATACATGCATTTGTAACAACATCCCGCATCATTCTACAGAAAGCCCATGGTGCCCGCAAACCGCAAAGGTCAAGGTTGCTGACTTAGAAATTTCCGTGTTTGGAAACGTTAACGCTCAGTTTATGCTTTAATATTCCATACATGCATTTGTAGCAACATCCCGCATCATTCTACAGAAATCTCATGGTGCCTGCTAACCCCAAAGGTCAAGGTCACTGAACTAGAAATTTGCGTGTTTGGAAAAGTTAACGCTCAGTTTATGCTTTATTATTCCATACATGCATTTGTAACAACATCCCACATCATTCTACAGAAAGCCCATGGTGCCCGCTAACCCCAAAGGTCAAGGTCACTGACTTAGAAATTTACGTGTTTAGAAAAATTAGCGCTCAGTTTATGCTTTAATATTCCATACATGCATTTGTAACACCCCGCATCATTCTACAGAAAGCCCATGGTGCTCACTAACCCCAAGGTTATTACAAGCTCCATATATACTATCAAACTGCGCCAGGCGGGACATTTTGCTCCGCGGAGCTCTTGTATTAACAAGGCTTCATACGAGGGGATTAGCTTTATAATAATGATGCCCTTGTTTGTCTAGTTGAGCTGTTCGTTGGAAAATAACGGAATTCTTGTTTAATAAAAGTTTGACAATCATATAATTTGCTTATTAATTGTTGTTCTACCTCACCTTAATAGTGGAGAAGAACATCTAGAATTAACTGATCCATCCCTTGTCCACCCTTCCTGCAGGGGATGGATCAGTGGAACATCTGGAATAAACTGATTCATTTAGGAATCACGATTTGCCTGGTTTGGCCCTCGGGTACGTTTTTATCTTTGGCTCTTTTCTTACCTGGGAGTTGAATTGGGTTATCAAAAATATCACCTTTTTAACTTAGCCATTTTTTTGTACATTTTTCTATACAATTCTATATAAAGTACAGATTTGGGTACACAACTCCTCTGAAACCATTCAGTCGATCGATCTGAAACTATACACACGTCTTCTACACATATTGTAGATGTGCACCTTGGTGTTTTTATGCGGAAACAATTTCACCTTTTTAACTTAGCCATCTTTTCTACATTTTTGTATACAATTCTATATAGGGTACATAGTTTGTGTACACAACTCCTCTGAAACCGTTCAGTTAATCGATCTAAAACTATACACACGTCTTCTAAACATATTGAAGATGTGCACCTTGGTGTTTTTATGCCGAAAAGAAATATATCACCTTTTTAACAATGTTAACAATGCCATTTTTTCTACATTTTTGTATCCAATTCTATATCATTTCTCCTTTACACATCTCTGCCTAAATTAGTATATATGTTTAGCACAACGAGATGAAGAAATAATGCTATAGAGTTTCAAATTCTCATTAATGTTTCTTGCCTTGGTGACATCTTCACATTTCTGCATCTTCGCTGTCTGGCCCATATTCGACGGGCGTATTTTGTGACTTACGGCACTCTTGTTCTTGTCTTATTCAGTGCACCCCATCAAAATAACATAATACCGGTATACCCACTGTGTTATACAATCTGTAGAAAATATATACTGACAAGCTCTATCCGTTGATAAATACAGTGGCTGTATTTGCTTCGCATACATGTAGATTATTAGTATCTTTAGGTTTATGTATGGTCATACAATTGTTTTTTATCAGTACAAGGGGACAGACCATACCCTTCGTATCTCATGGCAGACGTTTTTACAGGTTATGGGATCACATGGTCTATTGTTTACACTGAAGCACTGCACTGTGGTTCTTCCGTTTAATGATGACCATGTTCCAGCTGTTAACACTACAAGTCATCCAATGCCAAATTTAGCAGCATTACATTTGTAGTTAGTTAATAGGGTGGGTGGCAGGTGGGAGCATGTGATGGGTAATTTAACGATCGGGGTTCATCCTTACTGGAATCCCGACTGGAGACCTGGTTTGGCCCTCACATACGTTTTTGGCATTTTGTATGTGACAGTTGAATCTGGTTATACCCCTTATGTGACTATTACGATATTCGTAATCCTATTTTAGGGAAAGGGGCCAAGTGACTTGGTGTGGTATGGACCTGGCACCAGGTCAGGTTATTCTAATTTCAGGGCTGAATATATTTGTCGATGTAAATATTCCGTTCTGATTTGGGGATTTTTCCCCCAATGCAGCAGGTTAAAATGGGATCGAACCCGTTTGCCCGGCCTTACATGACCTTAGCTGTTGATTGGCCGTTAAACACTAATAAACAAACAAACAAACAAACAAACATAATAGTTAGGACCACGTTTAAACAACGTTCCATTAAAATATCTCTGCAGAATGTTCAGACTAACTACACAAGTAATACTGCTAAATGGTATTGGCGAACTCTTAGTGTTAAAGGCTGGAACTTGGTCATCATTAAAATGAAGAAACCGCAGTCTTATTGATGAAAAATAAAATTTACCTGAAACCTCATGGGCGCCGCCATTGCTGCAGTGTAAACAATGACCACGTGATCCCATACCCTATTTTCAAAACATTTCTCAGAATTTGGTCTCTTGCTTTTGGCAATTCACAGATATGGTGAAAATTCGTCACCAATTGTTGTTTGTATGATTGTATATTTGATGAAAAGAACACATTTAATATGACGTTAAAAATATACTGCTTTTTCAAGACTAAGCTCATTACATGGGGCTTTCAGTCTATGACAGATATGGGACAGACATGTGTCAACATGTTATATACACATGTACTCGTTACACTAATCACTGCACAAATTGGTATCAATACCTAATATGGTATCAATTAGTGTTATTGTCACTTGTCATAATCCTTAGTGCTTCCAAGTAAATGTTGATCCCAGCGTTGGCACAATCCCAGTTCTTTGGACAACGACGTTCCAATTGCATCTTAGTTTGTTCATTTATATGCATTTGCACCGTTTCCAAGATGGGCCTTGTGTCTGTTTCACCACCTGGAACAATTGCATCGTCGTCTGTTCCGTGTTCCTCGGTGTCAATTGGATGGGCCATCATACCTGAAGTCCACAACCGCAATGGCGATGTACGAGCAGTGCGCAGTCTGTGTGAAGCCCAAGCCTCTTTCCAGAGATGAAGCTTTTCGTTTATCTTGTGCTTGTACACATAGTGAAGCGCGAATATGTGTGTAGGGTCCAATATGTCTAAATTGCCCTCATCTTCCATGAATGAAAACAATTCTGAATAGTAACCTAGAACACCATCGTACACATCTCGCCAGAGGCGTTCGATACGTTGATTGTGAACACTTTTCCCTGTTTTAAAACCAGTGGTACCTCGTGTTTCAATCATAAAATCAGCAATTTGTACGTTTTCAAGCCCCATGTCGGTCAAGCCCCATGTCGGTCCTAACACATAGTGGTATACCAAACCTATCTACACCTTCTTTGAAAATGTTCACCATAGTGTCGGATCTGTTGTTATGTTCACAATTTATGAACATTATCAACCTACTGAAACCATCAATTCCTGCAGCAATTACAAAAAACCAGCGTATCAGTTTGTGGTTTGTGTCCACATGCCACATATGATTTGGTCCTTCGACATGATAAACACGGCGATGCAAGCGTCCTAATCGATATCTCGGTATCTGTAATGAAATTGTACATGAATTATTTTGAAAACGGGTTATAAGTCTAACACTATTAAATACATCAGCAAACATTACTATAAGACTATAATACATGTTTAACAGTCACTGGCCATCACTAAGCTTCTCTCTAATCCGGCAGGTGGAAGCATGCTGCGACGGGTAATTTAACGATCGGGGTCCATCCTTACTGGAATCCCGACTGGAGACCTGGTTTGGCCCTTACATGTGAATCTGGTTACACCCCTTATATGATTATTATGATTAATCATAATCCTATTACTTTTAGGGGAAGGGGCCATGTGTCTGTGGTGTGGTATATGGACCCCCCCCCCCCCCACACCCCCATGCAGCAGGTTAATGCGGGATCGAACTGGCTGGCCCGCCCTTACATGACTCCAGCTATTGATAGCCCGTTAAACACCAATAAACAAACAAAAACTGAAATTTGTCAAAAGTTGTACTTCCGATGTCCATTTACATTGCCATTACATATCACATTGTGTAAAAAACACATGTTTTTGGTGTTTTGGCAGCGATTTAGAAAACTTTGTCTTGGATTGAATTATAGATACTTGATCATAAACTATTTAAATTAATAATAATTAGACCTTAAACCAGAAATAACAATCAAACCTCGTTGTCTGCGCTCAAAGTGAACAAATGACGGCCATTTCCCAAGATGGCCACCAAGCATTTTTATATTGTCGTGCCCGCTTGCGGACAGCACCATATAGTCGGCACATTGGCGTTCGCATGTATGTCGGTACGTCCGCATGTGTGTCCGGTTAAATCTGTTTTTGATTTAGGTTAAAGTTTTTAAGAACACCATATCTCTGAACCATATCGCTCGAAACTTCATATGTGTCCTTATCATCATCCCTGTTTTCATTATATGCACAACCCGTGCTGCCCCTATGCCCAATATCGAGGTCAAATTACTTTTTTGTCGCACCAGCTTTCGGACAGTGCGATAATAGTCGGCACATTTTCGGTATACCATCAAACTTCGTTTAGTACTACATGTTTCAAATGCCTCGGCGGGCGCGACATGTCGGCCGCGGCCATATAGTTTTAATAAAGACCTAACTTTCAGTCTGACCAATATTAACCGGGTAAATTGCTATAATTCCGTCACAGTTTGAATGTAAAATGATAAATGTAATGTTCTATGGTTGTAGTATTTATCGTGTCATGCATGGAGTAATACGTGCTACAACTCCTTCATTAACCATGATAGAAAATATATATTTTCTATAGAAAATATATATTTTCTATATCCAGTGTGCAAATTTATTTATTTAGTTTACTTAATGGTGTTTAACGGCCTGTCAAAATATGTGCACGAGCAATAAGCAATGTGTATACATCAAATAGCACAGACAGTCGCAAGTATGTATGCCAAACATTACTCAGATTTAAACCGTATGTCAAAAGATGTAGTGGTTACAAAAAGTGTCCAAGTTTTGTTGAGCCACTCATAGTTCCCACATGTTTGCAATTTCATCTTTAATAATGTAAACAAATCAATTTTTAGCGGCCATCTTGCATTTCACTTTACTAACCTATTCACAAATTAGCTGCCACTGTAAAATTATTGAATAACCATGTAGTCAAATTATAATAAATTGTGTGTACACCTTGTAACACAAATTATGTACTCACATGTATATTCTTCTGTCGCAATATTTCTTGTAGCATTTTCTCCCCACATCTTGGAAACTCTTATACTGTTTTCTTAACAATCTGTGTTAGTGTATCGTCATCTATGTTTGTAAATTGGTACTTTCGCAAACCATAGATTCGCATTCGTCTGTAAACTGTGCTCTCGGAAACTGATAATAGGGAAGACATTTCCTTTATCTGAAATCCAGTTTCCAGTAGTGTTTCGACAGTTATCTTTGGTATTTGGAACTGAGGCGGCCCACACTGATCATTGGTCTTGTGCGGCTGAAAACTTCCATAACAGATGCAGGATGTTCTCAATGTCATTATATCCGTCCTATTCACAACACCCAAGCAATTCATGTCATATATTGATAATTTCCCAACTATATCCGGCGTAATCTTTTCCGCATGGAAGATTGGAATACACCTTGCCAGGCCCAGTTTTCGCAAAATATCATCCATGTGGTTGACTATTTATGGTAGTAAGTCTTTATTTCACATTTATTTCTTTATTCGTGTAACACTGCATTCTCGATGATGCACGAGTTATCAAAGAGGAACTAAACTCATTGTTACCTCAGCACATCACGAGTAGTAGTAAGGGAGTCAAAATGATACCACCTACCGTGATATCATTTATAACCCTCTATAATACCCCCACCACCCCCGAAAAATCAAAAATTGGTTAACGAGGAAAATTGGGTCTCCCGACAGCAAATTTATGAATTTTTGGAGAAAATAATTTTGAAAAGAGGGAGTCCCAATTATATTGGTAATTGACTTTTGAAAAAAGTCGAAATCATTCATGCAAGTACAATAGTTTATGTTCCTCATTTTTCTCCTCCGATATAGCTAATTTATTTCGCAGATCAGCAACTAATTCTACCAGCTCTAGTCTACCACGTTCACCTTTATAAGAGTGTAAAAATCGCTCCGACAACAATGGTTTTCGACAACCACAATCCATAGAAAACCACAGCAAGCGTTTCTGCAACCAAATTCTAGCTATTTGTAGTACTTTTTTTCTCGCATGGGAGGGATTGGAAGATTCTATCGAAACAACTTCCCACCAACATCGAAATATTCTAGAACAACCAATTGAACATATGTTGTTGTATATGTATTCGACAACAAAGTTTGAAAAATGGTATATACGACAACTTTCCAAGAGATGGGTATCCGAGCAGCGAAAAGTGTTTCCAAGCATTTGCTCTTGGAGAACGCATTCGAAAACAATCTTGTGTCCGACATTCGAGGGGTAGACTACCTCGAAAGCCACGAGGGACAAACAAATTTGCAACCTCTAGAAGGTTTGCCAGAATTTGTAGACGATTTGTACGTGTTTGGCTATCTAGATAGAGAAGAATGTGTAGTAGTAGGAAACAAAGCTTCTTGCACAACAGGGGAAAAGGGGTCTGCGAAAAATTGCGTGGGTAGGATAGCAATTGCATCTAGAGAAACAATTGGAAAGGATAGCAAACCACTGCACACTACAATCGTGCACACAATACGACGCGGGGAAAGTTTGGAAATAGTTCCATTCGAAAAAAAAAAAATACTGTGGAGCGCATAGAAGAAGCTAGCGGAAGCATAGTAAAAAGAAGGTGGGTAGAAATACACCAAGGGGCAAACCCCTTCGCATTGTTTGTTGCAAAAATAGCAGTGTCCGATATAGCAATAGAAATTCTAGAAGAGCAGCTGCAATCTCTGCAAACTAGACTGCGAGCAGCTGGAATGGAAATCTACTGTGTGGACTACACAAAAGACTTTTCCGGTACACTAGAGACCGGCTTTGGTAGAACATCTAGAGAAAGAGAAATACTTTGCGATGCAAGGGAAAAATAGAGGATGGGGAGGGTTCGAAGAAGATGTAGGAACAATTCTAGACAACACAGGTACAGTAGGGAACCATGTTTGCTCTTGGGTACAAACAGAGACAACAGAACCACTAGAACGAAATTGTACAACAAGGTAGTTTCCAATTTCGAGGCAGGAGAAGTACGAGCAAGCATTGGTGGGCATCTAGCAGACTACGCAGATTGCACAAACGACCATCTTCGGAAAACATTCCAACATGCGGATGTACAACGAAGAGGTTGCACTAGAATCGAGGTTTCGGTCTACGGTTCTCCAGATATTTCCAAAGAGACAATACTAGAGGTGCTTGCAGAAGCAGAAGAGAAAGTGTCGGGGGCAAATCTATTCGTCGTACAACCTCCGTACAAACAATGGGAAAATCTAGCAAAATCCATCGATAGATGTTTTGTGCTAGGAGACAAACCATGTGGAGAGATCTTTGTAGCATGGTATGTGCACACAGGTACAGGTAGGATTGCTGGAGTTCGTGTACGACCAACTGCGGCCACTATTGCAGATCCTGCTAGATGGAGTAGAGCAATGGAGTGGGCAGCTGCAGATTTTGGGTTCCGGGAATGTCCGATCTTTCTAGCAGAGATTCTGTCTGTGGAAGATGGAGATATAGAAATGTCTCCACTACGGTGTTTTGCAAAGGCAAGCGATTCTTCCACAATACTCTGTGCTTGCAGTCGTCCAACCGAAATTCGTGCTAGAAGCGAGGAAGTAGATCTAGAAGAAGTACTTCCATCTACAAAATACATCCAATGGAAGTGGAGAGAGGAAAAATGCCAAACGGTAGGTGTAGGGAAATCCAAATTCGAAATTCTAGAAGTTCCAGAAATAGCAGCTACTAGGTGTGTTTCCACCCTCTCCCCATACAATAGAGCGAACAGAATGGCACAATTGCAAGATGCCGAGGAAGCAGAAAGTTGGAGAAGGGCAACCCTTGCAAAAAAGTTAGAAAACTACTCTAGAGAAGAGCACAATAGACGAGCAATCGAGCTAGAAAAGCTTGCGGAAGCTGCCAAGAAACATACAGAATACATTTGCCAAAAGGAAGAACTCCGTATAGCTGTTCGAAAAATGCTAGGAGACAACAGAACATACAAAATTTCGGACCTACCAGAAGGAGAAAACAAAGTGTGGCACATTCTAGGTTTCCGTAGTAGATCTGGTGGGGAGTTTGGAGACAGTACGAGAGTAGTTTTGTGGGGAGATTCCATACGCAAAACTGGCACAAAACATCTTTGTGTTTGGACAACCAGAGGAATTTCCAAAGTTCTAGATAGTTGCAAGGAGGCGTTCGAAAGGGAGGGTGGAAAGCATCTAGATAGGGAAACATTACTGGCTACCACCACGTGTTTCTCTTCGAATTCTAGTATGCCCTGGGAAGCAGTTCTGGAGCCGAGGTAGGACCATTCGATGGAACCCCATAGAAGTTGTAGAAACCCCAGATCCAAGAGAGTTGGAGAGAGAACAAAAATTGGCTAGAGAGACGGAAGAGTACAATTCTACAGAGAGATTGTGCGTAGAGGAGACTTTCTTGCAACAGAAAACGGAAACATACAGAGACATAGATGTAGAAGCGGGTTTGTACGATTGTAGTAGGTACTGCGACACAATGTACAGAGGATGCAAAAGAACAATTCTATTTCTGGTGGCCACAAACGAAGATGGTACTCCAACAACGGGAGTGGAAATTCCTACCTACGGATTGATTTTTCCTACAGAAAGAAATAGAGACAATTGGTAGGCCTCTCCGCGAACTACAGAATCCACTACGATGTAGAATGGGGGAGCCTCGCACTACACCGAACAAGAGAAAATCTAGAACATTTGTAGTGTGTCCTGTAGATTCTTTTTCTTTGGAAAAAGTATAGAAACTAGAATGTCCGGTGGCAGTTCTACCAGTTTTTCGAAAAAAAAAAAAAAAAAAAAAACTACAATCGAAGCCCCCAATAGGGTAGTTTTCCAAAGAAAATAGAAAACTGTTCGAATACTTTTTTTCCCAAAGAGAGCTACTCCATGTAGAAAGGGTCGCCAGGGCGTATGGACTCGCTAGGAGTTTTCTTTTTTTTTTTCCTCCGGTTTGGCGGACTGTGGCGGGGTGCGCGAACTGGGCGTCGGGATCTCCATTCTTACAGATTCTACAAGACTCTAGGGACACGAATGGGAACAGTGGTTTGCAGACCGCGTACGCCACCACGAGAACCCCGAGCCACCACTTCGCATTCTCTATGGTTTTCCAAATGTCGTGCACCTCCCGCTCGTCTTCCTTCGGACACTCGGAATCGATAGTTTTTCCAAAACTGCTGGCATCGTCGGAAATCGCGTCCAACAACAGTATACGTTCCAGCGCGTCCAATCGTCTCTCCATGTCGGACATGCGCGTCGATTCTTCGAACGAGCTGGCGTTTCGTACATCTTCGAGTAGATCCCGAGGGAACTCGGTGGGACCAGGCGCGGTCGCCCTTTGTACTACGGGGGTAGGGGTTTCTTGTTCTTCCGGTTTTGTACTACGTTCCGCATCGACGGCGTCCCATATTCTTCGAAGACGAGTTGTACTGATCCTATATTTTTTCTTCGTGTCGTCCGCAGACTCGACACCTCGAAGATTGCGAATATCTTCTATATCCTTCGCAGACAAATTTTGTTTTTGTGGCATTTTGTTCGTACAAAATATGCAAGCAAATGTATATATATATATATATATATTTGCCCACTGTACAACAAGAAAAACTAGGCAAACCTAGGCAAAACTTGCCAAATAGAAGTCGACCTGGGCCAAATAGAAGTCGACCTGGGCCAACTAGTAGTCGACCTAGGCCAACTGCCGGTATGCCCGGGCAGACGGTAGAAAATACAAAACCGTGTATATAGACATTCTAGAATATTTTGGACTACAATTCGAAAACTTGCCGTGGTCGGTTTTGTATTTTCTACCGTCTGCCCGGGCATACCGGCAGTTGGCCTAGGTCGACCGGACATTGTAGTTTCTATACTTTTTCCAAAGAAAAAGAATCTACAGGACACACTACAAATGTTCTAGATTTCCTCTTGTTCGGTGTAGTGCGAGGCTCCCCCATTCTACATCGTAGTGGATTCTGTAGTTCGCGGAGAGGCCTACCAATTCTCTTTATTTCTTTCTGTAGGAAAAATCCGTAGGTAGGAATTTCCACTCCCGTTGTTGGAGTACCATCTTCGTTTGTGGCCACCAGAAATAGAATTGTTCTTTTGCATCCTCTGTACATTGTGTCGCAGTACCTACTACAATCGTACAAACCCGCTTCTACATCTATGTCTCTGTATGTTTCCATTTTCTGTTGCAAGAAAGTCTCCTCTACGCACAATCTCTCTGTAGAATTGTACTCTTCCGTCTCTCTAGCCAATTTTTGTACTCTCTCCAACTCTCTTGGATCTGGGGTTTCTACAACTTCTATGGGGTTCCATCGAATGGTCCTACCTCGGCTCCAGAACTGCTTCCCAGGGCATACTAGAATTCGAAGGGAAACACGTGGTTGGTAGCCAGAATGTTTCCCTAATCTAGATGCCTTTCCACCTCCCTTACCTTTCGAAACGCCTTCCTTGCAACTACTTAGAACTTTAGGAACTTTCAAATTCCCACTGGTTTGTCCAAACACAAGAATGTTTTTGTGCCAGATTTTGTGTATGAAATAACTCCCACTAAAACTACTCTCGTACTATCATCCAAACTCCCCACCAGATTATACTTACGGAAACCTTAGAATTGTGCCACAACTTTGTTATTTTCTCCTTCTGAGGTAGGTCCGAAATGTTTTGTCATGTTATGTTGTCTCCTAGCATTTTTCGAACAGCTATACGGAGTTCTTCCTTTTGGCCTTTAACAAATGTAGTTCCTGTATGTTTCTTGGCAGCTTCCGCAAGCTTTTTCTAGCTCCGATTGCTCGTCTATTGTAGCTCTTCTCTAGAGTAAGTTTTCTAGCTCATTTTGCAAGGTTGCCCTTCTTCCAACAATTTCTGCATTCCTCGGCCATCTTTGCTAATTGTGCCATTTCTGGTTCGCCTCTAATTTGTATGGGGAGAGGGAGGGTAAATCACATCCTAGTAGCTGCTATTTCTGGAAACTTCTAAGATTTCGAATTTGGATTTCCCTACACCTAACCGTTTGGCATTTTTTCACCTTCTATCCACTTCCATTGGATGTATTTTGTTTTGTTAGATGGAAGTACTTCTTCTAGATCTTACTTCCCTCGCTTTCTTAGCACGAATTTCGGTTTTGGACGATCTGCAAAGCACAGAGTATTGTGGAAGAATCGCTTGCCTTTGCTAAAACACCGTCATGGAGACATTTTCTAATATCTTCCATATTCCACAGACAGAATCTTCTGCTAAAAAGATCGGGACATTTCCCGCCCGAACCCCAAAATCTGCAAGCTGTCCACCTCCATTGCTCTACATCCATCTTAAGCAGGATCTTGCAATGAGTGGCCGCAGTTGGTCGTACACGAACTCCAGCAATCCTACCTGTACCTGTCGTGCACATACCCATGCTACAAAGCATCTCCTCCACAGGTTTGGTTTCTTCCTAGCACAAAACATCCTATCGATGGATTTTTGCTAGGATTTTCCCATGATTGTTTTACGGCATGGTTGTACGACGAATCAGATTTGCCCCGGACACTTTATTTCTATTCTGCTTCTGCAAGCACCTCCCTAGTGCTGTCTCTTTTGGAAATAATCTGGAGAACCGTAGAACCGAAAACCTCTGATTTCTAGTGGGCAACCTCTTCGTTGTATACATCCGCATGTTTGGAATGGTTTTTCCGAAGATAGTCTGTTTTGTGCAATTCTGCGTAGTTCTGCTTAGAATGCCCACCAATTGCTTTGCATCGTTACTTCTTCCTGCCTCAAATTTGAAACTACCTTGGTTGTAACAATTTCGTTCTTAGTGGGTTCTGTTCCTCTTGGTTTTGTACCCAAGAGCAAACATGGTTCCCTACTGTACCTGTGTTGTCCTAGAATTGAAGTCCTAAAACCATCTTCTTCGAACCCTAACCCCATCCTCAATTTATTTTTCCCTTGCATTCGCAAAAGTATTTCTCTTTCACTAGAGGTTCTTTACCAAAGCCCTGGTCTATCTAGTTTGTAACCGGACAAAAGGTCTTTTCGTTTGTAGTCCACACAACATAAGATTTTCCCAGTTCCAGCTGCTCGCAGTCCTAGTTTGCAGAGAATTGCAGCAGCTCTTCTAGAATTTTCCTATTGCTATTTCGGACACTGCAATTTTTGCAACAAACAATGCACGAAGGGGTTTGCCCCTTGTTGGTGGTATTTATACCCACCTTCTTTTTGGCTAATGCGCCGCTAGCTTTTCTTATAGGCGATCCACAGTATTTTCGAATGGAACTATTTCCAAAATCTTCCCCCGCGTCGAATTGTGTGCAACGATTGTAGTGTTGCAGTGGATTTGTCTATCCTTTCCCAATTGTTTCTCTAGAGGCAACAATTGCTATCCTACCCAACGCAATTTTTTCGGCAGAACACCCCTTTTCCCCTGTTGGTGACAAGATGCTTTGTTTCTTTCCATACTACTACACATTCTTCTCTATCTAGACTAAGCCAAAAACCAAACACGTACAAATCGTCTACAAATGCTGGCAAACCTTTCTAGAGGTTGAAATCAAATTTGTTTTGTTCCCTCGTTGGTCTTTCGAGGTAGTCTAACCCCCTCGAAGTGTCGGACACAATTATTGTTTTCGAATGCGTTCTCCCCAAGAGCCAAATGCGTTGGAAAACACTTTTCGCTGCTACGGATACCCATCTCTTTGGAAATGTTGTCGTATAATGCCCATTTTTTGAAACTTGTTTGTTCGAATAACATAAACAACAACATAAGTTTCAATTGGTTTGTTCTTTAGTTGTTTCGATAGAATCTTTCCAAACCCTCCAATGCGAGAAAAAAATGTACTACATAATAGCTAGAATTTGGCGGTTGGCAGAAAACGCTTCGCTGATGGTTATTTCCTATGGATTGTGGTTGTCGAAAGAAAAACCATTGTTGTCGGAGCGATTTTACACTCTTATAAAGGTGAACGTTGGTAGACTAGAGCTGGTAGTAATTAGTTGCTGATCTGCGAAATAAATTAGCCTATTTAAGCGGAGGAGCAAAATGAGGCAAATATAAAACTATTGTACTTGCATGAATGATTTCGAACTTTTTTCAAAAGACAATTACCAATATAATTTAGGGACTCCCTCTTTTCAAAATTTATTTTCTCCAAAAATTCATAAAAATTTGCTGTCGGGGTACCCAATTTTCCTCGTTAAGAACCAATTTTTGATTTTTTGTTTTTTGGGGGTGGTGGGGTATTATAGAGGGTTATAAATGATATTAACGGTAGGTGAAACGACAAAAGGCAACAGCGTTGAAACGAAAAGGCACAACGCGTTTGAAACGACAAAGCCGACCGCGATTGCTTTCTATAGAGTGGCGGGATCACCGGGTCATAAGTGCCGGTTTCCCAAACGCGTTGACAACGAAGCCAACGCGTTTGATTCACCAAAGCAACCGCGTTTGAAAATGTAATTATCCAACTATATTAGTAATCAACGCCGTTTGCTTATAGAAAGGCAACGCGGTTGCTTCTCCAACACGTTGAAAACCGATGAGCAATGCGTGAAAACGGATGAGCAACGCGTTTTGGAACAGAACCCATATTGACCATAATTGGGCAGTTCGGGTCATTAAGTGCTGTCTCTAACACGTAAGAGAAAGCAACGCGTTTGCTTTGTCGTTTCAAAGCCGTTGCTTTGGGCCGTTTCAACGCGTTGCTTTTGGCACCGTTTCAACGCGTTGCTTCTCGTTTCAACCGAGGTTGCTTGTTTGCCGTTTCAACTGAGTTGGCTCTTTGAACGACCAAAAGCAAAAGTCCATGTTAAACCGCTCCTACTGTTTTTGATATTCCAAGAATTCCCGCGCTTACTTCACCTGGCACACAAAGCTGGCATTCGGGGGGGGGGGGGGGGAGGGGGGGGGGGGGGGGTTTTCAGGGGTCGCGAAACTACATGATAAACGCGGCCGCGACATAACGTACCTTAGGGTAATTTGGAAATTTAGGCCGTAGCCAGTAAAATGGTTTTGAAAAAATTGAACACAATTTCTGCAAAAAAAACGTCAGAAATTTGACAAAATTTTAGAACAAATGCGGAATCAAAATCCGATTTTTGCTCTGAAAAATGTGCGTCAAATGTGTGTACATTATAAATACGAACATTAACGTTCAAATTTTCAAAACCAAAAATTTTACGGCGAAATTCCAAATAAATACCCGAAGGTTACGTTTATGACGCGGGCACGTCTCAGATAAGATCATTAATTAATGCAGTCTATGTGTCAGGTTCGACGAAATTCATCATCTTTCCTATAAGCCCAACCTTGGTCCAAGGGCGGTAAAAACCCCCAAAATCAGATACAATCTGATTATATTGAGCATACATGGTAGTACATACCACAACCTTTCCACTCCAGTGGATTTTAAAAAACTGCCAAATTTTTACTCAACCGTATGAAGAAGATTTGTAAGAGCTTGTGCTGCATGTTCCCCAATCACAGAATATCCAACTGTTATAGTCCCTTGATCCAAAACAATTTCGCGGACCCCCCTGAAAAACACCCCCCCTCCCCCCCCCCCCCCCCGATTGCCAGCTGGTGTGCGCATCTAGTAAGTAAGCGCGGGAATAATTCAATAACGACAAACAACAACGACAGTAGAGCTGTAACATGGACTTTGATTGGTCGTATTCAAAGCAATAACGCGCGGTTGTAAACGGCAACAAAGCAACGCGTTGATTGAAACGACAAGCAAACGCATTGAAACGGCAAAGCAACGCAAGTGAAACGGCACAAATGCAACGCGTTTGAAACGGAAACGGAAAAGCAACGCGTTGAAACGACAAAAGCAACGCGTTGAAACGAAAAGCAACGCGTTTGAAAAACGACAAAGCTAAACCGCGTTTGCTTCTCTTACGTGTTAGAAACGACGGCCACTATGACCCGAAACTTGCCCAATATGGGTATGTTTCCAACAGCGTTGCTCATCGTTTTCAACGCGTATTGCTCATCTTTATTTTCCAACGCGTTGGAGAAGCAACGCGTTCCGCTTTTAGAAGCAACGCGTCTAGAAAGCAACGCGTTTGATTTACTATATAATAAACACATTTTCAACGCCGATTGACTTTTTGGTGAATTCATAACGCGGTTTGGCCATTGTCAACGCGTTGGGTTGGACAAACGGCCACATTATGACCCGGATCGCCACTCACCTTACGGGATGATATGTGGAACCAAGGTAACATATCCGAATGAACAACCGATGATAAGAAAGGCGAGTAGACACTACAAAATGGCACCAATTGACCAAGCACATGATAACGAATGTGGACAACACAGTTATAGGTTGAATTGACAAGCAACATAATTCAGAGTGTACAAGCGCAAATGTCCCTAAAATGTGGGCAAGATGGACAATGACGGATTATTGGACAACATGACATTACGTCTTGGACAAGCTGCCAATGACGATTTGAACAAGAAATGGCATGACCTAATTGGACCAAGATTGACATGACGATCTGGACGAAGATGAACATTAACGTCCTGCGGACCAACCTGGCATGACGATTGGACAAGATGGCATTTGACAATTAGGACAAGATGACATGACGATTGGACAAACATGGACAATGGGACGGTCTTGGACAAGATGATATTGACGTTGGCCTGGACAAAAGATGACATGGACGACATGTGGACAAGATAATAATGTACAGTGGACCAGCATATTCATAATATATGGACAATACAACAAATGATGACTGGATACGATATAATGTACAGTGGACAGCACATGCCAATGTGTTGACAAGATAGTATGACGACTGGACAAAATGTAACGCACAATGGACAGCACATACTAATATCTGGACGTTTTAAAATGTTGAAATGGCACAATATAACGGAAAGTGGACAACCCATGTCACGCTGCGGACAAGCTAACATGTAGAATTGACAAAATATAATTCATAATGGGCAACGTAATCGAATTGCGCAAGATAATATGGTCAATTGGAAAGATAAAATGCACAGTGGACATTACATGATATTATGTTGACAAGACAACATGGCGAGTTGACAAGATATAATATACAGTGAACAGTACATGCTAACATTTGGACAAGACAGTATGGCGAGTTGGCAAGATATAATGCAGAGTAGACAGCACATGGTAAGTTTTGACAAGACAGCATAGCACGTTGACATAATAACATCATGATTTGACATCAAATCACACTTATCAGGTACATGAGACAGCTGGGGCGTACTGCGTACAAGTCGCACTGCGTGATAGGCTGACAGCCAGACAATTCGGGTTATCGGGTAACGGAACGAGTACAATAAAATAAAGAATACAACTTTTCTGGGGTTTTGCCAGTTCAGTACGAGGCATGGCGATCAAACCCTTTTTACAATATGCGTTATACTGTATACGTATATGATATAGCTCTAGCCACACCCTGCATACATACAACGACATATGTAATGGGCCCGTCGATGCAAGCTGGGACCATCAATAGCATGCCCGTAGCCAGGGGGGTGCGTTGGGTGCGTCCGCATCCAACTTTTTCGGACAAGCTCATGAACACACAATCACGTTATCTGGAGCACACCGTTAATTTCGTCATTAGCAGTGACCGCTTCTACGCAGTTGGTCTTGATCCCAGCCGTGTTCAAGAGTGCCGGTCATCATGACATCAATGAACTAGAACAATCATATGAAGAGGATTTGACGACACCTGCCCTTCTCGAGGAAGAACATGCACGCTGGGTTAAGCGTTTTGTCTCGGAAAGTGATCCGCCATCTTCGTGTTCCAGTGCGTTCCGTTAATGCGATCCATGTTTATATCCGAACATTCACACATTGTTGAGAATCGCATGCACGTTACCTGTCACCAGTGCAGAATGTGAACGCGGCGGTAGTGCATTGAGGCGACTTCACCACTATTCACGTGCAACTATGACCAGTAGTCGTCTTTCTTCGCTTGCGCTCGTATACATTCATTATGGCTTCAAACACGATGTGCGGGAAATAATATCCCGATGTGTACGCCTACATCCTCGTAGGATGGAATTGGAATCACTCTTGTACTAGTCCAAATATTTAGACTCCGTGTTGAATATTGTGTTTGAATGGGAAATACATTATACGTAGCTGCCATATAAATACAGCAGTTTATTATATACCTATCAAAGATATGTGGTGAATTCATGGTGTATTCTTCAGCCAGATACGACACGGCAGATTGAAATTCCGTATTCCACTCAGTGGCTTTCTGAATCCATATTCCACTCTGTTCTCGTTCTGATTTGCCAGAACTACTTGTCATCAAGAAAGTTCGGGAAATCATAATGATGTCCTTCAAATGAGAATAACCCCGTAAAAGCTAGTCATTTTCACTTAAAATGCATGCTATCAACGGACAATACACTCGATGTAGGATATTAGTCAGGATATGTTTAGAAAATAGGACAGAAAATGATAGCTGAAATTTGACGTCGTTTCTGGTCACGTGTCACTAGCGCGACGTCTCAGTGCTAGGCGATAAACCAAATGACTGCCGTCAAAGCACTGCGCAGAAAATAATTACAACTTTGTAATCCAATTATATGATTTTTCAATGCAATATATGTGTTTTAAATGTTTGACTAGAATATAATAAACGCAATATTAGTACAGTAACTTGATCCTTGGACCGGAAAGCTCTCGTTGGTCTTGGGCAGATCAGCTGATCATCTCGACTGCGTCTCGTTGATCCAGCTGATCTGCCTAATACCAACTCGAGCTTTCACCGCCCAAGGATCAAGTTACTTTACTAATATTATATATGTATAGTGACGTCAGTGTGAATAACAAAATGTAACAAATATTCAAACTATTTGGGACCGGACAGCGTGCATGTAAACTTACCGTGGAGATACGTGTATACGTTGGGTTTCTGATATTCTGCTTTACAATGTGATTATAACACCTTTCTTGTGAGAAATTCGATAAAAGTCAAATTTCCTACACAAAATAGAATATAATTCCTACTCCTAAATAAAGTCGTAAATGTCACAGAATGCAGGATTTAGCGTCTAAATTTCAAAAGTTACAATAACGTGACTATGCGTATACGCATAGATTGTACATACGTTTTCTGGAATCCGATTCCATTACTGGACTAGGGCTTCGGATAATTCCCGTACATTGTTGATTACGAGTCTGGATCTTGCCCCTCCGTCCAATTCATTCCATATATGCTCCATCATGCCTGGTGGTTCTTGGGGCCAAGGCAAGACGCGTACGTTGGTACGTTTAGTCAAGGGAAATTGCGGGTAATTCTGGACGTGTGTCGCCGTGCGTTATCCTGCATCAGTATACATGGGTCGTGTCTCTGCAGAAAACGAACCACTGCTGGCTGTAGAACTTTGTCGATATACGACTGTGCATTCAGGACTGTTTTTGTTTGTTTGTTGGGATTTAACGGCCTATCAACAGCTAAGGTCATTTAAGGCCGGGTCAATGGGTTTAGTACTAAATCACATATATTACCTGTACAAGTACATGTACATGTTCAAGTACATGTACAAATGGGGGGGGGGGATCCCAAAATCAGAACTGAATATTTACAATAACAAAGCTATGTATTCAGCCCTGAAATCAGAATAATCCTGATCTGATACCAGGTCCTCGCCACACCAGAATCACTTGGCCCCTCCCAAAAGCAGTAGGATCAGTAATAATATTACTACTTTTATAATGGGCAATAACCCAATTCAACTCCCAGGTAACTAACGAGCCAAATATAAAAACGTACCTGAGGGCCAAACCAGGCAAATCGTGATTCCTATAAGGAGGAACCCATACCGTTAATTTACGCCGTCTCGTTCGCCCGACCACCACCCACTCATTCAGGACTGACTTTATAGAATATGGCATTTTGTTTCAAATGCAATAGAATCATACATGCGACAGAATATATATATAAAGTATATCTGACCCTGTTCTTTTAGTGTATTATTATACAGAGCACTTAGTTGCCATCTCCGCCTGTTTAGCTTGTACATGCTATCGGACAGTTTCACCACTTGGTGTTTTTGACACATACAGCAAATAATATGGCAGAAAATATATTAAAATTTGGTACAAATACGTCCCACACATATAGGACGACACATCCTATAAATATTAGTTCAGCAGACTACACAAAAAGCTAGATTGCTGAGCGTTTCTACCATCACTCAGAAAATATACAATGGACACTTTTGCAATGTGTAAAATGTCAAACTGGTGTACTGTTTATTATTAGAAGTACACCTGCCACAGGGAAACGCCGTATTTACTCGCATAGCAGGCAAGTAGACAATAATGACAATACACTAAGATAACTGCTTACACGTCACTGGATTCAATACATTATGTATGGTAATACAGGACTGGTATACATGTACAGTACTGTGTATTGTTCTTACTGTTAGTCTTTACTGAATTCTTAAACATTTTAATAATCAACAAACCCTTCAAATATCAGACCTTGTATATTTGATGAAAACAAGGCATAGCACGTTGTAGGTTGACCTGAAATGCAGTATTCTCTCGCAGGTGCTCCACGCCGTTTTAAATCGACGTCGGAGATATTAATGTAATAAATCGATCTGTACGAGCCGTTGTAACTCTGATTCTACCAGTACGAGCTCGATCCCTATTGCCAACTGTCATTTGGAAACGCCGTTGGAGACGAACAATGGTGTTTCGGTGGCAACCGAAGCTTTAACGACGGCCGTAGTGTTTTGACCGGAGGCTAGCATCGTCAAGGCTTTGACTCTCCGGTTTTGACGAAGCCTAGACATTTTGCAACGTGATCTGTCACACATGTGTTGTGATTTCCTACTAGCAAAATGTCTAAATAATGAGGACAATCGCCTTTCAACATTCGTCAAGACGCTTTACGACTTGCACGTGCACAAATGGTAAAACTGTGCATAGCGCGATAAAACGCAAGTTTTATAACATATGTACATGAACTGATGTTTTTGTAGAAATTACAGCCAAAATAAAAGTGAAACACCCCAATTGTTGGTGATACACTTATTAACCTGCAGGAGTGTGCTAGCAGATCAGAAGTTAGACTGGCCACAAATGTCAAATGCCCCATTTCTCCAGCCACAACTACAATGTATGTTACTCCACGTGAGCCGCTGGATGACCAACTACGGCATCATCACAGGTACAACAACTGTAGATACCGACCCACCTACATAATCACACAGTTGGTGTGTATCTACTCTTGTTGATGGTGGCAGCAATGGTAATTCAGTATGGCGTAGCATTTCCATTGAAACGACAGAATGGGCACGTGGAAGACTCGGACCTGTGACACAACAAAATTGCCCATTACAATAATAGAAGATAGTACTGTATGATATAGAAGATAGTACTGTATGATACCAAGTGGGTGGGGTAATGGATGTTTTTGTAATGGGCATTTTCTTTGTGTCACAGGTCCGATTCTTCCACCTGTGTATTGGCAGACTAGTGGCTATCCAATTATGAATATCCTCACTCCCGGAATGCTTGGCTGTATACATACCGCCCATGTAATTAATTATTGGTCGTCTAATTCCGCTTTTACGCCCCAACCCCACCATGGACGGCGAATATACTGATACGTCAGATTTGGGAACTGTGGAACTGTGAAGCTTGTTAGAAAATGGGAAAACGATATTCAAATTCATATATGTCTTACCACAGAACCAGTTGCAATCTATATTGGACATACGTTTGACAACGGATGTTAAACAATCTGGGCCCGGTTGCTCAAAGCTTCTGTTAGCTTAACAGACTGTTAAATCCTTAGAATTGCTAAGGATTGAACAGTCTGTTAAGCTAACAGCATTGCTAAGGATTTAACAGTCTGTTAAGCTAACAGCATTGCGAAGGCATTAACAGTCTGTTAAGCTAACAGAGGTTTTGAGCAACCGGGCCGTCCAACAAGTTTGCTGTACCAGGCACTGGTGTTTGAACAGATGGTCATTTATTTTGGTGTCATATGCGTATTTTGGTGGATTTCATTGATTTTGGGTAATTTACATGGTTTCGTGCAACTACTAATGCTCAAACATTACACACGACACAACTCGCCAATTATCTACGCCTTCACCTTTCCGAACTTTCGGGCCCCTATATACTTACTGTCAAAATACGTATATCCTCTTTGGATGTATCTTCGGGGCCCTAGTACATGCCTTTTACAGTGAACGGAGTATATAGATTGACATCAGCAAACATTATGAATACAAATGAAACCTGTAACACCATGCAAATAATGTGCAACAACAACAAAATATTAAAAACAAAAGTCGGCGTAAGAAACGTACCTTCTAGATGTCGGCCATTGTGAACTAAATCAGCTAGGAGCTTTCTCCTATCTTCGTGTTTTAAAGTTCTATATCGGTGCACCCACTTCAGAGTGTAGTTCGTAGTGTTGTATGAATGAAAATTGTATCTGGTTTCCAAATCACTGTATTTCTCCAAAAACACAATTCATTTAACATAATTTTGGTTAAATTTTATCAAGTGATCTATTTTTTTTACACCATTTTTATAGATTTTTTATATATTCAGATTTAGAAGGACAGATAACATAATTGTTTCTGTGGAAATCGACCGTTAAAATAGAAACTAAACATAATCTAAGTCACTCTGATCAAAATGTCACATGACCAGTTGTCAAAGACGCTGAAAGTAAAATTGGAGCTAGATTTTTCCAAATAAAACGAAAAATAACATGGTAAATTACTACAAACTGTTACTTAACAATATCAATAAATATGAATATACGAGTGGGGATTGTCCCTGCAGTATATTTATACTGTACCGAGAGAAAAATGGCCGTCATTAAGTAGAGTGGAGGTGACACTGACAATGCTCGCGCATTGGCAATGCTCGCTTAAAGGCCCTGAACGGCTCAGTATTACAATTTTCCGATTTTTTCAAACACAAAAACATGTTTGGCAACTGATTTAGTACACAAAACTAACACATACTGCCTAATAGATACATCTCAAGTCTTGAGATTTACATCTTAATCGCAATGTGAAGACCACAATAACTTGTTTTGTGTACCACTCAGTGCAAAATGTCAATATTGACAATTTCATTTCCGTAACCCAACGGCTTCGGCTCGGAAGCGAGTCGATAAACTCTGGTTATCGGAATTCATCGGCCGCGAATCGGGGAGTTGAGAAGTTGACCCGAGCGTCTATCGGAAAATCGATCGGGCTTTGAAACAGGAACCTGCTGTTTGTTTATCAACAAATATTGATATTTTCATCGACTACAAACTATTTTTGTACCAAAATGAATGCAAACAGTTTCAAAGTGTGTGTAAATAGAAACCTGTTGGACTTATGTGTGGGACAACCCAATAGGAGGCCAAATTCGGCAACTTGAGCCTTATATAGGGGCTTTAATATTTACTTTTCGCCACAGGTCTCTTTTGCATATCAAAATATTCCAGATTTTTGTTTCTGAATGTACAAAATAATAGTCGTCTCCATTTTGTACATTGTCGTTGCAAGATCATTTCACGTGACGATGTGATGTCACGACTCACGTGACGTCACTGCAGATGCAGCATTTTACTGAGTTTAATACGAGAGAAAGCAGCTTCACAATTTACTAAAAAAAACATGCTGAAGTGGACTGATAATGATATGTAGCTCCAGTATGTAGAAGTGTAATTAAAATTATTGTAATTTTCGTTCCTTTGTTGCTTTTTTATGGTTAAACTTTATAAATCGCTCATTCTTTTACTTATGCATCAGTAAATGTAACCCCCCTCCCCCACCCCCACCCCCACCCCCCCCCCCCCCCACCCCCACACACACAGCCAGGGAATAGTGGGGCTTTTTATTTTTGCTGGGGTGGTTCACATTGACTGATGCATTAAAAATATGAACATTACAACAATAGCTATGCGCGAGTATTGGTGAACTATTGCTCAAACTTGACATATTTTAGTGGTATAAAATAATAACCGCTCGCTCGATCCTGGTGTAAATGTCACATGATCATTGATAAATTACTATTATAAAGCAGGGTTTCTCGAAGTTTGAAGAACAATGGGCACATTGAAACGCCAGATCAGGATGTCGTAATTTCACTGCGGAATATTTTGTTGTAAATTCAGCACCGATGCTGAGGTTAGGCAATAACAAATAAATGTATAGATTCTTATCCCCACCCGCCCCTAAAAAAATTGCCAGATTTCTTAGATAGTTTTCAGCTCACCTGAGCTCAGCAAAGCTCATGTGAGCTATTTTCATTACCGCTTTTTGTCCGTCCGTCGTCAGGCAACATTTTCAATCATCTTCTACCGAACCGCTTGGTCAATGGACACCAAACTTTACCGGTATGGTCCTTAGGTGAAGCCTTTTCAAAGTAGTTAAAAGAAAGTCGACATGAATCCAAGATGGCCGCCGTGGAAAGGTTAAATCCTTCGAACGACGAATCCAAGATCATCCATATTTTCATTTTACCCACTCCCGTGCGACCCCTGTGCCCAATGTCAAGGTCTAATTACTTTTAAGTGTTTGGTTAAAGTTTGTTCATGTACTATATATATGCACCTGCTTTGCCCATTACCTTCAACCTTCACATGGCTGTTTATCATCATCTATATTTTCATTCTACCCCCATCCCGTGCGGCCCGTGTGCCCAATGTCAAGGTCTAATTACTTTGAAATGTTTGGTTAAAGTTTTTGTCGCGCCCGCTTGCGGAAAGCGCGATATAGTCGGGACTTTGGCGTACGTCCGTCCGTACGTACGTGTGTCCGGTTAAAGTTTTTTTGGTTAAAGTTTTTCCGTCTACTATATCTCTTTGTGTTAGCGTCCATGCCTAGCCCCAAAGCGCGACATGCAGGCCGCGGCCATCTGGTCTCAAAATGAGGTAATTCAATGGACACCAAACTTTACCGGCATGGTCCTTAGGTGAAGCCTTTTCAAAGTTGTTAACAGAAAGTCGACCTGAATCCAAGATGGCCGCCGTGGAAAGGTTAAATCCTTCGAACGACGAATCCAAGATCATCCATATTTTCATTCTACCCCCCTCCCGTGCGGCCCCTGTGCCCAATGTCAAGGTCTAATTACTTTTAAGCTTTTGGTTACAGTTGTTTCATGTACTATATCTATGCACCTGCTTTGCCCATTACCTTCAACCTTCACATGGCTGTTTATCATCATCTATATTTTCATTCTACCCCCTCCCGTGCGGCCCCTGTGCCCAATGTCAAGGTGCAATTACTCTGAAATGTTTGGCTAAAGTTTTTGTCACGCCCGCTTGCGGAAATGGCGATATAGTCGGCACTTTGGCGTACGTCCGTACAGTACGTTTGTCCGGTTAAAGTTTTTTGGTTAAAGTTTTTCCGTCTACTGTATCTCTTTTTTTAGTGTCCATGCCTAGCCCCATGGCGCGACATGCAGTGCGCGGCCATCTAGTCTCAAAATGAAGTCATTATGTCATTCAAGATGGCCGCCAAAAGGTCAAATTTTTATTTTGTTCAAATGTGGTCATGTAATAGGTCAAAACGATGAGCTGATCGCCGTCATATAATGTTTCTTGAAATAAAGTCATTATGTCATTCAAGATGGCCACCAAAATGTCAAATTTTGTTCAAATGTGGTCATGTAATATATCAAATCGAAGGTATCGATCAGCCGATCGCTGTCATATCATTTTTCTAAAAATGGAGTAATTATGTCATTCAAGATGACCGCCAAATGGTCAAATTTTGTTTGTGTTCGAATGTGGTTATGTAGTCACTATTCAGGTGCAATCAACACTTCTCTCACTTTTCCCTGAGATTCGGTAACTACTAAAATGTGGACATATATTGAACCCTGATTTGATCGGCTAATAACATCGTGCTCTGCATGACTTTTCATTTTGAACTTTCACACTAGCATTAAATAACATGTTATCCATATAATATCACCTATATACTGTACATATGTACACTCTCGGCAAACGATATACTAATACAAACATAAAACATTTACCGGGTCCATGCGCGAACTGGGCTGCCAACACAACGTACATTTATATTTTGGCATATCATTTACTCCATAACATCATTTTCGCCATAAGGCACCTTTTCGCACGAACACCTACAGAAACGGGTGGGTGTGGTAATCTTCTTCTTTTTTAAATAGCTATTTACTGGGTCCTAGGTCCGAGTCTTCCACCTGTGCTTGCTCTTTGTAGATCCTGATCATTACGTACACCATGTACACTGGGCCAGAGATATCAATGTTGCAATTGTTGCCTGGCAGAACGTTGTGTGGCGTGCATCATGCAAAATTTGGCGTTATTTTCATAGAATATTCCTACAGTGGAACCTCTCTAAACCACACATCAAGAAAATATATGTGATCTCATTTTGAGAGGTTTCTTGGTAACGCATCTCAGATTATAATGCATGTTCATGATTGAAAAAGATATATGTATGTCCCAGAAAGATCATATAACAGGATTACAGTGGAACATCTCTAAACTGGACACCCTAGGGACCTCCCAGGGTGTCCGGTTTAGAGAGATTTCACTGTATTTGCTAACGGCAGTAAATGTGGGAATGTTTAGTTTTTATTTGGCCGCTTGTCAGTTAGGTTGTGTTATAGATGTATCAAAGAATAGGTTTTAGACAACAAGTCTGTAATTCATGCAGAGAGATAACTTGAAATAGATGTAAGAATGTGTTAGAAATGTAACATTTTATGTGAACCAAATACATGTAAATTATCGTTTTTCGCGGTCTATATACATATACATGATGGGAAATCTATTTGGAAGATTGTCAGGAAACTCTTATTTGATTTATTGTTGTTTAACGGCCTATCAACAGCTCAGCCGTTAAACACCAATAACTCAAATTGATGTCATTTCCACATATGTAGGTGTGTCGTGTATATAGCCCGCAAAAAAATGGCACCAGTCAGAAAATTACATATTTTACCACATTTACAGTTATGCTGAACATAATTTGTATAAATGTGGCTGTGACTAGAGAAATGGCGCATACGTGTATTGTGACCAGTGTAGATCCAGATACGCCTGTACATCTGCACAATATGATCAGCATCTGCACTGTTCACCATTACATCAATGAAACATCCTACCCGGCATGCTTCTAACAAGCAATACATATTATCATGCTCAAGGACTCCTGCAGTGTGTTATTTGATCAGGAGCTACACTGGTCACAAATCCCATTACAAGGGCGGATCCAGCATTTGGGGAACGGGCATTGCAACCCCAGAACCCCCCCTCCAGATCCGCCCCTGCATAAACCACATTTATTCAGTCACAGCCACATTTCACACCAATTTACGGTCATGCTGAACACAATTTCTAACAAGAGGGCCATGATGGCCCTAATTCGCTCACCGGACTCCATGAACACCAGAGGAGAATGTGACATTGAGTTAATATGTGTTTTAAAAAAAGGTGCTATTTTTAGATGGCGGTTATCTTGGATTAAGCGATGACTCTCATTTTACCAAATCTGAAAATGCTTCACCCAAGGATCTTAACTTACTATGAAGTTTGGCCAGCATCGGCCATGTGGTTCCTGAGAAAAAGAAGTTCAAAATCTCGAATAAATGGACCTTTTGGCGGCCATCATGGATGACATAATCATCAGATTCCGACAAATATAGCACCAGAGCAATCGCCTCATCGATACCTTCAAATTGATATATGAAATGAGCATATTCAGCCAAGAATAAAATTTGACCCATTGGGCTACACCCATTTTTGACCCCGGGTCACCATCTTAACACCTTTGAAAGAGCATTCTACATCGATCATTACTACCAAGTTTCATCGAAATCCGGCTGGCAGTTCAGAAGATTTTTTAAGAATATGTGCTATTTTTAGATGGCGGCCATCTTGGATTAGCGACGACCTCCGTTTTAACAAATCTGAAAAGGCTTCACCCATGGACCATACCTGTGAAGTTTCGGCAGCCATCTTGGATCAAGACATCCAATTTCGACAAAAATGTACCAGAGCAAAATTAAAATTTGACCCCACGGGCCACGCCAATTTTTGACCCCGGGGTCACCATTCTAACAACTTTGAAAGAGCATTGTACATCGATCATTCCTACGAAGTTTCGTCGAAATCTGGCTGGCGGTTCAGGAGAAGAAGATTTTTTAAGAATTTGTGCTATTTTTAGACGGCGGCCATCTTGGATTAGCGACGACCTCCGTTTTAACAAATCTGAAAAGGCTTCACCCACGGACCATAACTGTGAAGTTTGGCCACCATGGGCCAAGCGGTTCGTGTGAAGAAGAATTTTGAAATCTGTAATAAAAGAATGACCTTTTGACCTTTCGGCGGCCATCTTGGATGACATGACCATCCACTTTCGACAAAAAATGTACCAGAGCGATCGCCTCTTTGATACCTTCGATTTGATATAGATATGACCATATTCGGTCAAAAATAAAATTTGACCCCAATTTGACCCCACAGGCCACACCCATTTTTGACCCGGTGTCACCATTTTAACAACTTTGAAAGAGCATTGTACATCGATCATTCCTACCAAGTTTCGTCGAAATCCGGCTAGCGGTTCATGAGAAGAAGATTTTTTAAGAATTTATGCTATTTTTAAGACGGCGGCCATCTTGGATTAGCGATGACCTCCATTTTAACAAATCTGAAAAGGATTCACCCATGGACCATAACTTTTAAGTTTGGCTACCATGGGCCAAGCAGTTCATGTGAAGAAGAATTTTGAAATCTCTAATAAAATAACGACTTTATTACCTTTCGGCGGCCATCTTGGATGACATAACCATCCGATTTCGATAAAAAATGCACCAGAGTGTGATCATTCCTACCAAGTTTTGTCGAAATCCGGTTGGCGGTTCTTGAGTATAAATTTGTTGAAGAATTTGTGCTATTTTTAGATGGCGGCCATCTTGGATTACGTAATGACGTCATTTTAACAATTTTGTAATCCCCCTACCATGACCATGAAGTTTGGTGACTATAGGCCCAATGGTTACCGAGGAGAATACATTTGAAAATGTTCATGACGACGGACGGCACGGACACATTGCAGTAACAATATGAGCTAAACAAGAGGCTCCATGAACACCTAGAGGAGAATGTGACATGCAGTTCATGTGTTTTAAAAAAATTGTGCTATTTTTAGATGGCGGTCATCTTGGATTAAGCGATGACTCTCATTTTACCAAATCTGAAAATGCTTCACCCAAGGATCTTAACTTCCTATGAAGTTTGGCCAGCATCGGCCATGTGGTTCCTGAGAAAAAGACGTTCAAAATCTTGAATAAATGGACCTTTTGGTGGCCATCATGTATGACATAATCATCTGATTCCGACAAATATTGCACCAGAGCAATCTCTCATCGATACCTTCAATTTGATATATGGCATGAGCATATTCGATCAAAAATAAAATTTGACCCCACGGACCATGCCCATTTTTGACACCGGGGTCACCATTTTCACAACTTTGAAAGAGCATTGTAAATCGATCATTCCTACCAAGTTTAGTCGAAATCCGGCCAGCGGTTCATGAGAGAATTTCATGACATAAAAGAACAACCTTTTGACATTTCGGCGGCCATCATGGATGACATAACAATTCGATTTCGACAAAAAATGTACCAGAGTGATCGCCTCATTGATACCTTCGATTTGATATACAACATGACCATATTCGGTCAAAAATAAAATTTGACCCCACGGGCCACGCCCATTTTTGACCCCGGGGTCACCATTTTAACAACTTTGAAAGAGCATTGTACATCGACCATTCCTACCAAGTTTCGTCAAAATCCGGCTAGCGGTTCATGAGAAGATTTTTTAAGAATTTATGCTATTTTTAGACGGAGGCCATCTTGGATTAGCGATGACCTCCATTTTAACAAATCTGAAAAGGCCTATGGACCATAACTTTTAAGTTTGGCTACCATGGGCCAAGCGGTTCATGTGAAGAAGAATTTTGAAATCTCTAATAAAAGAACGACCTTTTGACATTTCGGCAGCCATCTTGGATGACATAACAATCCGATTTTGACAAAAAAATGTACCAGAGTGATCGCCTCATTGATACCTTCGATTCGACATATAACATGACCATATTCGGTCAAAAATAAAATTTGACCCCAATTTGACCCCACGGGCCACGCCCATTTTTGACCCCGGGGTCACCATTTTAACAACATTGAAAGAGCAATGTACATCGATCATTCCTACCAAGTTTCGTCGAAATCCGGCTAGATGTTCATGAGAAGAAGATTTTATGAAGAATTTATGCTATTTTTAAGACGGCGGCCATCTTGTATTAGCGATGACCTCCATTTTAACAAATCTGAAAAGGCTTCACCCATGGACCATAACTTTTAAGTTTGGCTACCATGGGCCAAGCGGTTCATGTGAAGAAGAATTTTGAAATCTCTAATAAAAGAACAACCTTTTGACCTTTCGGCGGCCATCTTGGATGACATAACCATCTGATTTCGACAAAAAATGCACCAGAGTGATCGCCTCATTGATACCTTCAATTTATTATATGACATGACCATATTCGGTCAAAAATAAAATTTGACCCCAATTTAACCCCACGGGCCACGCCCATTTTTGACTCCGGGGTAACCATTTTAACAACTTTGAAAGAGCAATGTACATCGATCATTCCTACCAAGTTTCGTCGCAATCCGGCTAACGGTTCATGAGAAGAAGATTTTTTAAGAATTTATGCTATTTTTAGACGGCGGCCATCTTGTATTAGCGATGACCTCCATTTTAACAAATCTGAAAAGGCTTCACCCATAGACCATAACTTTAAAGTTTGGCTACCATGGGCCAAGCGGTTCATGTGAAGAAGAATTTTGAAATCTCTAATAAAAGAACGACCTTTTGACCTTTCGGCGGCCATCTTGGATGACATAACCATCTGATTTCGACAAAAAATGCACCAGAGTGATCGCCTCATTGATACCTTCAATTTAATATATGACATGACCATATTCGGTCAAAAATAAAATTTGACCCCAATTTGACCCCACAGGCCACGCCCATTTTTGACCCCGGGGTAACCATTTTCACAACTTTGAAAGAGCAATGTACATCGATCATTCCTACCAAGTTTCGTCGCAATCCGGCTAACGGTTCATGAGAAGAAGATTTTTTAAGAATTTATGCTATTTTTAGACGGCCGCCATCTTGTATTAGCGATGACCCCCATTTTAACAAATCTGAAAAGGCTTCACCCATAGACCATAACTTTAAAGTTTGGCTACCATGGGCCAAGCGGTTCATGTGAAGAAGAATTTTGAAATCTCTAATAAAAGAACGACCTTTTGACCTTTCGGCGGCCATCTTGGATGACATAACCATCTGATTTCGACAAAAAATGCACCAGAGTGATCGCCTCATTGATACCTTCAATTTGATATATGACATCACCATATTCGGCCCATTTTTGACCCCGGGGTCACCATTTTAACAACTTTGAAAGAGCAATGTACATCGATCATTCCTACCAAGTTTTGTCGAAATCCGGTTGGCGGTTCTTGAGAAGAAGATTTTTTAAGAATTTGTGGTATTTTTAGACGGTGGCCATCTTGGATTACGTAATGACGTCATTTTAACAATTTTGTAATCCCCCTACCTAAGGACCATGACCATGAAGTTTGGTGACTATAGGCCCAATGGTTACCGAGGAGAAGACGTTTGAAAATGTTCACGGACGACGACGACGACGGACGACGGACGACGACGGACGACGGACACATTGCGGTAACAATAGCTCACATGAGCTTCGCTCAGGTGAGCTAAAAAAGGTCATGGTCATAAGACCGTCAAACATTATATCACAGTTTCTGATGTATAGCATTCGCCAATTATTTGTGCAAGTTTGGTAGCTGTAGGTGTTACCAGTAGCCTATTTCACCAACATTGCAAAGTATACTTTAGTAGCAAAGTATACTTTGAGGGAGAAATTTTCAATTTTATGTGAAATAGGCTACTGGTTACAGTGGCTGAGGAACGGACTTAAACGCTCGGAGTGGTCAGGATGTCGTCATTTAAGCAGAAAAAGTAGGTCATGGTCATATTAAGATCAAACATTATATGTCAGTTTCTGATGCAGAGCAATTGCCAAGTATTGTGTGTAAGTTTGGTAGCCGTAGGTGTTACAGTGGCCGAAGAACTGACTTAAACACACAAAGTCGTCCAAAGTGTTAAGGACAGATAATGGGCGGACGGACAAGGGTAAATTATAATGCCCCCACCCAGCACCCCCCTCCCCCCCACCACCCCCACACACACAAACACCAAGGTGCACATCTTCAATATGTGTAGAAGATGTGTGTATAGTTTCAAACTCTGTACCGTATATAGAATTGTATAGAAAAATGTAGAAAAAATGGCTAAGTTAAAAAGGTGATATTTTTGTTAAAAAATATTTTTTCAGCATAAAATCACCGAAGTGAACATATTCAATATGTGTAGAAGACGTGTGTATAGTTTCAGATCGATCGACTGAACGGTTTCAGAGGAGTTGTGTACACACACTCTGTACCCTATATTAGTATATAGAATTGTATACACAAATGTAGAAAAAATGGCTATTAAAGTTAAAAAGGTGATATTTTTGTTAAGGAGTTGTGTATACAAACTATGCACTTTTTCTGTCCGCCGCCCGCCCCGCGGTAAAACATAATGTGTACCGTTTTGTAAAAATGGTCATATAAAAAATATAATATTCAGCCCTGAAATCAGAATAATCCTGATCTGATGACAGGTCCTCACCACACCAGAATCACTTGACCCCCTCCCAAAAGCAGCAGGATCAGTAGTAATCTTACTACTTTTATAATGGGCAATAACCAAATTCAAGTCCCAGGTAACAAAAGCGCCAAATATAAAAAACGTACATGAGGTCCAAACCAGGCAAATCATGATTCCTATAAGGAAGAAACCCTACTGTTAATTTACGCTATCGTGTTCGCCCGACCAACAACCCGATACGATATTACGGTAGTACATATTAGTACATATTAGTACATATTAGTTACATCGAAGTCGTGTCCAAGTCCCATTTCATATCCTATTATTTTCAATGTAACTGGCTACCGTTACATCAAATTTCATTACGTCAAATTTTCGAACTAATTGTTAGGTCCCGAAAACAGAAATGTGTGGTATTTCAATCTCGTTAAGTCAAAGTGTCAGTTTGCGCTCGAAGTGTGAATTCGGAGCGCCAATTTACCGGATACCTGTGTAAACAAACTTTTATTTACTCGACACCAATTAAACTGTAAGCGGTTTACATGCTTTATTTATTAAGCATAATAAAATGTTACTTTACTGCTTTGAATTGTCATTTCTTGTTCCACCCTGATCATACAGATTACAGATGTGTACTTAGTACTACATGTACACACATGCGTGTATAGGCAAACACACAAGTAAAAACATTATAGTTGCAAAAGTGTAACTCCATGTGTCGTATGGGAGTTGTGTCCTGTAACGTGTATGGCAGTATTTCGAGGTCCTGTTCACATTTCGTTACGTCGAACTTCGGTTTACTCAAAGTATTTATCGCAGTCCGACGGACTTCGAGTAAACGAGCGTTGACTGTACTTCAAAAAGTGTTGATGCCTCGGACGACGACGATACCTATGCCAAGATTGTGACCGCTATGTCTCGCCCACATTAGTGGAAAGTGAGACATAGCAGTCACAATCCTGGCATCGGTGTCATCGTTGAGACACGCCATGTGATTTTGTACCCAAGAACATGTGCAATATTTCATGCAAAATATTTACAAAATTTACGATAGTTTCCGTAAATGACGTCAAAATTTTGTACCTGTGCGATTTTTCATGAAATATATTTACAGAAACTGTGATATGTTCTGTAAATGACAACATCACAGTTTCTGTAAATATATTCATGGAAAATGAAATAGCACATGTTCTTAGGTACAAAATCGCATGGCGTGTCTCATTTGGATACGTAAACTGGAATGGCTCACAAACAAATATACATTGTATAAGAGCAATGTCTGCCAGTTGATAGGCACACGTGCTGCACTCCACGTCAGTTTAAAAATGTTTCAAATATAAAAATGCACCATTTTTCTGATGAGATGCCACACAGCTCTACCAGAAAGATACATAATTACATGCCCACTCAGTAGGCAACGATTGACATTATTATTCATTTATTTTATATCAGACATAACTTTCCACACTGATATCTGGGACGATAACCATGATACCTGACAATGTTAACAGATATTACTATTTATACTCTGTATTTATTTTTTGATGTGCAATTATCATACTTTATAATCTGTCGAAAATATTATTTTTACAGGAGAGGTATTTAATTAGTATAAATAATTAAACAAGAGGGCCATGATGGCCCTAATTCGCTCACCTGACTCCATTAACACCAGAGGAGAATGTGACATTGAGTTCATATGTGTTTTAAAACATTTGAGCTTTTTTTAGATGGTGGTCATCTTGGATTAAGCGATGACTCATTTTACCAAATCTGAAAATGCTTCACCCAAGGATCTTAACTTACTATGAAGTTTGGCCAGCATCGGCCATGTGGTTCATGAGGAAAAGACGTTCAAAATCTCGCATAAATGGACCTTTTGGCGGCCATCATGGATGACGTAATTATCCGATTTTGGCAAATAATTCACCAGAGCGATCGTCTCGCTGATACCTTCAATTTGATATATGACATGACCATATCCGGTCAAAAATAAAATTTGACCCCAATTTGACCCCACGGGCCAATCACTGAATCAAGTTTTGTCGAAATCCGGTAGGTGGTTCTTGAGAAGAAGATTTTTGAAGAATTTGTGCTATTTTTAGATGGCGGCCATCTTGGATTACGTATTGACGTCAGTTTAACAATTTTGTAATCACCCTACCTAAGGACCATGACCATGAAGTTTGGTGACTATAGGCTTCGCTCAGGTGAGCTAAAAATACCATGCCTCATTTGCATATGAACATAGCCTGATACCAACGCAAGTCACTATCAGTAAAATAAATATTACTAAACGATTATACCTGTATAGCAGCGACTCGTAATCTTTAGAACTGGTGGAATAGGGACACAATTTATTTAATTCCTATAAAGAACAGTGTGTGCCTACTGAGTGGGCATGTACCTATAAAGCTATTGCATAAACACATTTTTCGTCTAGTAACCGGTGGAAATTTCTTGCGAATGGGAATTTGTCAGGAATCCGGCGCAAATTTCAACGTGAAACATTTTACGCCGGCGCAGAGTGCAGCACCAGTGATTGTGACATTGCCATTGCAGTACCATCACTTCCCTATGGAGGTACATGTATTAGTAGAAAGCTCTGTTCGACACTTTCACGCCCAAGTACATGTAACTGGAATGGACTTTATAGACGTTAATTTCGGGACCAATCCAATCGTCATAAAATTATTTTCAGACTAGTCCATTTATGAAATGGGGGTGTTTTTGTTCTCAAAAATAAGAAAATTACTTGAAAAAAGTGCAGATCCTGATGAGACGAGCGAGCCGGCTCATCTGGATCTACACTTTTTGCCAATACCACTACACAGGCCTGTGGTGTTGAAAGGGTTAACAGTTCATACTCTCATCAACACAGCAGCAGTATGGCATATTTGCATTAAAATTAATGAGCAAGTGTCTCACACACACAGAGGTAAATAACGGGGTAGAGTCCGTATTTCACCTGTACTGTACAGATGGGGGAAAATCCCAAAATCAGAACTGAATATTTACATACAAAAATTATATATTCAGCCATGAAGTTAGAATAACCTGATCTGGTGCCAGTACAGAGGTCATGGTTACCAAGGTTAAAGTCATCCGAATGACACTGGTTGGATAGCCATCAATTTGAGGAGGCTATTGGTAAAGTTTGGTAATGATCCGATTAAAGGATCAGGAGATGCAAATGACGATGCCAACGATGAAGACGTTGCAATTGTGTTTGTTTATTGGTGTTTAACGGCCTATCAACAGCTTAAAGGTCATTTAAGGCGGAATGGGAATTTATCTGGAATCTGCCAACTATTTTGTTTGTTTGTTTGTTTGTTTGTTTATTGGTGTTTAACGGCCTATCAACAGCTAAGGTCATGTAAGGCCGGGCAAACGGGTTCGATCCCGTTTTAACCTGCTGCATTGGGGGGAAAATTCCAAAATCAGAACTGAATATTTACATCGAGAAACAATATATTCAGCCCTGAAATTAGAATAACCTGACCTGGTGGCAGGTCCATACCACACCAAGTCACTTGGCCCCTTTGACATGAAACATTTTACGCCGGCACGGAGTGCAGCACTAGTGTGCATGAACTATCAAACAAATAGTATACAATTTATGTTTCGGATAAGAAAATAAGGGAAACATTGTGTCAATGTAAGACAACTGCAACATACTAACTCCCGAGTTGTACGTCTTTCTAGCATGCAAGCTCCCTTTAAATTGTGATGTGATACCAAGTATCGTGAAAATATGTGGCTGTGACTGGAGAAATGGGTTTTGCGACCAGTGTAGATCCAGATCAGCCTGTGCATCCGCACAGGCTGATCAGGATCTGCACTGTTCGCCATTCATCATTGAAACATCCGTCATGCTACATGCGTGTACTATTTGATCAGTAGCTAAACTTGTCACAAATTTCATCAGCCTCATTTCTCCAGTCACAGCCACATATTCCAAGCCATCTACGACTTGTGGATATAAATCAACATGATAGACATTGTATAATGGATGCATGTACAGACAAGGGTAAAACAATGTCACACCCCAACCAAATACATGGGTGGCAGAGCTCCAGATAAGCTGCGTATTTGCTTGAATACCCAATAAAAATTGCCAAAAACCCAATTGAAATCAGAAGTAGCGAGTATCAAAAAGCAATACAAATTTTGTGGTACCTTATATCATGTTTCAAACAAGAAACGAGGCAAAGCCACGAAGGCCAGGTTTTTTCCAAGCATAGACACTTGTATAACATAATTATACCCACCTTTTGTAGACTAGATGGCCGTGGCCATGGGGCGAGGCATGGACACTAAAAAAATAGATATAGTAGATGGAAAAACTTTAACGAAAAAAAAACTTTAACCGGACACACGGACGTACGGACGGACGGATGGACGGACATATGCCAAAATGCCGACGATATCGCGCTTTCCGCAAGTGGGTGCGACAATGATGATAAACACCCATGTGAAGTATCAAGGTAATGGATGAAGCAGTTGCAGAGATTTAGTACAGGAAAAAAATTTAACAAAAAAATTCAAAGTAATTTGACCTTGACATTGGGCACAGGGGCCGCACGGTTGGGGGTTAGAATGAAAATATGGATGATGATAAACACCCATGTGAAGTTCCAAGGTAATGGGCGAAGCAGTTGCAGAGATATAGTATAACAAAAAACTTTTAACCAAAAAACCTTAACCAGACGTACATTAAAAAGTTAACGTTGAAAATGGCTAAGTCAATTACGTAGAAATAATAGGTGAAGGTAAAAAAAATGGTCACATGTTGGACAGTTGTATGTGGTAGGCACCCCATGGTTATGAAGCTGTGAAAGTTTGGTGGTCCTAGGTGGTACAGTACCAAAGAAATGGACTTAAACACGAACTTAACATTGTAAAGGCGAAAACTTAACATTGAAAATGGCTAAGTCGACTGCGCGGAAAAAATGGGTCAAATTCAAAAAAAAAGTAACATGTTGGATAGTGATATGTGGTGGGCACCCCTTGATTATGAAGCTGTGAAAGTTTGGTGGTCCTAGGTGGTACAGTAAGAAAGAAATGGACTCAAACACGAAAACTTAACATTGATTGTGGACATCGACCGCCCGCCCGCCCGGCCGGCTTTCGCCAATCCAATAGCCTGGATTTTTTTTAAAAAAACCTGGCTAAAAACAATAAACAGACCACAAATATAGCATATATTTCTTATTTCCATGAAAACACATCTTGGTATTTCATTATAATTGTCTCCAAGGAGACATGTTTTCATTTCAAAGCAAACTATTCAATAGACAGCAAGTCTGTTGATGTATAAACAGTAGTGTGATTTTATTTTACCCAATTAAAATTTTGAAATTCGGAAATGATGGAGTGACAATACTCAATTACTAATTCCTTATCTGGAGCCCTGGGTGGTGTGGCATAAATTGACACTCTTCCATCACTGGACATTAGAAAAGGTTTCTGAGCAAATGTGACATTAACCCATTACATGCAAAATACACTTTTACGGGTATGATTGTTTCAAAATATTTCATTTTTATTTTTGATCTTTCTCAATAAAAATGAAATATTTTTCAGTAAACAATCATACCCGCAAAGATGTATTTTGAAATTCTCAATGAAAGTATATGTTGTGACCACTCATTCGAACCGTCTCGATGAGATGGTTCAAATGATGGTTGTGTCATATACAATGTACATATACTTCTAAGCACATTTAAAGAAAATAATTTTTATTTTCCCTAATCAAAATGGCATATCGTCAGCATGAACTAGATTGGTCAGTAAGCGAGGCTTACGGAATACCCCCCGCGTGGGCCCAGGTACCCCTAAAATATGTACAAATTTCCAAGTGTGTGGGCTTGTGACCTTGACTCTGGGATTAGCGCGAGCGGCATGAACGTGAATTTGTCACAGGGTGGTAGAGGTCCATTGGAGCAATGAGTGTGTGAAATGTGAAGCAGATCCGAGCAAGGAAATAGAAGTTATAACCGATTTCTCTGATGTTAAGTTTTGTAAAGAGACTACCGTATAACCTCGAATTAACGCCCCCGGAGGCGTTACATTTTACAAAAGGGGGGGGGGCGTTTATTAGCCAGTAAAAAAAAAAATAAAAAAAAAAAAAAAATATTTTTTTTTTACCAAGGACCGCCAATTTGAAACACAAATAAGGGATTTAAGGATTATTTGTGTTTGAAATTGGCGGGTCATTGGTAAAAAAATTATTATTTTTTTTTTTTATTTGGGGTTGGGGGGAGGTGGGGGGGGGGGGGGGGGGCGTTTATTAGCCAGAAAAAAAAACAAAAATAAATTTACCAAGGACCGCCAATTTAAAACACAAATAAGGATTTTAAGGATTACTTGTGTTTGAAATTGGCGGGTCATTGGTAAAAAAAAAATTATTTATTTGGGGGGGGGGGGGGGGGGGGGGGGGTGTGAGGGGGGGCGTTTTATTAGCCAGAAAAAAAAAAAAGAAAAAAAAAAGAAAATTTTTTTTTACCAAGGACCGCAAATATTTCAAACACAAAAAAGGATTTAAGGATTATTTGTGTTTGAAATTGGCGGTAATTGTTAAAAAAAAAAAATATTTTTTTTTTATTTGGGGGGGGGAGGCGTTTATTAGGAGGGGGGGTGTTAATTCGAGGTTATACGGTATGTATGTGACGTTGACCTCGAGATCAGCGGGGATTTGTCACAGCATATGAAATATTAAGTATTTTCAATGAAAGAAATAGAAGTTAGAACAATATTTCTCTGATGTTAAGTTTTGTAAAGAGACTAAGTATTTGACCTTGACTTGGTATCAGCGGGGGTTGGATGGTCGTGGATTTGGCGGAGGCACCGCATGGTAGTAGAGCCTTACAGGAATGCATGTGTGAAATATTAAGCATTTTAGATGAAGGAAATAGAAGTTATAACAATATTTCTCTGATGTTAAGTTTTGTAAAGAGACTAAGTATTTGACCTTGACCTTGGGATCTGCGGGGGGGGGGTTGGACGGTCTGGATTTGGCACAGCATGGTAGTAGAGCCTTACAGGAATGCATGTGTGAAATATTAAGCATTTCAGATGAAGAAGGAAATAGAAGTTATAACAATATTTCTCTGATGTTAAGTTTTTGTAAAGAGACTAAGTATTTGACCTTGACCTTGGGGTCTGCGGGGGTTGGACGGTCGTGGATTTGGCACAGCATGGTAGTAGAGCCTTACAGGAATGCATGTGTGAAATATTAAGCATTTTAGATGAAGGAAATAGAAGTTATAACAATATTTCTCTGATGTTAAGTTTACGGACTAAGTATTTGACCTTGACCTTGGGATCTGCGGGGGTTGGACGGTCATGGATTTGGCACAGCATGGTAGTAGAGCCTTACAGGAATGCATGTGTGAAATATCAAGTATTTTAGATGAAGGAAATAGAAGTTATAACAATATTTCTCTGATGTTAAGTTTACGCGGACGCACGGACGGACGCACGGACGCACGGACGGACGTTCTTACGAGAGCTACATTGTGAGGTTATTTCCTTTGATGTTTACACTGTGGGGTTAACCTCACAATGTAGCAACTTATTCCGTTATTTTCTTCCTTAACGATTCTCTTACGGAATAAATCGCATAATATGCAAATGAGCTAGCCATTAGTTAATTATATTTGAAAAACACTTATCCAAGTGTCTTAAATAGGGCGGTGGATGGGTTTCAGCACAACACAGCAACCTCACAATGTAGCTCTCGTAAGTACGGACGGACGGACGCACGGACAACCCGACTCCAGTATACCCCCCCTTGCGGGGGGTATAAAAAGGTTAAACATGTACAGAACATAAAAGTTTTGACAACTTTTAAACATTTTCCCTCTTTTGAATATAAGTTTAATAAAATATTGTGCATGACTTGACATAATAATAAATTAAACATTACACCTAATCAAACTTAAAACATTAAACATCTAAATGCAATAACATGTAAAACTATAGTCTGTTTCACGAAAGCTGCCCAAATTTTACGGCCATATAAACAATTAAAAAACCATATTTTTTTCGATAATATTAAATTAAAGGAAAATTTAAGAATGAGCCTTCTTTTCATTTCGTGAAATTTGGTCAAATATTGATTTTATTGCGAAAACAAAATTTCCCCATGTTAAATTCCCATAGACATCTTCAAGGAGTGAAGATGTCTATGGGGATTTAACATGGGGAAATTTTTTAGAATTTCAGAAATACAGGACCGATTTTTAAAATTTAACTTTTGTTTTCTTAGTTAGATCATTTCCAAGCTATCTAGCTAGGTTTACTCCTCCCACAACTCTTCTACCTCTTTTTCCCCCATGTTAAATTCCCATAGAGAAATCAATTTTTCGTAATAAAACCAATATTTGACCGAATTTCACGAAATAAAAAGAAGGCTCATTCTTAAATTTTCCTTTAATTTAATATTATCGAAAAAAATATTGTTTTTGAATTGTTTATATAGCCGTAAAATTTGGGCAGCTTTAGTGAAACAGACAGTCTCACGGACACCACCGGCCGCCACCTGGACTTACAAAATAAAAGTTTTAATGTAAATTTCGAAATGTGAAGTTTATGTGTTATGGATGGACGAGTGAGTGAGTGAGTGAATAGGGTTTAACGTCCGCTTTTCTGACATAGAGGTACAAGCCTCAGGGAGTCTACACGCAGACGGGTCAACGGGGTCGTGTCCCGTACCCACCTGTCCGAGGGGGGTAAATCCCAACTTCAGAACTCAATATTTACAATCAAAATATATATTCAGTCCTGAAATTAGAACAACCTGATCTGGTGCCAGGCCCTCGCCACACTAGCATCATTTATCCCATCACCTAAAAGTAATAGGATTAGCGCTAATCTTACTTTTATATATGGGGCATAGCCTGACTCAACTCTCACATACAAGAAAGCCAAAAATGTACATGAGGGCCAAATCCGGTATAGTGGGTTCCGGAAAGTATGAACCCAATCGTTAAGCCAGTTTAGTCGCCTTTTACGACAAGCAATGGCTACTGCAGCACTATTCTCAGGATCAGTTGATCCCGCCCCGGTGCCTGCATGGGGCTATGGATGGACGAACGGGTGGATGGACGGACGAGTGAGTGAGTGAGTGAATAGGGTTTAACGTCCGCTTTTCTGACATAGAGGTACAAGCCTCAGGGAGTCTACACGCAGACGGGTCAACGGGGTCGAGTCCCATATCCACCTGTCCAAGGGGGGTAAATCCCAACTTCAGAACTCAATATTTACAATCAAAATATATATTCAGTCCTGAAATTAGAACAACCTGATCTGGTGCCAGGCCCTCGCCACACCAGCATCATTTATCCCATCCCCTAAAAGTAATAGGATTAGCGCTAATCTTACTTTTATATATGGGGCATAGCCCGACTCAACTCTCACATACAAGAAAGCCAAAAATGTACATGAGGGCCAAATCCGGTATAGTGGGTTCCGGAAAGTATGAACCCAATCGTTAAGCCAGTTTAGTCGCCTTTTACGACAAGCAATGGCTACTGCAGCACTATTCTCAGGATCAGTTGATCCCGCCCCGGTGCCTGCACGGGGCGGATGGACGGACGAATGGGTGGATGGACGGACAATCAATACAGAAAGACGAAAACTATATACCCCTCAACATACTATAATAACAAGAAACGAGGCAAAGCCACGAAGGCCAGGTTTTTTCCAAGCATAGACACTTGGATAACATAATTATACCCACTTTTTGTAGACTAGATGGCCGTGGCCTGCATGTCGCGCCTTGGGGCGAGGCATGGACACTAAAAAAATAGATATAGTAGATGGAAAAACTTTAACCAAAAAACTTTAACCGGACACACGGACGAACGGACGGACGTATGCCAAAATGCCGACGATATCGCGCTTTCCGCAAGCAGGTGTGACAATGATGATAAACACCCATGTGAAGTATCAAGGTATTGGGTGAAGCAGTTGCAGAGATATAGTACACGAAAAAACTTTAACAAAAAAATTCAAAGTAATTTGAACTTGACATAGGGCACAGGATCGCGCTTTCCGCAAGCAGGTGCGACAATGATGATAAACACGCATGTGAAGTATCAAGGTATTGGGTGAAGCAGTTGCAGAGATATAGTACACGAAAAAAAATTAACAAACAAATTCAAAGTAATTTGACCTTGACATTGGGCACAGGATCGCGCTTTCCGCAAGCAGGTGCGACAATGATGATAAAACACCCATGTGAAGTATCAAGGTATTGGGTGAAGCAGTTGCAGAGATATAGTACACGAAAAAACTTTAACAAAAGAATTCAAAGTAATTTGACCTTGACATTGGACACAGGATCGCGCTTTCCGCAAGCAGGTGCGACAATGATGATAAACACCCATGTGAAGTATCAAGGTATTGGGTGAAGCAGTTGCAGAGATATAGTACACGAAAAAACTTTAACAAAAAATTCAAAGTAATTTGACCTTGACATTGGGCACAGGATCGCGCTTTCCGCAAGCAGTGCGACAATGATGATAAACACCCATGTGAAGTATCAAGGTATTGGGTGAAGCAGTTGCAGAGATATAGTACACGAAAAAACTTTAATAAAAAAATTCAAAGTAATTTGACCTTGACATTGGGCACAGGATCGCGCTTTCCGCAGCAGTGCGACAATGATGATAAACACCCATGTGAAGTATCAAGGTATGGGTGTTTAAGCAGTTGCAGATGATATAGTATAACGACAAAAGTTTAACCAAAAAACTCTAACCAGACGTACGTTAAAAAGTTAACGTTGAAAATGGCTAAGTCAATTACGTAGAAATAATAGGTGAAGGTAAAAAAATGGTCACATGTTGGATAGTTGTATGTGGTAGGCACCCCTTGGTTATGAAGCTTTGAAAGTTTGGTGGTCCTAGGTGGTACAGTACCAAAGAAATGGACTTAAACACGAAAAACTTACATTGTAAACGCGAAAACTTAACATTGAAATGGCTAAGTCGATGCGCGGAAAAAAATGGGTGAAGTTAAAAAAAAGAGTAACATGTTGGATAGTGTAGTAGTGGGTACCCCTTGATTATGAAGCTGTGAAAGTTTGGTGTCCTAGGTGGTACAGTACAAAGAAATGGACTTAAACACGAAAACTTAACATTGTAAACGCGAAAACTTAACATTGAAAATGGCTAAGTCGACTGCGCGGAAAAAATGGGTGAAGTTAAAAAAAAGAGTAACATGTTGGATAGTGATATGTAGTGGGTACCCCTTGATTATGAAGCTGTGAAAGTTTGGTGGTCCTAGGTGGTACAGTACCAAAGAAATGGACTTAAACACGAAAACTTAACATTGTAAACGCGAAAAAACTTAACATTGAAAATGGCTAAGTCGACTACGCGGAAAAAATGGGTCAAGTTAAAAAAAAAGTAACATGTTGGATAGTGATATGTGGTGGGCACCCCTTGATTATGAAGCTGTGAAAGTTTGGTGGTCCTAGGTGGTACAGTAACAAAGAAATGGACTCAAACACGAAAACTTAACATTGATTGTGGACGCCGCCCGCCCGCCGCCCGCCCGCCGCCGCGCCGCCCGCCCGCCCGGCTTTCGCCAATCCAATAGCCTGGATTTTTTTTCAAAAAACCTGGCTAAAAATGTGTAGGTTCAGTGCCTTAACCCTTACTATGCTGAATTAGATTTTGTCGTCTGCCGGAAATTATTTATTTTCAATATTTCTCGACAAAAAACTGTTTTGACAGCACATGAGAATCGTCTCCACTGGAGACGATTCTCATGTGCTGTCAAAACCGTTTTTTTTGTGCTAAGAATTAAGGCAAAAATTAAAAACAGCAGACGACAATTTCCGTCTCCAGCGTAGTGAGGGTTAATCATAAACCTGTATAATGGAATCTCTCTAAAAATGTGTCACTGTATTCAATACATTGAACCTCTCTAAACCGGACACCAGAGGTCACCAGGGTGTCCGGCTTAGAGAGACATTTGATAATTCTAAGCCATAGTTGTGCGATATGCGATCACGCACAGATATTATCACCGGAGATAAATTACCAAGAAACTCATAAAAAATCACAGGTGTTTTTTTGGTATCCGGTTTAGAGAGGTTCCACTGTATAAGCATTCCAAGACATTTGTGTGCATCACAATCATGAACATGCATTATTGTTAGAGATAAATTACACTGAAAGCCAAAGTCGTTACATCTCCAAGGTGTCCAGTTTAGTGAGGTTTCACGGAAAAATATTTTGACAATATACAGTGGATATACCTAGGTTCTGGATAATAAGCCTTCGTTGGCCAGTTACTAGAGCTATACGCATATAAAAACAATTATTCATAACTTTTTAAAACAATAAACTTATCGTAAAAGTGATATGAAACCATATTTATCTAAAAATCGCGCTTGTTTCCATGTCGTCCATTTTGTTAACGTATCATCCAGGCGCTTGTAGAAAATAGACTGTGACCTTAGAGTCTGGATTTTTGTTGTCGGATTATACTCATCCTGTATTGCGGTGCACCATCGGATCAGTGTAAAACATGGCTATCTAAATTATCAGAGGAGTGTACAGTAAACAATTTACCACCATTTCCTTTGCCAGTCATAAATGACAATAATATTATCACAAGGCTAATAATCATAATGCAAGATGCTTTCAGATCACGTTTAATTTTCATTTGTGGTACATGCTATTTTACCATATTCATTATGGTTCACACTACAGGCAGGATTTATTATATAACAACAAGAAGATAATAACAATCTACAAACTGAGCATTTTTATAATCAACAGAACAATAAATTCTATTAAAAACACAAGAGTTTATATCTACATCTGTGTAATCAAATATAATTCTGTGTTAGTTTGTTATTGTTTTTCATATAAGACCCCTCAGTATAATGAGAAGCTCTATTCTGGTAATTTGACAGCTATCAGTCTGTGTTTACATGACATTGACTTCTCAAAATGGCTAAAGAATCCAGTGACGCAGACTGACAGAAGCATGCTTTGTAAATCTTTTTGAATAATGATGTTTATGAGTGGACAAAAGTGGGAATAGTTGAAATACAACATTTTGAAGGTATTCTAACAAATTTGATTAAAACCTTACATGACCAAGGGCGATGTGGAACATTTTACTCCATTTGACAGATAAGTGTCTTCTGCAAAAAATGTCAGGGAAAAATATCGTGTAATTTTCTGTGAATAGTGACAAATGCGGTTTACGAAAATACCCGACGCGGGGGTAATCCCGACAAATGGTTACGCTACTGTAGTGATAGACAAGAGACGAGGCAAAGCCTACATGCAGTTGCAGAATATCTGCACGTTGCTCAATATGAAGACGTGGAGAATAATTTCTCTGTTAGCATAGTGAAAATGAAACACACGGAAATTTAACATTGAAAATGGCTCAGTCGATGACGCGGAAAAATAGGTAAAGGTAACAAAAAGGTCACACGATGGATAGTGGTATGTGGGTTGGTTATGAATCTGTCAAGTATAGTGGTTCTAGGTGGTATAGTTTAGTGAGAAATAGATTTAAACGCTAAAAATTAACATTGAAAATGGCGATTACGCGGAAAAAATAGGACAAGGTCAAAAAAAGGTATGGTGATCATGGGCGGACCCGGCGAGCGCCCCCCCCCCCTAAAATTCGCCGAGTAAAGATTTTTTACAAGTTACAAGGCAAATTTCATGCCAAGTGCCATGTATTCCATGCATTTTTCGGTCGTTGTCTTATTGTTTCAAAATTTAAACGTTTTCAATCAAAAATCATGTCTAAACATACTGTGACAGTGTCAATATCTTTGCTCCAAAATGAGCCAGAACGCAGGAAATGCGATGTTTGATTTCAAAAAAATTCAGAGGGGGGAATGCCCCCGGACCCCCCTAGCGCTATCCCGAGCATAGCTCGTTTGATAATATAGTCAAGTATTGCAAAATAGTTACGCCCCCCCTAACCCGAAATCCTGGATCCGCGCCTGGTGATTCTAGGTGGTACAGTAACAGAGAAATAGACATAAAGGCGAAAACTTAACATTTAACGCTGCCGCCCACCCGGCTTTCGCCAATCCAATAACCAGGAATTTTGTGTTTAAAGCTGACAGAGAGTAATTGCATCCCTAAAATATATGGGCCACAATTTAACTCATCATAGAATGCAGGAAAATGGAAACTTTTGTCTGCTTTTGTTTTTTGTGTCTTTTTTCTCAAGAATGAAATAGTTTGACAGCACTTTAGCAATGGAAATGATTCTGAAGTGCTATCAAATCATGTTTATTAATGAAGAAAATAAAAAACAAGGACATCATGATTGTGAGGCTAATCCCCTCGCTGGCAGCCTTGATAATAAAATAAACAATAAGCTTAACGACCTATTAACAGCCAAGGTCATTTAAGGTCGGATCAATGGGTTTAGAACTACATCCCATATATTACCTGTACAAGTACATGTACATGTTCAAGTACATGTACAAATGGGGGGAAATTTCCAAAATCAGACCTGAATATTTACAATAAACAAGAATTCCGCCACGGAAACGGTGTCGCGCCTGCCGAGGCATTTGACCGTAGCATGATCATGGGCATGTGCTAAAGTAAGTATCACAAAAACAGTCAGAGAAGTGCATGCTTAAAACACGAAAAAGGTCAAGGTTGAAGAAACTTTTTGACATAAAAAAAATTGCTATGTGTTTCCACAACCATGTGAAGGTCATAAAGGTCAAGGTCATGTTGTTAATGTCGGCATGAGTGTGTTCCTAATGGTTACATGTATCAAGTGCCCAAACATTGAAGGAATGCGTCAAGAAATATGAAAGTTATAGCACGATGACGAAGATTGTACAAAGTTTTTGACGCAAAAAAATGGCTAAGTGTTTCAACAAAAATTTGAAGGTAAAAAAGGTCAAGGTTATGTGAATGGTGGCATTAATGTGTTCCAAATGCCTACATGTATCAAGTGTCCAAACATTTAAGGAATGCGTCAAGTAATATTAAAGTACAAAATTAAATATTATATATAGTGTATAATTGTGTCACAATTCCACCAGTTATAAAAGTTACCAGTGCCCACTATACAGATATAATCTTTTAGTGATAGGTGGTATCAGGCTATTTTCATATGCAAATGAGGCATGGTATTTTTTAATCATTTATACTAATTAAATGCGTCACCTGAAAAAATAATATTTTCAACAGATTATAAAGTAATGTCATGCACATCAAAAAATAAATACAGAGAATAAATAGTAATGTCCATTAACATTTTAAGGAAACACGGTTATCGCCCCTGATATCAGTATTAAAATTTACGTCTGATATAAAATGTATAATAATGCCAATCAATATGTGGGGTAATGGTGAATGAATGTTTATTTGCCAAAAAAATGTCTCAGATGATTTAACACAAACTTCTAAGTAGTGTATTTATTTTAATATGGGCGTATAAAAAACTGTTTTTCGTCATCAGTCATCAATTAATTCTGCTGATAATGTTCTCAAAATTATGATACTCTCACATACTTGAGATACCAATACTGAATACAACACAGTTTATGACTGTAATATATGTTTTTACATTACGATAACAACTAATTTGAGCCTATCATTTAACATAAAATATGAAAAATTGTAACTATATTTCATACAGTACATGTATATGGTCACAGACACACTGGCCAGGTAACTGTGTGGTGCAATGAAACATTAATAAATGCCTAGATCTGCCTAACTTTCCGATTGGAATCATCTTTCACCTTCTTGGACGGAGGTAGTGGAACATATTTACCATACATGTATATAGACGTAATTACGAGTGATGCACCAACAATGAACTGAAACGATGGAAAATAGTCAAAGAAAAATATAGATGTAATACACGATAATACAATAGCCGACGATGTTGCGAAACCCTTCAATATATTGTCAGCATACTTGACAACAACTGCGACGAGCAGACCTCCCAACGACTGCAACAATATAACAAGCCAGACCATGTAGTCGTACCCGAAGAAGAAGCCCAGATCGCGTACTTTCCCCCCATCCTTGATTTCCATCGTAACTAACCCAATCACAGCACCTAAAACTCCTAATTGCACGTTTCTCAGCCACACAGACTGTTTTGTCCCCTTTAATATCTTTTCAAAATACACACCGGCGAATCCGGACATCAGACAGGAGATGATGACGGCAACGAGCCCGAGGAGCGGGCGTTGTTCTTGGTTGGCGCCCGACTCGCCCGAGTTCTCCGGCTGCATCTGGACAATGGAAATGCCGGTGAAGAGGACGACTAGCGACACCCACTGATATTTGGATAGCACCTTGCGCAGCATCACCACAGAGAAGATGGCTGTCGTGAGAATTTTCAGCTGGTACGATACCTGAAACATACATAACATATATGAGGCATGCCATGGGATTTTGTACCTTCGGACATCTACGTAACTTCATGATATACCTTTACAAAATTTATAATAATTTGCATAAAAAAACTCAAAAGTTGGCAAAAATTTCACAATTTATAATAATTTGCATAAATAAACTCAAAAGTTGGAAAACAATTCTAGACGGCCCGCCAGGTCATGAAAAAAAACTTTTGATAGCATTTTTTGTTACAAATACGTACCCATGCTAGTTTATATCTATGATGGGTAAGCTTTCGGATAAGGATGGGTAAGCTTTCGGATAGGGGTGGGTACCCCCTCAAATTTGACCTTTGAAGGTCATTTCAAGGTTATTTAGGGGTCAAAGCACGAAAAATCAAAGGTGTCTTAATCTTAAGTCATTTGACCTTGACCTTGGGCACAGGGGCCGCATGAGTGGGATACAGCATGAATATATGGATGATGACTAATAAGCATATGAAGTTTCAAGTCAATGTGACTTAGGACTGCAGAGATATAAGGTATTTAAAAACTTTAACGCAGATTTCGGAACGCAAACTTCTAAGTCATTTGACCTTGACCATGGGCACAGGGGCCACATGAGTGGGATACAGCATGAATATATGGATGATATATTGTGATCACTATGTCTCGCTTTCCTCAAGCGGGCTCGAAATGAAAAATAAAGAATAAAAAATAAAAATGGCCGCCAATATACACTAGTATAGTATAACATTTCATAAAATAGTATATTAGATCATTTGCTAACTTAAATTCCAAGATGGCCGCCACAAATTACATATGTGAATTTTCCAAATGAATAACTTGTAAATTGTCACGATTCCACTCGACTCGGTGGGTTTATTCTTTCAACTTTTTTTTTAAAAATGAGTGCTCAACGTGAGTTATACCTTTCACAACTATACGTTTAGATGTGGGTCTACACTTAAGTTAGACTGTTTGGGGCAGTTCCAAGGTCATTCATGGGTCAGATCAAGACAAAAATCTCAGTTTTTCTGCATTTCGCTATTTAAAGGCATACATAACTAATGCATGTAAAAACAGCATGACCTGTTATAAATTGGCTATACTATATATTTAGTAAATCAGCCAGGCAATGTAGAAATAAGTATTCAAGATGGCCGCCAAACTGCATAATATGCAATAAAATGTGAAAAGTAATCTTGCTACGTAGAATAACCAGTTCTAAATATGTTATTTATGTATTTTATACCATTTATGTATGGTATGATATGTCATTTACTAGTATACAATGACATGCCGTTTACTAATTTAAAATCAAAGATGGCCGCCGTTAAACACAAACTCACAGTGTTCAAATGGAAATATTTCATTGTGACATTTCCTGGGATGTACATGTACATGTAAAAATGAAATACGTTTTCCCCAGGCTACATTTGATTTTCAATGAAGCAAACACAGCGAGCGATTTTCATATATCTTGCAAAAATCGTTGAATCATTTGCTAACAACAATTCAGTTATTCACCTACCCGTGTGTTCACCATCAGAATGATCGGGGCAGTATTCGATAACCACATAGCCAATATGACATATATACAGAAACAAACACGGTTACCACACTCCTTTGGATCGATTGGACAAATATAATTTTGGAATACTGGAATATTAATTCTAATTGCACGTAGGCCGCACCTCAACTTCCATAAGTGGTAAATACATTACCATGTGAATTTGCTAAACAATGTACTCTCGCCATGGCTTACACTGTTCGCATGTCATTACAATAACTGCACTGTCCAACAAACATTAACAAGTGATCAAAACGAAGTCATGTTCATTTAGCAGAGAATCTTACAATTATATCTCACACAATCGCACCCAACAAAGAACATAATTCAATATCAACACAAAGATCATGTTGAATTATCTGCAAATTACTGCATTGTGATATTGAAGATAATGACTCATTGAAACGTATCGATTAACAGCATCACCGTCAATGTTACGTGCTGATTGAGTCATTTTTGCGTATAGATTTTGCTTGTTTCTCGTTTTGAGCATGCAATTCAAGGATTTGTGAGCGTAATACATTGTCAGTTGTATCATTCGGTGTGATGGAAATAATTTAAATTGATATCTTACATACACGGTTTAGCCTTAATGATTTACATTTTACATGTACCTGATATTACAGCTTAGTGCTTTGTTCGACTACAGCGTTCCCTAACACGAACTGTGCATGATATGCGGAAACGGTCGCAGCCACTTCATACATTGAAGCGAACAAGAAAATTTTCACCGGGCTTAGTATATGATTGTGATAATTATATAGCCATCCCTGGTAGAATGGTATTGCATGAATACTGCCTAGTAGAATGACAATTGTTTATGCAAAGTTCTATCAGATAAGGAAATTAGGTTTTATACTTCACTATTTTCCTGTCAAATTGTGACCTAAACTAGAAATGGACACTTGTCGACAAGCGCATGTGTATCCCCCTCCCCAGATACACAAGTAGTTTGAAAAAAGGGTGTTCGAGTTATGCTCCGGAGACAAAATCAGTGATGGAAAAAACAAAGGGAGATAACTAAAAAATTAGTGATGCAAGAGTTGTCATTCTTGCGTGACACACCTTTAGGGTTGTAGTCTATGCATGTGTGAAGTTTCATGAAAATATTCCAAAGGGTGTTCGAGTTCTGCTCCAGACACGAAATCAGTGCACGAAACAACAAAGGGAGATAACTAAGAAATTAACGACGCAAGAGTTGTCATTCTTACGTGCGACACACCTTTGGGTCGTCTTCTATGCATGTGTGAAGTTTAATAAACTAGAAAATGTGTTCATAGAACACGGATGTCCCACATATCGCTTTGATAATAAATGAGGCCAAATTCCAAGTCAAAATTTTCTTTTACCTGAGCGTTAAAGTTTTTGAAGCACCAAGTATGTGACCTTGACCCTGGGCTTGGCGGGGGCAGGACAAACGTGGATTTGGCACAAGGCGGTAGAGGACCAATAGAGCAATGCATATATGAAATATGAAGCTGATCCGTGAAAGAAAACAGAAATTATAAGATATTTACCTGAGCGTTAAAGTTTTTGAAGCACTAAGTATGTGATGTTAACCCTGGGCTTGGCGGGGGCGGGACGAACGTGGATTTGGCACAGGGCGGTAGAGGACCATTAGAGCAACGCATATATGAAATATGAAGTTGATCCGTGAATGGAAAGAAAAATTATAAGATATTTACCTGAGCATTAAAGTTTTTGAAGTACCAAGTATGTGACCTTGACCCTGGGATTGGCGGGGGCAGGACAAACGTGGATTTGGCACAGGGCGGTAGAGGACCATTAGAGCAATGTGTATATGAAATATGAAGATGATCCATGAAAGAAAACAGAAATTATAAGATATTTACCCGAGCGTTAAAGTTTTTGAAGCACTAAGTATGTGACCTTGACCCTGGGCTTGGCGGGGGCAGAACGAACGTGGATTTGGCACAGGGCGGTAGAGGACCATTAGAGCAATGTGTATATGAAATATGAAGCTGATCCGTGAAAGAAAACAGAAATTATAAGATATTTACCCGAGCGTTAAAGTTTTTGAAGCACCAAGTATGTAACCTTGACCCTGGGCTTGGCGGGGGCAGGACGAACGTGGATTTGGCACAGGGCGGTAGAGGACCATTAGAGCAATGTGTATATGAAATATGAAGCTAATCCGTGAAAGAAAACAGAAATGATAAGATATTAACCCGAGCGTTAAAGTTTTTGAAGCACCAAGTATGTGACCTTGACCCTGGGCTTGGCGGGGGCAGGACGAACGTGGATCTGGCACAGGGCGGTAGTGAATCATCAGAGCAATGTGTATATGAAATATGAAGCAGATCGGTCGAAGGATGAAGAAATTATGAGACATTTACCCAAGTGTTAAAGTTTTGTGACGGACGGACGGACGGACGGACGGGAGGACGGGAGGACACGGGACGGGAGGGAAACCCGGGACGCACGTTCCTACGAATGAATACTTGTTGGGTTTTTACTGTATAAAAATACCCAACAAGAGTACCCAACACTATCCTAATCCTACCCAATAAGATCCCCGTACGCTTACAACAAGTACCCATTCGTGTGTGCGGACGGACGGACGGACAGACAAGGGTAACACTAAATGCCCCCTCCACTATCGTGGTGGGGCATAAAAATATTCCAAAGGGTGTTCGAGTTATGCTCTGGATACAAAATCAGAGCACAAAACAACAAAGGGAGACAAGTAAACAAGAATTCCGCGGAATCAGATGCCTCGCCTTGTCCCGCCTTGACCTCGAGCCTGGGCCCGAAAGCAATTTTCACTGGCCCGAACACATTATACAATTATTGACTAGTGAGCCATAGAATATCAGATTATATTCTATGGCTCACTAGTCAATAATTGTTTTATTATATGATAATAGTCTGTATATAGCACTTACGACCTTATGATATTAGACAAAAATTGAAAAAGAATTTGAAAACAAAAATGAAAAAAAAAAATGGAAAAAAAAGTTTAAAAATTAAAAATAATAATGCTTGCTACTGGAGCCCAGAATTTTTTTTTAATAGTCCGATATTTATCTACATATATCTGCACAGGTCCACATAATGCCACAATATTTTCAACACAGTTTACGGAAATGTAATATACAAAAAAATAAATAATAATAATGCTCGCTACTGGAGCCCAGAATTTTTGTTAATAGCCTATATTTATCTACATATATCTGCACAGGTCCACATACTGCCACAATATTGTCAACACAGTTTACGGAAATGTAATAATGTACCTGTATAAATTACCTGTAATAAGTTAGTGGTCAGTTAAAAAATAGAAAAAGAATGTAAAAAAAAAAAATGGAAAAAAAAAATTAAATTTAAAAAAAATAAAAGAATAATGCTCCTCCTACTGGAGCCCAGAATGTTTTTTAATAGTCCTATATTTATCTACATATCATATATACACAGGTCCACATATTGCCACAATATTTTCAACACAGTTTACGGAAATGTAATATAATCATTTACCTGTATAAATTACCTGTAAGTGGTCAGTGGTCAGTTGCACATGCACAGGTGAATAGTATGTATATAGCACTTACGACCTTATGCTACTAGACAAACATTGAAAAATAATTTGAAAAAAAAAATGAAAAAAAAAAAAATGAAAAAAAAAATGGATTTTTTTTTTTTTAAATAATAATGCTTGCTACTGGAGCCCAGAATTTTTTTTTAATAGTCCTATATTTATCTACATATATCTGCACAGGTCCACATAATGCCACAATATTTTCAACACAGTTTATGGAAATGTAATATCCAATGTAGTAATTTACCTGTATAAATTACCTGTGGTCACCAGTGGTCAAGCACTGGACATTTGCACATGCTAGCCCATGCTAGCACATGGTTCTCCCAGTCTCTATTGTTCTCTCTACAGGTAAGGTGTACAGAGCACACGAGAAAAAGTGTACAGAACAGACGAGAAAACAGGTCTTCATGCATTATTGTCCAGTTTGTAGAGTGCGCAAAACAAAAAAGGGAGATCACTAAAAAATTAGCTACGCAAGAGTTGTCATTCTTGTGCGCGACACACCTCCGGGTCGTGGTCTATGCATGTGTGAAGTTTCATGAAAATATTCCAAAGGGTGGTCGAGTTATGCTCCGGACAGGAAATCAGTGCGCGAAAACAAAAAAGGGAGATAACTAAAAAATTAGCTATGCAAGAGTTGTCATTCTTGTGCACGACACACCTTCGGTTCGTGGTCTAATTGAATGTGTTAAGTTACATAAAAATATTCCAAAGGGTGGTCGAGTTATGGTCAATCAGTGCGCGAAACAAAAAAGGGAGATAACTCAAAAATTAGCTATGCAAGAGTTGTCATTCTTGTGCGCGACACAGCTTCAGGTCGTGGTCTATGCATGTGTGAAGTTTCATGAAAATATTCCAAAGGGTGGTGGAGTTATGCTCCGGACACGAAATCAGTGTGAGAAACAAAAAAGGGAGATAACTCAAAAATTAGCTATGCAAGAGTTGTCATTCTTGTGCGCGACACACCTTCGGGTCGTGGTCTATGCATGTGTGAAGTTTCATGAAAATATTCCAAAGGGTGTTGAGTTATGCTCCGGACAAAAAGTGTCTGCGGCGGACGCGGACGCGGCGCGCTGTCAAATCCATAGTATCCCCCGACGGAGTCCGGGGGAGACAATTAATCGTGTGAATGAAACCCCGGACAATTCTGGATACAACATAGCTCTGACATAGCGGTATATACCCCTTATGTGAGTATTACGAGTATTCTTAATCCTATATTAGGGGAAGGTGCCAAGTGACTGGTGTGGTATGGACCTGGCACCAGGTCAGGTTATTCTAATTTCAGGGCTGAATATATATTTTCTCAATGTAAATATTCCGTTCTGATTTTGGCATTTTCCCCCAATGCAGCAGGTTAAAACGGGATCGAACCTGTTTGCTCGGCCTTACATGACCTTAGCTGTTGATAGGCCGTTAAACACCTATAAACAAACAAACTGACATAGCGGCAACACGCTATCTCTGTAGAGCTTCAACACTTTTTACAAGTAATAAACATTGCTAAATGGATCCTAACACTATGCTATTTCAGCTAATCCCCATAACTGAATCACCATAGTTTGTATGAGAGCTACATACTTTTATGTCTCGATGCGATGTGGAATATTATGATGTGGCATTCATTATTCATCATAATCCTGTGCTATTCTGTCCAAGAAACCACACTATGCATTTTAAAGGTGTCTGTCGTTCACTTCTAGGAGGTGCAATATGTATATATTTCCAAGTAACACATACACAATTCTATATATCAGGGAATTTGTTTGCAATAGTTAATTTCTTGTAATTTACAGTGGCTGGTCAACTACACGTACATTTGGTTCTATTTGCAGAACATAAAGAGCTACATGAGACTGAAAAACAAAAACACAACAAATGACACATAGTGAACCATGAAAGCGGGTAAAGTGGTGTACAGTCCCGCCAAAAAAAACGCAATCGTATATAATAAAACTGATAAATAAAACATAGTTGTCATAGTGGTAATGTTATCTGCAGATATCTGGAAAAGATCAATTTTGCTGATTAATTAGTCAACACTAAAATAAAAGAGACCGCATATGTTTCTTCATTGCGGATTTGGACACAAAATTATATCATACTTTGCGTTATTCCATTCTACGCTTTCAACAAAGCTTATTTCTAACTTAAGCCAAAATAAATCGTCAGAAATGTCGGTGATAGTTTGTCTCTCTTGGAATACTATATATTATGTAGTCGCCTTCATCTAGTTCATAATCCACATTATATATCCAGACCTATCTTAAGGATCAAAGATGCTGGCCCTTGAGTGTCCGTGTGTGTGCCAATTATGCATGTGATTTGTGCTGTCATCTTCTTACAATTTGTATAAACTAGAAAGTAGTGTCCTGCTGTTTCTTCCATGACACTATGGTGAAATGAAAATTTCTATCAAATGGTCATGTTCAGTGACTTGATTATCAGCCTTTCCAAGGCCTACATGCTTTGCTTTCTTCCAATGGAATAATAGTCCCCATAAATACGCACTTCTCAAATTATATTGTCTATTAGATACGTTCGGTGTGTGGTTGATCGTGAGCACGCGAAGGATAGTGTAACGATCAGTGTTTCTCTTCACCGGAATGCCGACATGGTTTAGACCTCATATAGATTTTCGGCCTTATGGTACGTGAGGGGGAAATCCTGTCATACCCCATGAAAAGGCAATACAATTAGTGCTAATATTATTACTTTTGGAGATGGAACTAAGTGACTATGGTGTGGTATGGACCTGACATCAGGTCCGGTCATTCTAATCTTACGATAGAGTATACATTTTCTTGATGGAAATAGTTAGTTCTGATTTTGGTATTTACCAACAGTATTTAACCTATATTATATATATAGGTTTAATATGGGATGGACCCCGTTGATCCGGCCTTAAACGACCTTAGCTGTTGATAGGCCGCTATATACAACAGTAAATCATTAGATACGTCACAAGATATATCAAAGGTTTATGATTCTGGAGGGTGGAGAGAGCATATATTAAAATATGGTGCAAAACGTGAGAAAGTTACCATTTATAAGGATTGCCTTTCTGAAATTAGTGGTAACACATGGTGTGTCAGCTATTTCCGCATACATACATTATTATAATGCAACAATTAGCGGGGAAGCCTCATACAAGTTATGTTTTGACCTTATCTGACAACAGAAACATTGATTGTTTTTTTTCTCAGTTTTCCAATATGGCAGATCTTGAATTTGAAGGCCTAGACCAAAATATACGCATTTCAAATTTCAATGAGAATTGTGTACTGAAAACTACAGAAAGCTGTACAAAATATTTCTTATTTTTAGTGTTTGTTCGTCTGGTTACAGAGATATTTCATTTTATACTTTTCAAAATTGAGTGGGCGGCCATTTTGAATGTGGGGTAACCCGGTTCCAGGAAATGTAGCTTCAATTGTCCCAATTTTAAAATATGTTCTGTTTAATCAATAATACAAAATGACGGATAATATTAGTCACATATTCCATGAAAATGACATACTAACGGAAATCTCTAAAAGTCAGCAATATGCTAACTGAGAATGAATTGAATACAACATACTGTTATGGCGGCCATCTTGGATCAGCGAACAGTAAGTTTGAAAAAAATAGTACAATGTTTGTAAGCAATGGCTCTATTATAGCTATTAAAATGGCTTAACTATCAACAAAGATATGACGTACAACAGGACATTTTCTTGTTTCTTAGATAAATTGGCGGCCATTTTGCATTTCAGACAAGTTTTGTTCTGAATAATTTGGCATTTTCAGAATCCCTATTTATATACCTACCAAAATAGTTTATCAGCTGTTATAAATCATATACGTGCATTTATACACCCATATCAATGAGAAATGTTGGGTCAACATGATATGACCTTTAAATCACCTAAAAAATGACCCCTAAAGGTCAAATCTGCGGGGGTACCCACCCCTATCCAACAGCTTACATATCATAGAAGTCGATCAGCATGGGTACCCATTTGTAACAAAAAATGCCATCAAATCTTTATTGGAGGCCTTTTATTGGCTTTGGCGGGCCGTCTATTCAAGGTATATGCGGAACTCTGAAATTTGTGTCAACTTTTGACGTCATTTACGGAAAATATGGTAAATTTTGTAAACGTATATCTCGTGAAATTACGCAGATGTCCGAAGGTTTGTTTGTTTGTTTGTTTCTTAGTGTTTAACGGCCTATCAACAGCTAAGGTCATGTAAGGCCGGGCAAACGGGTTCGATCCCATTTTAACCTGCTGCATTGAACGGAACGGAAATCAGAACGGAATATTTACATCAAGAACAAATATATTCAGCCCTGAAATTAGAATAACCTGACCTGGTGCCAGGTCCATATCACACCAAAGTCACTTGGCCCCTTCCCCTAAAATAGGATTACGAATATCGTAATACTCACATAAGGGGTATAACCAGATTCAACTGTCACATACAAAATGCCAAAGACGTATGTGAGGGCCAAACCAGGTCTCCAGTCGGATTCCGGTAAGGATGAACCCCGATCGTTAAATTACCCATCACGTGCTCCCACCTGCCACCCACCACCCACAGATGTCCGAAGGTAGAAAACATCATGGCATGTCTCATATGTGGCTGTGACAGGAGAACAGGGGCTTACGGGTTTTGCGACCGGCGGAGCCAGATAAGGTGAGTATTGGCTTACACACTTATTTTAGCAGCATATGCATTGATTATCAAAAGTGGGAGTACAAAATACCCACAGCAATGTGAAAATATGCACTAATTTTCAAATTGAGTAGTGAAAATACAAATGATAAACTAGATGGCCGCAGCCTGCATGTCGCGCCTTGTGGCGAGGCATGGACACTAAAAAAAAGAGATAAAATATAACGAAAAACTTTAACCGGACACACGTACGTACGTATGCCAAAGTGCTGACTATATCGCGCTTTCCGCAAGCGGGCGCGACAAAAACTTTAACCAAAAACTTCAAAGTAATTTGACCTTGGGCACAGGGGCCGCACGGGAGGGGGGGTAGAATGAAAATATAGATGATGATAAACACCCATGTGAAGTTCAAGGTAATGGGCAAAGCAGTTGCAGAGATATAGTATAACGAAAAACTTTAACCAAAAAACTTAACCAAAAACTTCAAAGTAATTTGACCTTGACATTGGGGTAGAATGAAAATATAGATGATGATAAACACCCATGTGAAGTTTCAAGGTAATGGGCAAAGCAGTTGCAGAGATATAGTATAACGAAAAACTTTAACCAAAAACTTTAACCAAAAAACTTAACCAAAAAACTTAACCAAAAACTTTAACTAAAAAACTTAACCAAACAACTTAACCAAAAACTTTAACCGGACACACCAAAGAACTTAACCAAAAATTTTAACCAAACAACTTAACCAAAAACTTTAACCGGACACACGTACGTACGTACGTATGATGATAAACACCCATGTGAAGTTTCAAGGTAATGGTCAAAGCAGTTGCAGAGATATAGTATATTATGTCTTTTGCGACAAGTGTTGATGAAGATCAGCCTGTAAATTCGCACAGTTATGAACATGATCTGTACTGTTTGCCATTCCATCAATGAAATACATGTACCAATCACGTGCAGGCTTCTAACAAGCAATACAGATTGCTATCAGGCTACAGGAGTGTACTATTTGATTGATCAGGAGCTATATCTGGTCACAAATCCCATAAGCTCCATTTCTCCACTCACATCCACATAATATGTGTGTACATGTACATTCAACAAAATGGAGTTCTCCAAGCATACATGTACATCACTAACTTGGCAGTGTGAAACTGTTTTCACTTTAGAGAGATGAAGATAAACTACAAGATATGTTACAAGTATGTACTGTCGAAGGTAATTTTTTGTTTGTTTGTTTGTTTGTTTGTTTAATGGTGTTTAACGGCCTATCAACAGCTAGGGTCATTTAAAGCCGGGCCAATGGGTGTGATCCCGTATTGAACCTACTACATTGGGGGGGAAAATCCCAAAATCAGAACGGAATATTTAACATAAATGAGTGTCTCGTCCACAAAGCTCAAAGTATATCAAATATACATGTAGTTTTAAAAGTAAAATACACATTGAATTTGAAATATCTGGGTATACTCTTTAGATACAAAACTTATCTACAGCTTATAACTTATAACCAGAAATGTTAACCAACCTGAAATGTGGCAGCATCGAGATTCGACACAGCAAGATATATGAGGTTATTCTGTAGTGTGTACACAAGTGATGGAATGGACACTTTGAGGCAGTCCATAGGCTGAAGGACAATGTTTTCATGTAGGTGGTTCAACCAGCGCCGAGTGCTGCCCTGCTGGTAGAATATGATGAGCAATGACGTGGAGAATTTGATGATTTCCGACATAATGACAGCCGTCGTCGCCATGAACATATCACCGCCGCGAATCCGCACATACCGCATGGCCAGGATGAGCAGGGCATTCTGGGACATCAACAAGAACAGGCTAATGTACTTCAATATGTACGCCATGCCTGCAAATATAAACAAGAGCTGTTTCAGAAAAGCATAGCTCGACTATTGGCAGTATATTAGTAACAAATTAATCCTGTAATAAACTAGAAAATGTGTCTTCATATACAACACCAAATCACCCACTTACCACTTTTATAGTAAACAAAACAAAATTCCAAGTACAAAAGGGGAGATAATTCATGGCTCTGTGTGAAAGCAAAATAGATATTCATATGTTGCTTTTATACACCATAAAGAAGCTACATACCAAGCATCAAACCTCCAGCTATTACGGTTTAGAAAATTTACGAGGCAAAATGGTGAAATTCTAAGTCGAAAAGGGGGAAATATTCCATGACCCGCGGGTCGAATAAAAAATCAAAATAAACTTTGCACATCTACTCATCATAAGGACATACCAAGTTTGAGGTCTGTAGCTAGTATGGTTTAAAAGTTTTACGAGTTACAAGGCAAAATTGGGAAATTCTAATTTGAAAAGGGGAAGATAATCCATGACCTGTGGGTCGAATCAAAAATCGAAATAAACTTTGCTCATCATAAATAAGCTACATACCAAGGTTCAGGTCTGTAGCTAGTATGGTTTAAAATATTCTATATTTAAAATATTCTATATATCAAATATTGATTTTATTGCGAAAAAACGATTTTCCTATGGGAATTTAATATGAGGGAAAAGGAGGAGGACCAGGAGGATCAACAAGAGCTGTAGGAGAACAGCATAGCTCGACTACGAGGGTTGTCGATGTACACATAGCTTGACAAAGAAGGTGGCTGCGGCCTACATAAAAACCTTAACCAAGGTTGACTAAAAACATTAACCAAGGGAAACTAGAAATGTGGCCTGTCGGCACACGAATACCCCCACTGGCAGCCAAAGAAAACGAGGCATTTTTTATCATAAGCCATTCAGCCGAGCGTTAAGGTTTCAAACGCATCAAGTCTGTGACCTTGACCCTGGGCATAGTGTGATAATCCATGCATCGGTGTAGACATAGAGCGGAAGGGAATTTCAATAGGTTGACCTTTGACCTTCAACTATGACCTTGACCTTGGACGTAGGTGCGTGGTTATTGATCGAGACACACCTTCTCATCCTGAGAAACATTTGTGCCAAGGCATTTGATAATCCATGCATCGGTGTAGAGAGTATAGAGCGGAAGGGAATTTCAATAGGTTTGACCTTTGACCTTCAACTGTGACCTTGACCTTGGACGTAGGTGCGTGGTTATTGATTGCGACACACCTTCTCATCATGAGAAACATCTGTGCCAAGCCATTTGATAATCCATGCATCGGTGTAAGATATAGAGCGGAAGGGAATTTTCAATAGGTTTGACCTTTGACCTTCAACTGTGACCTTGGACGTAGGTGCGTGGTTAGCAATTTGATAATCCATGCATCAGTGTAAGATATAGAGCGGAAGGGAATTTCAATAGGTTTGACCTTTGACCTTCAACTGTGACCTTGACCTTGGACGTAGGTGCGTGGTTATTGATCGGGACACACCTTCTCATCATGAGAAACATTTGTGCCAAGCCATTTGATAATCCATGCATCGGTGTAGAAGACATAGAGAGGAAGGGAATTTCAATAGGTTTGACCTTTGACCTTCAACAGTGACCTTGACCGACTTGGACGTAGGTGCGTGGTTATTGATCGCGACACACCTTCTCATCGTGAGAAACATTTGTGCCAAGCCATTTGGGAATTTCATATATACCTTTGAGCTTCAACTGTGACCTTGACCTTGGATGTAGGTGCGTGGTTATTGATCGCGACACACCTTCTCATCCTGAGAAACATTTGTGCCAAGGCATTTGATAATCCATGCATCGGTGTAGAAGATATAGAGCGGAAGGGAATTTCAATAGGTTTGACCTTTGACCTTCAACTGTGACCTTGACCTTGGACGTAGGTGCGTGGTTATTGATTGTGACACACCTTCTCAACATGAGAAACATCCATTTGATAATCCATGCATCGGTGTAGAAGATATAGAGCGGAAGGGAATTTCAATAGGTTTGACCTTTGACCTTCAACTGTGACCTTGACCTTGGACGTAGGTGCGTGGTTATTGATGGCGACACACCTTCTCATCATGAGAAACATTTGTGCCAAGCCATTTGATAATCCATGCATCGGTGTAGAAGATATAGAGCGGAAGGGAATTTCAATAGGTTTGACCTTTGACCTTCAACAGTGACCTTGACCTTGGACGTAGATGCGTGGTTTTCAAAGTATGGTTGCTGTAGGCCCAGGAGTATTCCATATACAAGCTTGAGTAAAAAACGTAACCAAGGGGAGATAACTAAGTAATCCAAGGATAAAAGTAGGTCAAGGTCAAATATAGATCAGGGGTTATTGATGTACATCACAAGGAGATGAAGTTGTCCAAGTATGGTGGGTGTAGGGCCAGTAATATTCCATATATAAGCTTGACTAAAAACCTTAACCAAGGCGTGACGGTGACGCCGACGCCGACGCCGACGTGACAACATAAGCTCTACTTATTCTTCGAATAGTCGAGCTAAAAAACGAAAACATTTGGAAATTGACCTAGAAACCTGTCTAGATAGCTTGGAAATGATCTAACTAAGAAACCAAAGGTTAGATTTTGAAAATCGGTCCACAAATAAACAAGAAACGAGGCAAAGCCACGAAGGCCAGGTTTTTTCCAAGCATGGACACTTGGATAACATAATTATACCCACTTTTTGTAGACTAGATGGCCATGGCCTGCATGTCGCGCCTTGTGGCGAGGCATGGACACTAAAAAAATAGATATAGTAGATGGAAAAACTTTAACGAAAAAACTTTAACCGGACACACGGACGTACGGACGGACGGACGGACGTATGCCAAAATGCCGATGATATCGCGCTTTCCGCAAGCGGGTGCGACAATGATGATAAACACCCATGTGAAGGATCAAGGTAATGGGTGAAGCAGTTGCAGAGATATAGTACACAAAAAAACAAAAATTTAACTATAAATTCAAAGTATTTTGACCTTGACATTGCGGACAGGGGCCGCACGGTTGGGGGTTAGAATGAAAATATGGACGATGATAAACACCCATGTGAAGTTTCAAGGTAATGGGCGAAGCAGTTGCAGAGATATGGTATAACGAAAAAGTTTTAACCAAAAAATTTAACCAGACGTACGTTAAAAAGTTAAAGTTGAAAATGGCTAAGTCGACTGCACAGAAAAAATGGGTCAAGTTAAAACTAGATTGGTCAGTAAGCGAGGCTTATGGAATACCCCCCGCGTGGGCCCAGGTACCCCTAAAATATGTAAAAATTTCCAAGTGTGTGGGCTTGTGACCTTGATTCTGGGATTAGCGCGAGCGGCATGAACGTGAATTTGTCACAGGGTGGTAGAGGTCCATTGGAGCAATGAGTGTGTGAAATGTGAAGC